>OESO01000086.1:0-96492 GCA_900240985.1 Crithidia bombi
GGAGCCCCATTTTGTGTGTGTGGGGTGGGAGGCAAAGCTGTTTCCTCAATCGATGTCCGTGCGGCTTTTCGGGAAGGTCGCGATACGGCAAGCAAAAGGGTAAGGTATGCTGCTGTGTCGATTTGTACGTCAGGTACGGCGGCGACACAGCGGTGCTGTGCAGGCAGCAAAAGGAAGAATGAACAGTAACTAACAAAAAAACAGCAACGCTGCTTTTGGTGTTTTCAGAGATCGTTACGCGCCCAGACCGAAGTGCTTTCTCCCTATCTTCCCCTATTAACCTCGATGCTCTCTTTTGTTGTTTTGTTTGTTTCGTGTCAGCTCGTTTTTTTACGCGCAGATCGTTGTGACAGATTTTGATGTTTGCAACCTCTTTAACACGTCTGGACTCATATGTAGTCGCGGCAAAGCGTTTTTGCGACGCAGGTCATGACCTCCTTTCTCGGTGTCCGTTTCTTTCACCTTTCGGTATAACAAACACAAAAGAACATCAGCCTAAATGTCTCTTCTCTCTTTGGCGTTTTCTAATCTGTTTTTTGTATTCTCACGTGAAAGCTCCTTTGTGGGGTCCTCTACGCCACGTTTCTTCTCCTTGTTCTTCTTTTTCAATAGGAGTGTTTGATAGTCTTCACACTACGTAAGTAGTTTGACAACTGGTAGTGTACCGTCCTGATCCTCCGTAAGAGTGTTTTCTGTTTTCTCTTTCCATTTTTTTTTTTGGATGGTTTGTTGCTTACTGATCATAGTTACTTTACCACGCTGGGGTATATCTTTTTGTGTTGTTTGCGTGCTGTCTATTTTCTGATACCCCAAGTCAACTGGCGCAACTCTCCTTCAACCTTTCTGACTCTTCTACATTTGTTATTTTTTAAATCTGCTTTCTCTCTTTTTTTTTTTCAGTGATGCCTCTCTGCGAACGACGGAGAGAGAAACGCAACGTGATAGAGTGACTAGGAAGCCTGCTGCTGTGTTGTGAGGGCTTCACGAGCTCTTTCCAGAGAGTGGATGCAGCCTCGGCCTGTTGCGAGTGTGCGTGTGTGTGTGATGAGAAACTCACATGGTGGCGCCGTCACCACAACGCGAGGCTTCATCCTACGCTTTATCCGTCTTCTCTGAGAGGAATGGGCAGTATAAAAAAAAAAAGAAAACTAAAAAAAATCGTAACGTACCAAAACCACTTAATCAAAATGGACGGTGCTCCCTTGGAGACTCCCCCCTGCCCTCCCTCCGTTTCGTAGTCTCTGTTGCCGTGTCGCGCCCTCTTCCGAGTAATGTGTGACCCGTAAAGCGCAGAACGTGTACTGTTGATCGTCTCATTTGCTCTCTCTTTGTGGAGGTAATGATGGGTTTTGCTTTGATGCGCACACTGCTCTACGTGGTTTCGCGAATTTCTTTATCCGCTTCATCCTTGTCTTTCTCACCATGTACGACTCTGGTTGTGTGTGTGTGCGTGCGTTCGTCGTGTTCAGCCCAAGAAAAGTCAGAGCTGAAGTGCGACGCGCGCGTTCTTCTTTCCGTGGGCACAAGCATTTCCGCTTTTGTCACAGTCACCTCTCCCTTTCTTTCTCTTTTTCCGGTCGTTGTATTGATTTCTGTGCCGCGCTCGAGCCGCATTTGTAGATGACGTCACAGGACGCCTCAGAGCACGCGTGGGAGCACCGCGCAAAGTTTTCACTCACCAGCTCGCGGCGTAGCGTGCCCTACCTTATCCAGACATACGCGCCGTGCCAGACGCCACCGGAGGGGGGGTTCCCCGTGCTGTATTGCTTAGATGGCAATGCCCTCTTCAACACCGCATGCGACATAGCGGCGCTCATCGCCAATCCACGGAAGCTGCATCCACAAATGCGGCCTGTGCTGATCGTCGCCATAGGCTACCCTGATCACAGCACCTTCCATGAGAAGCAGCGTGCGAGGGACTTTACGCCGGAGCCGACGGAGGAGCAGCGAGCAGCGTCACCCTTTGAATTTGGCCACGCCGCAGACTTCTTTGACTTCTTGCAGCACGATCTAAAACCGCAGGTGCAGAAGCGCTTTGCAGTGGATGCGCAGCAGCAGTCCCTCTTCGGTCACTCGCTGGGCGGGTTGTTTGTCATGCACGCCTACCTGCATCACCCGCACAGCTTCTGCAAGTTCATTGCTGCTAGCCCGTCGGTGTGGTTCAACGACTTCGAATTGGTGACGCTGCAGCAGGCTTGGCTCAAGACCACGGTGCAGGACTGCCAGGGAGAGAAGAATGCTGCCGTGGCGCCGCTGATGGTGACGTTCGGGTCGTTGGAGAATAACGGGCCAAGCAAGCGACCTGCGGAAGAGACGCAGAGCTTCCGTGAGGAGTTCCTAAACACATTTGCAAAACTGAGCGGGTCACACCCGGTGTGGGTGTACTCTCACCCGGCGGAGCACCACATTACAAACCTGTTTGCAAGCCTGCCCAAGGCGATTGTGTTTGCCTCCTGTCAGTCCCCCCAAGCGTGTCATAAGCTGCTGGATGACAAGGCAGGCATATGAAACAAACAAAAAAAAGAGAATAAAAAGACGTTTTCGTTTGTGGGGTAACACCCAGGCGGTTTGGGGTCTGGGGAGTACTCTCCTTTCGTAGTGGACTGATCTCCCTCCTCTGGTTCGGGCACAACTTTCTGCGGAACTTCGCGAGTGCCTTCTTTTTTTTTCTTGGTGATTTTCCCTTTGCGCCTCCACGTTAACGCCCCATGCACTTCACATCTCCGCAGGCAACCGCGGCTTCTCTGCTCTGCTTTTTTTTTTTATCGGTTGTTTACAGTACCTAAATAACGTCTGTTGATGAAAGAAAGGAAGGGTAACGCGTTGCTTAAGAAGAGTGAAAGCAGAAGAAGAGGAAGCTAATAATTCGTGGTTGTTACCTGAACGCTTTGCTTGATGCACCACTGCGGGGTTGCCGACGGTGCTGATGAGAATGCGCTTCACGTGGTGCTGTGAAGGGGTGCGTTTTGTTGTAGGGGAGCTAGCACGCTTGACACTCTAATGTTGACTGTCACTGCTTTTTGTTGCTGTTGCGGAGTTGAGCCGCTCTCCCTTCAGTCTCTGTCCCTTTTTCAACTCCCTTCGCATGCACGCGGGCAGCTCGCCGTTTCCACGGAGGCTCTTCGTTCCCCCCCCCCCCAACTTCATCCCTGCCCTTCTCACCACCTCTACTGTATGAAAAACCTGTAGCTGTTCACTTGTCACGTAACTGCCATTACACCTCTTCTTTTCTTACAATTGTCTGTTGCTTGTGTAACGCAGAACTAACGCTGTTAAATTGCAGCTTTTTTTTCTTGTTGCAACTTTTTTTCTGGGTATAATTTGCCCGGCCAAGTCCTCCGCCACCGCACGCATCTCTGGCGGCGACACTTTTAAGGAGTCTGCAACTTTCTTTTGATCTGCGCTTCTTATTCTCTTAGCGTTCTCTCTTTCTCTACTTTAACTCAGAGCCTTTAACAAAGCAAAAAAAACAGCTCACTCCACCATCATTTCTCCGCAGCGTGTGTAGCGGCCCTTCCTCTGTTTCTCCTTTTTTGCTCCTTTTTGATCATGGCCCACTGCAAAAGCCGGGAGAAGAACGGCGATGCCGCCAAGGGCACTTCAAACTCCTTCACCACAGCAGCAGCGGCAGCGGTGGAGATCGAGATGACGAAGGAGGTGCACCCGCTGTCTCAGAAGCTCTTCAACGCGGCACCGTTTCTCGAGTACGTTCCTCTCCTCGGCCCCATCCTCAAGGCTTACAGCCCGCGTCTCGTGGCGGCGATTTGCGTGGAGCGTTTGTTCGTGAAGGGTGTTTGCCATGGCCTCATGCGGCGCTCAATTCAGCCCATGCTGACGGGTCGCTACGGTCTGTCCGGTGCCATGTACCAGCGCTTGTCTTCTCTCTATGAGCTAGGCTGGTCTGTGAACTCCTTCTTCACGGCCATCGCAGACACCTTCGCCATCTTCGGTTACACGAAGCGGTGGTACTGCGTGTTCTGCACCCTTGGCGGTGGTGTCTTCGCTCTGCTGTACGCGCTGCTGCCAGCGAAAGATCGAGCGGAACACCAGCTGCTGCCTTCATGTTCCTGACGGCGCTGTTCCTCGTGAACGTGGACACCTTTGCCCAGGCCATCTACAGCCGTCGCATCCGTCGCAACCCGGCGAGCGGTGCGTCCCTCGTCAGCTGGGCCTGGTCTGCGTCGAAGGTTGGCGGTATGATCGGTGCTGCGGTGCAGGGCCCACTGTCGGACCACAACATCACGCAGGTCGGCGTTTACATCGCAGCTGGTGTTCTGTTTTTGCTGAGCTTCCTCTTCATCTTCAACATTTTTGGCGAGCAGCCAAACCGTGTTGCCCGCGTGGAGGACGCGAAGACGGACTACATCGCGAAGAAGCGCAAGGAGCAGGCGGCGAGGCAGAATGCTCAGCAGAACTCCTCTCAGCACAACCACGTGTTCGAGGCTGCCCTCATGAGCTGTGAGCCAGTGGAAGAGGATGATCTCGAGGACTTTGTGGAGCCGAAGGTGACGTCGGTGCTGCGGGGTGCCATTGAGATCAACCTTGAGATGGTCACGCACAACTGGCTGATGATCTCCTATTGCTGCCTGATGACGGCTGCTGTAGTAGTCACGGCCGTCGTGACGATTCTAGGCACGCACTGGGACATGCTGTACGCCTGTGTCGTGGTGTCCGTCGTAATTTGTGCTGCCGCCTTTTTCACACTGCCGCTGGTGGTGGCAAAAACTGCTGTCTTCACCTACCTCTTTAGTGTCTTGTACCTGCAGCTGCCTGGCGTGCTGAACACGTTCTATGTGGCGAAGCCCGCCTGTCTTCCCAACGGCCCGCACTTCTCGTACACCTTCTACACGCTCATGAACGGTGTTGTGGGCAACGTCGGCTGCATTCTGGCTGTCATTTTCTTTGCCCACTGCTGCCAGAATATGAGCTACCGCGCCATCATGGGTGCGGCAGGAATCCTCATCCCCATCGTTTCCATGTTTGATCTTATCATGGTGGAGCGTTGGAACATCTACATTGGGATTCCCGACCAGGTGATTTACATCTTCGGTGATGCGATCATCTTTGACACCGTTGACTTCCTGCTGCGCATGCCAACCTTCCTGCTGATGTCGCGTGTGGCGCCGCGTGGCTCGGAGGCGATGGTGCTAGCGCTGCTCGACGCTGTTTCTCACTTGGGCCTGTCCACGTCCTCCGCCATCGGGTACCTGCTGCTGGAGACGATCTGGCCGGTGAAGACGAAGAAAAAGTGCGACTACCACAACGCACCGTGGCTGATCATCGCGGGTCACATCGTAGCCCCGATGTTTATTACGCCGCTGGCCTTCTTGTTGCTGCCCTCGTCTCGCGTGTCTGCCACGCTGAATGAAAAGGGAAAAGAAATCGAAGAGATTGTGCTGCCGCGCGACGACGACACGACGAGCAGCGACACCAGCATCCTGACGACATCTTCTGATACGAGTCATTCCCCGCGTTCGTCCCACGTGTCGGACGACGATGTCTCTGTTGATCAAAAGGTCCGCAAGGGAAGCGAGTAGCGTAATCTAACATGTCTGATATGGGCATCCGTGCTAGCGGAAAGGTGAAGCACGAAAGATGGGGTGATATGAGAGAGAGAGACGCAGAGGTGCTGTGTGTTGCCAGCAACTCCCGTCGTACTCTCGATGGATACTCTCCCCTGTTCCTGTGGACGGAGTTGTTTTCTCCTCTGACCGCTCAGGATCCGGGCTTGCCGTGATTTCGGAACAATGATTTTTTTGTTTTCTGTAAAGTAAGCAAAGAAAAAAACAACACGCCGTTAAGTACGTTATGGCATGGCTTTTCTTTCTCTCCTCTCTTTATTTTTGCTGTCTCTTTTTCTTAACGAGAGAAAGATGAATTTTGTCTGGCGCCGATCCTTGTAAGTACTTCTTTTGTGCGTGTGTTTCAGTGTTTCTTCTGTAATATGATGCTCCTGATTCTGATGAGGATGGAGAAGAGCGCTTCTGCTTATTGTAGCACGATCGTGAACTAATCTAATAGCATTCTTTTTTTTTCGTCTTCTGCCTCTTATTGTTCTTGAGGCCGGAGTGCACTTTACAAGGCACCGCACTCTTTTTGTTTTTCACATCAGCGGATCTACTTCTGGTAATGGCTTTAGTGCCACATGTATTTTTTTTTTTTTTGCTCTATATTTCTTCTTCGGCAGTAGCCTTTTTTTTTTTTCTGGTGTCGGTACTCGGCGCATATGCGAGTTGTAGCTCACAGCGCAATAGTGAAGTGCCTCGTCAGTCAACGACGTTCTCTGTCTCTCTCATTTTAAGTGCTTCGTCCCTCCATTTTAATCCGCCAATTTGACTTCAACAACTTCGCGAACTCTGTCGATGTCGCCATACCTCTCTTTTTTGTTTTCTGTGTATCTTCATGCTTCTTTTTTTTTTTTGAGGTTTCTTCTGGCAATTATCGAAGAGATTTCTTCTTTTTGTTCTGCTCCCTCTCCCAACAGTGAATCCATCTCACCTTCAACTTCAAAGGCGACCCACTTCTACATGACCCGAAGTTCTTCGCTCTGGTCGTCTGCTCAAATTGTGTTGTGCTCTCTTTTTTTCCCCCTTTCCATGTGCCGTACTGATGTCGTTCTCTTTTATGTGTTTGCCATGGAGTCTCCCTCCTCTCTCTCCTCCATTCTCGACGGTGCCTCGTTCAGAGTCTCAAAGCCGGACTGTTTTTATTCACTTTAACGTGTGATGCGATGGCTGTGTTTCTCGAAGAGGCTCGTGATAGAGAGATTCGCTTCCTGGTGCGTGCAGGTGACCACGTGTATGCCGATAGCAGCCAGATGGAATGGACTGAGAAGAGAAGTCGTGTGGCGACAGAGAGGCAGTAAGCACGCGTGCTGCAAAGCAACAAAAAAAAGAGCACTCACCCCTTTTTCGTGTACTTATCAAGTACGTTTCAAATACAAAAATCTAAATGGCAACTGATTTAACTATGAATCAGTTCATGCACTACCGTTTTTTCTTTCACTTCTCGTCTTTGTTTCCTCTTCTCCAACTCGCGAATTGCCTGCGTTACTTGTTTTTCTTTCTTTGAATTCTATTGCCACTATCATACTCGTTTTTATTCTTCTTTTTCAACCGTTTTTTTTTTTTCCGCGCTAAGTGGTGTGAACAACGTCGCGAAGCGAACGCAAGAGGACAAAAAAGGAGTCTGCCGCTGTGCTTCGTCCAGCCACTCTTGCATCTGCGAAGTCGCAAAGAGTAGAGTCATCGAAGGCAAAAGCGTCTTGTTCTCTCTCTCTCTTTTTTTCTTTGCTGCTGCTTGTCACGCGCGGGGGAAATGCAGCTGACAAAAAAAGGCTTCAATGGACTCCATCGACTTTATAGCTTTTTGTTTCCTCCTTTTTCTGATGCTCCGCTGGTGCTCTCGTTTTTTTTTTTTTAACCGAGAAAAGAACGGAAAATGAAAAGGAGAAGTGTGAACTTTACGGTGAAGCTGCTGAGTCGTTATCATCACCTCTTCCCTGAATCCGTGGACCGCTAAAGGAAGACGCCTCTCTGTGCTCTTCTTTTTTAAATTGTGAGCTGCCGTCCAAGGTTCTCTCACGCTCTACACTTGGATCGAGAGGGAAGGGTAGGAAAGAGGGTAGTTAAAACACTTCACGGGAACAATCCCTCCTGCCTGTGGGAAAAAAGAAAAACGGAAGTGCCTAAAGCAGAGCTCTGTGGCTCGCAACACCTTTACCCTTGCTGAACCTGTGGTGGCACACCGCGTAGATAGCATCGTGGGTTGGCCGCAGCTCCCGTCACTCTCTATGTTCTTCTTCCGTTTCTCCCCGACCTATCAATAAAACCGAACACGACGCACGTCACGCGATGTGCAGGAAGACAACGCTACACATAAGCACACACACACACACACACACACACACACACACACACATTCATCCTTTCCCCTTGCTCCATTCCATTATGCCTATTTCGCTCCGCTGCGTTTCTCCCAATCTACTGACTACGCTTCCAATTGGATGCTGAAACTGATAGAAGAGAGTTTCACCTCCTTCTGTTTGGCGCTTCACTTCTTCCGTGCTCCCCTCTTTCACTCCTCCACACTCCTCTCAAAGTGTACAAAGTAACAGCAAAAGGCGCCTCAGCTGTACCTCTTTTTTTTTTTATTGGTGGCAAGCCTGTTCAGCTCACCACCGCATCGAAACGGCTTGCTTTAACAGCCGCAGCCATGCCCTGCGCACGTTGATATAACGGCGCTGCGCGCTCCCAAAGAGAGGAGAGAAGTTACGAGTGCAGGTGTCCTGCACTTGCCTGCTGCCGAAGTCGATGTTATCACCGTCAAGAAGCATGAAGACAAAAAAAAAACAGAAAAGACTCGGGACGTCATTCTTTTATGTAGCTCCCTTTTCCTTTTGAGAGTAGTGATGTGAAGTGCGACGTTTTCTCCCTGCTGCCTGATTGTTTTCTAGTCTCCTCACTACTGTCACTCTCTGAGTATACATATATGTATATGTATATGTGTGTGTGTTGTGTGTCCTTCTGTGGAGACAAAGGGGAAGGACACAAATTCCAGTGACCAGCTTTCCCCCTCCAATACGCAAGCAACCAAGGGGCGGATTTAGTCATTGCACAGATGATGTAGGCACCAGCGTCTGTAGATGGTGTGCAGGCCTCCATGGAGTACCACACCAAATGCCCGCTGACTTTTTTCGCAGTGGACATGAAAGCCTCGCAAAACTGTTCTCCTGTCTCGCGAGTGAACGCAGCGTGACCGCCAAAGAAAGAGGAACCGTCACCTCAACGTCTCGTCGTTGTCATGCTACATGCGCATCTGGTGTTTGTAAGGTGTGCTTTTGTTCTCACAACCTTCGTCATTCTCTGCATTCCTCTCCTTTTTTTCCTGACAACACTCCTCTTAGTCGAAACAAACGCGGCTCCTTCCCAGTCTACGTGGGAACACGACAAGCTTTTTTATTTCTCTCACTCATCATCGCATCGCAGTTGCGGCAATTGGGTCGCCCTTCTTTTTGTATTGGCTTTCGATCTCTGTCTCTCTGTTCCCTCCCCCCCCCCCTCCCTCACTGAAGACCCGCTATTGATCTTTCCGCTTTCGACTTCGTTGGACGTCCACGATGGTCCGTCATACGACACGCAGCCCACAAAACGCGACACTGCAGGAAGAAAAAGTGGACCTTTTCGACTTAAAGTCCAACGGCGAGATTGAAACGGTCACGGGTGTACACCCGCTGTCCCAGAAGCTCTTCAACGCGGCACCGTTCCTGCAAGACATCCCCGTCCTAGGACTCGTGCTGAAGGCCTACAGCCCCCGCCTGGTTCTCTCTGTCGGACTTGAGCGTGTCTTCGCAAAAGGCCTTGCACACGGCTTCATGCGCTTTTCGATTCAGCCCATGCTGACGGGTCGCTACGGTTTGTCCGGTGCCATGTACCAGCGCCTGTCTTCTCTCTACGCGTTGGGCTGGTCTGTGAACTCCTTCTTCACGGCCATCGCAGACACCTTCGCCATCTTCGGTTACACGAAGCGGTGGTACTGCGTGTTCTGCACCCTTGGCGGTGGTGTCTTCGCTCTGCTGTACGCGCTGCTGCCAGCGAAAGAGTCGAGTGCGAAGCCAGCTGCCGCCTTCATGTTCCTGACGGCGTTGTTCCTGGCCAACGTGGACACCTTTGCCCAGGCCATCTACAGCCGTCGCATCCGTCGCAACCCGGCGAGCGGTGCGTCCCTCGTCAGCTGGGCTTGGGGCTGCGCACTATTTGGGGCAATGATCTCTGCCGCGGTGCAGGGCCCACTGTCCGACAACAATAAGACGAACGTCGGCGTTTACGTAGCGGCGGGCCTCCTCTTTTTTCTGAGTGTGTTGTTTATCTTTAACGTTTTTGGCGAGCAGCCAAACCGTGTTGCCCGCGTGGAGGACGCGAAGGCGGACTACATCGCCAAGCGTCGTGAAGAGCGGGCTGCGAGGGCCCTCGAGGCGGAAGAGGATGTTATGGTAGACGACTTCGATGTGAAGTGTGAAAACGCCTTATCGAAGATGCAGCAGGTGGAGACCGACGAGGATGAACTTGCTGGATTTGTGGAGCCCGAGGTGGACAGCGTGCTGTGGGGGGCTATTACGCTGAACCTTGATGTTGTGAAACACAACTGGTTGATGATCATCTACTGCTGCATCTTGACGGCGTCAGTGGTGACGACGAGCGTCGTGACGATTCTTGGCACACGCTGGAATTTGCTGTACACGTGCATTGCTGTGTCAGTGGTGGTGTGCGGTGCCGCCTTCTTCACGCTGCCCCTCGTCGTCGCCAGAACAGCCACGTTTGTGTACTTCAACAACATCTTTTACCTCAACCTGCCTGGCGTGCTGAACACGTTCTACGTGGCGAAGCCCGCCTGCCTGCCCAACGGCCCGCACTTCTCCTTCACCTTCTACAACATCATGAACGGCATCATCGGCAACTTCTGCAGCATTGTGGGTCTGACGCTTTTTGCCCACTATCTCCAGAACTTCAGCTACCGCGGCATCATGGGTGCCTCAGCGATTCTCATTCCACTTGTGTCGCTCTTCGACCTCATCATCATTGAACGTTGGAACATCTACATCGGCATCCCCGATCACGCCATGTACATCTTCGGCGACGCGATCGTATACGAGGTAGTTGACATGCTACTCCGCATGCCAACGATGCTGCTGATGTCGCGTGTGGCGCCGCGTGGCTCGGAAGCGATGGTGCTTGCACTGCTCGGTGGTATTGCGCACCTCGGCTCTTCCACGTCCTCCGCCATTGGCTACCTGCTGCTGGAGACGATCTGGCCGGTGAAGACGAAGAAAAAGTGCGACTACCACAACGCACCGTGGCTGATCATCGCGGGTCACATTGTGGCACCGCTCGTGATTTTGCCGCTGGCCTTCTTGTTGCTGCCGGCCTCACGTATTAGCGCCACGCTGGATGAGAACGGAGACGAGGTGCAGGAGATTATATTGCCCGGTGATAAGAATGGATCGAGCCTGCTCTCGACCGCGCCGGAGCTCGACAAGGCGGAGCGGCTGTCACGTGCGTCCGAGGAAGCACACTCGAACGTTTCCAGGCCTCGCCAGACGTGATCACGCGATGTTACAGGAAAGTGCGTGCGTCTCGATGTGGGTGGTGGACGGCAACTGTGAAAGAGGCGCCCACAGGTAACGTTTCTGGACGTGCCTTTTGAGTTCTGCAGTGCACCACCTACACATCACCACGCTCGTTTTGTGCTGAGCCTTCATTTTTTATTATTTTGCGGTTCTCTTCTCTGTTTTTCCCCCTTTATGATTTACCGGTGGGAAAAGCGTGTCATGGGCCACGTGATCCGGTTGTGAAAGCGTACGTGTGATGGCAAAAAAAAAGTGATACTAAAGCTGGCTGCCTTTCCACCAGTCTACTAACAATTCAACTGTGACCCCCCAACAATCAAGTGAATGACTCGTTCTCTATTTTGCTCTTTGCGTCGTTTTTTTTTTTCTCCGTGCTTCTGCTTGTTGGAGTGGTTACACGTGCTTAAAAGACGGTCCCTGAGTTCTCTGATGCTCCGCCCGCCACCTTCGCTACAGTCCCCCTCGCATGTGCTGTAAGCAAGAAACCTTTTTTGATTAGTTTCACATCACTATGATGATTCGTTGGCGAGAGCACCTTGCTCAAGAGATCTCTCCTTTTTTGAAAGCACTTTTATTTACTTGTTTATTTTATTCAAGATCGAAACGCTGGCTCCTTGCGTATTACTGTAACGCCTCATAATCAAACGCTTTTTTTTTGTCTATATACAGCAAGGCTGTTCTTTTTAAACTCCTGTCTTCTTGATGATCTTTCTTTGTTCGTTGTCAACCAGTCATCTTTTTCAACTCTCTCTCTATCCTTTGAGTAAACCAAGTGTGTGAGCGCGCCTGTTTCTTTTTTCTTTTCTCTTTTGGCAGCCGCTGCAGTCTTCTTGCTCTTCACTGACCGGCGGTGTGTCTTCTGGACACTTTTTGTGTCCCCTTCAAAAGGAAAAAAAAAGAAAAACGAAACAATGTGAGTTGCATGGAAGCGTTACCCGCCTGGTCTTTTCAGCGAACGGTAAAACTCACGGCAGATCTACACGATATTTGCTGTAAGAGCGGCACCGTTTTTTTTTTCGGTTGTTGTTGTTGTTTGTTTGTTTGTTTTGTTTTGTTTTGTCAAACACTGCCTGTATTTGATGGTGTTCGAGTTGCTGAATGATGTGTTTTCATCTTTCGCTCTTTCGCCATTCTTTCCTCGCGAAAGATCTGTGGCGTTTCGTGTGTTTTAGTCCCTGCTTTCTCTTTCCTTTTTTTTTTCTGACTCTTCTCCATCTTGCTCTGCATCAGGTAAATAAAATAAGTATCTATGTTGATTTCAGCTTTGCGTAGGGTTGTCAGTAAGGCATCAAGGCGTGAGCGCAACACAATCATCAAACACAATTTCGAAAATGTGCGAAGGCTTTTCGACGGGTTGTCGTGTGCGTTGCCTCATTCATCTAGCCTTCCTGTCACAGTTTTAGGTCTTTGCCAGAGTGCTTTTTTTCTTCTCTGTTCGTCTTTTTTTCTTCTGTTTTAAGAAATGTGTACTCCACCTCCACACACACATACATGTTTCAATTCGAGAGTATTCACATGTATCAATTTAACGTTGGCGCAGACCTTTTTTTTCCCAAGTGCGCACCAGGACACACATAACGCCTAAAAAAAGAAAAAATGAAGACACTACAAAAAAGAGGACCAATGCAAATGTTTCAATGAACGACAGCGACGCTACAAACGTACGCAATGATGCTGCTTTTTTTTTTTTTCTTGTGTGTGTGTGGTCAAAGGAAGTTCCGGAAGGTGCTTCCGGCGGTATCAGCAATTTCTATAAAGGCATCCAACACTCTCACTACGCAGAAATTCTGTTTTTGCCCTGCTTCTTTTATTGTTATTGTGTGTTTCACACCGCGTCGAAAAGTGTGAGAGCTAGATGGTAGAGTTTCTTTTCCTGTTTTCTTTAAACTATTCCTGGAAAAGGTATCTCTTTATCTCTCCAGCGGTTTTTTGTGCTTGATGACGGGGCAACATGGTTTCATGTTTGTGTATATGCATGTTTGTGTGTGTGTCTCTGTGTTGGTAGGTTTCTTTGATCAGCTTCACGAGGCTCGTCTGCTGTCAGCGTTGGCAATGGCGAGAGCTTGTCAGCGAGTAAACTGCCCTCTGTGCGGAAGACTCGTGAACGTTGCAGATATAAACAACTTGAAGATTCAACAGCGGAAAACGGCAGCTGCAAGAGACTGTGATGTTGTGTGGTGCGGCCCTTACACACACAAGGTGGTACTGGCGCACGCAGAAACACTTTTTCTTCTGCAGCTACCTATGTTACCACTCTCTCTATGCTTCTACCCTGTCAACTCGAAAGCAAAAAAAAGGAACATAATTAAGGCAAACAGAATCGATGCTCGCTAGCGAAGGAGCACTCTGCTTTTTTTTTATTTTCTTTCGGATGTTAGACCGGCAGGACAGCCATCCAGCCCTGGTCTGCTCCTTTCCACAGAGACAACGCAACACACGCGGCGGTGCGGTGCTCGTGTTAGAGGGGGCACCTGCTGCGCACAAACGACGATGCTTCCACGAAACGGATGAGTGACTTTTGCGTGAGCGCTGCGCTGTCATCTTGTTGCGCTTCATTTCATTTCCTTACCCTTTTCTCTGCTGCATTCGTATTTTTTTTTCTTGCGTGTGTTTTTATGCTGCCTCCTGATACCCATCTGACTTCATTGTTGGCGATGCACATTGTGGCGCACCGCCTCTGTGGATCGCAATCGCACAAACACCCTCGCGCAGCTTTGCTTTTAAACCTCACTGCAGATGACAAACGGCCTTCTGATTCCCGCCTCTGTCGTGACTTCTCCCTTGCGGTCTTTTTATTCCCCTTTCTCTTGTTTTAGCCGCTTGGGTGTCCCGCCAATCCTCCACATCACAACCACTTTAAACCAACTTTTTCCGTGTGTTGTTTCGCACTTCCAACTCTCTTTACGCTGTTCTACTTCCATGCAGCAGCGTGATAACTCGTACAAGGAGCAGGGCGACAAGGGGGAAGAAACCCGCGCCAATCAGGGCACTGACTGCGGCCCGGCAGGTGTCCCCCATCTTCACAGAAGCTCTTTCACTACGCGCCGTCTCTGGGAGGATGTGCCGGCGCACGACCCAGTCGCAGGTCTTTAGTCGCTCAATTCGTTACTTCGACCTGTATGAAGCGTTTCTTTGTAAAGGGCTCTCCTTCGCTTCATGCGCTTCCGTTCAGCCATGCTGACGGTCGCTACCGGTCTGTCCGTGCCATGTACCAGCGCTTTCTTCTCTCTATGAGCCTAGGCTGGTCTGTGAACTCCTTCTTCACGGCCATCTCGCAGACACCTTCGCCATCTTCGGTTACACGAAGCGGTTGGTACTGCGTGTTCTGCACCCTTGCGCGGGGTGTCTTCGCTCTGCTGTACGCGCTGCTGCCAGCGAAGGAGTCGAGTGCGAAGCCAGCTGCCGCCTTCGTGTTCCTGACCGCGTTGTTCCTGGCCACACGTGGACACCTTTGCCAGGGCCATCTACAGCCGTCGCATCCGTCGCAACCCGGCGAGTCGCGCGGCTCTTGTTAGCAGTGTTTTGGGGGAGGCGTTCTTCGGTCTGATGATCTCTGCCGCGGGCTGCAGGCACTTCTCACCGACAAGAGCCTGACGAACGTCAGCGTCTGTATTGTCGCTGGTATTCTCTTGCCTTGAGTCTACTGTTTCATCGTCACTTGCTTGGCGATCATCTTTACCGTGTCGCGACTCTTGAGGTCGCCACGGTAAAGATGAATCGCACAGCCAACGGGAGGGAGCGGGCGGTGTATGACGTGCAGCGTGGCGACCGATGTGGTTCCCAAGAATCGCGAAGTCGCTTTCGTCGAAGAGTGACCCGCGTCCAATGAAGGGAAACAACTCCAGAAGTGGTCATTGCAGAGCGTGAGTACGGTGCCGTGTGCCATTGAGATCAACCTGCAGGTGGTCACGCGCAGCTAACTGGTGATCGTCTACTGCTGCGTGATGACCGCCGCGGCGACCGCCCACGTTTCTCGGCACGCGCTGGCAGCTCCTGTACACGTGCCATGGCCGTCACCTTTGTGGTGTGCGGTGCCGCCTTCATCACGCTGCCCCTCGTCGTCGCCAGACCGCCACCTTCCTCTACTTCAACTGCGTATGTAACGTGAGTCTCCCGGGTGTGATAGCCACCTTCTACGTGGCGAGCCCGCCTGCCTGCCCAACGGCCCGCACTTCTCCTTCACGTTCTACAACGTCATCTCCGGCGTGGGCAGGAACGCGTGTGGCACCCTTGGCGTCGCTTCTGCTTGCCCGGCTGCCAGAACTGCAGCTACCGCGCCATCATGGGATCATCGGTAGCATCATTCCGCTCATCTCCGTCTTCGACCTTATCATCGTGAAACGCCCGGAGCACTACATCGGCATCCCCGACAACGCCATGTACATCTTGGGCGACGGGGTCATCTATGAAACCGTAGACCTCCTGCTTTTTGTGCGGACGGGTGCTGTTGTCGCGTGTGGCACCGCGTCGGGCGGAGTCGGCAGTGCTCACGCTTCTCAGCTCCATCCATTCGTTTTGGTTCCTCCACGTCATCCACTATCGGCTACCTGCTGCTGCAGGCGATCTGGCCGGTGGTTACTTTCGGCAAGTGGCGACTACCACAATGCACCGTGGCTGATCGTCGCATGTCACATCGTGGCACCGTTGCTCCATCATTCCGTTGGCCTCGTGCTGCTGCCCTCGGCTCACGCATCTGCGCAACACTGAGTGAAAACGGAAATGAGGTGGAGGAGATCGACGTGTTGAATAACAAGAAGGCCCAAAAGTATGCTGCTGCCACTGCTAGCCGCTGTCGAAGGTTGATGCCGTACAGTTGGATTCTCCAGAAGACGTTTTATGTGTAGCAGAGGAGAAGACAAGGATGACGACGTCAGAGTTTTGAAGAGTCTCACTTTTTCTTTTTTCCTCTTTTTATCAACCCCCTTGGACGCTGTCGGATGGGCTGCGGGAAGCAGAAGCTGTGAGGCAATGTGTGCCCCGGCTGCGCTGCTCCGCAACAACTTCATTTCTCTCTCTCTGTTGTTTGCAGTGAGTACCGTAACTTTCGAAAACCCTCCCCTTCCGCTCCCCTCCTCCCACGCAGGGAGCAATGTGCTTTGGTTCTGTGTGGTGTTTCTTGTTTTAGCGGTTGGAAATACACGAGAAGTTCTTAATGCACACTCAATTTCATCTCTCTCTCTCTATATATATAGAAGTAACTAGGTTGTGTAGCATAGCGATGGACTCATGCGACACATGTTCTTTTGTTTTTGTCTTTATCCGCGATGTGACACTACTTCAAGCTGGCGTGCTGCCAACGAAGACGCATAATCTGCATACACAGCTGTGAGGTTTATGTATGCGTGTTCTGTGTGTGTATGTATGTGGAGATTGTGGAGCCCAAATTAGGAGACGTGTGCACGGCGTAGTGCTTTGTTATATGTATAATGGCTTTTCTTTGAATACTGTTTTTGTACAGCTAGTTTTTTTCTCCTGTTTTTAAAGCTCAACGACAGGTTCTTTTAGAGGTAAAGAGCAACGCGCTTCTGGCGAACACCACAGCACCCTACCAACCAACCTTTTATCAACACATGCCCCACTTCTTTGTTCGTTTTTTTTTTTCTAACATAGTATATGGACACTTACATGCTCTTTTTTTAAATCTGTTAAAAAGGGGTTGAGAGTTTTTTTCTGTCGTTGTCGGAGTGGTTCGAATCAACAAATGTGTTTTTTTGGGGAGCTTCTTTTTCGTCCTCCTCCTTCACTCCCTTCTGACTTCTCCTTAGAATGATTGCGTCATGTGTCTGTGTCCTGCGTAACGTTGTTAAAGTGCTTTTGACGCTGTTTCACCATCTAAAATGAGGACCTCCTGAGGCTCATCTTTTTTTTTTTTTCTAACCCTGCGGCGATAGCTGTGTCCCTCCTCCCTTTTTCTTTCTTTCTTTTTTGGCCCAGGCAAGGGATGACTGTGGAAGCTCCAAGAAGAATGGATATGTCTGACTTGTTTTTTTTTTTTCAATCACAAGCAGCATCAGGTGTTTCTTCGCGGAACCTCATTTCCATCTTTTGTTTTTGCAAATTGCTTTCTTTCCTCTTCTCTACACATCTGTTATTATCAAAGAGCGAAAGAAAAAAACGTCGTTTTTCGCTTCACCGTTGGTTTGCGTTGGCGTGTGCTCTTCTCTTAGCAGACGCTCTTGAAACGTCGCCTCGCTTTTTTTTTTTCTCTCTCACCTCTTCGCCCGCCACACACTTTTGAGCACCTCTCAGCCCGTGAATAGTGGCTGAGGTGTGTCACCGTCTCGCGCACCACGCGAGCATTGACGCTAATGAGGCAGGTTTCGCTCTCTTCCCTCCTCCATTCCTTTCGTTGTTGTTGATGTTACTTTCATTTTTGCACACCTCCACCTCTTCCCTCTTTTCCTTCTCTTTCTCATTGTCGCTCACTCTCTCTCCTAACGTAAGCGACAAGGAGGACGATAGTGCGTGGTGACCTCGATATCAGTCCACGTAAGAGAGAGAGAGATGAGCTCCAAGTATGACGTGGTGAAGCTGCGGGTTCACCTGAGCAGCGCTCACTACTACATTCTCTCCCGGTTCCTCCTTTCCAAGATGCTCATGTTCTGCCGTATTCCTGAAAACGCCGCGGTGCGCATCAGCCTTGACGTGAAGAAGTACTTTGTGAACTGCGAGCACACAACCATCACACAGGCAGAGCTGGAGGCCCACCTGCACCAATCCATCATCGCATTTGGCTTCTCCGAGGCACACACGAGCCTTTTCCCTGTGGTAACGCAATTCCACACGGAACGCATCCCGCTGGTGCTTCTCATCGCCGGTCCTGCCTGCCGTGGGAAGACGACGCTGGCCCACCTGCTCAGCGACCGCGTAAACTGCAGTACGATCATCAACACTGAGGTGCTGCACGACATATCAGACTCCGTCAGCGAGCTGCTTTCGCGCATTGCCGAAAAGGAGGGAGTCCCGGCGGTGGTGGAGAGTGCCGGGGCTGAGAACGAAGTCGTCGCGGCCGTGAACGCAGAACTCGAGAAGGCCGTGCGCGAAGGAAAAGTACTGATTGTGGAAGGGGGGCAGCTGAATCTCGCAGCGTTCTACCACTTCCTCGATCCGGCTTTTCAGCGGGCCGCCGGTGCGGTGATACTCGGTGTCGTGGTGGACTCATTGGACCGGCCAGCTTCAACGGTGAGTATGGAGTACGGCGGCGCGACAGCAGACCTTCAGCCCGTGTACACCAGCGACTGTGTCTCTGTGATGAGCACCAAAGCCAGGAACAGCGGACGCGGTGGTGGCGGCGTATTGCCGCCCGCCGTCTACATCGCGCGCTGCCACGCGGCAGGCGACAACTTGGAGTTGGCAGCATTTTTGCACGATGTGGTGATTGAGCGAGTTGTCGATGAGCTACTGCACCGTGGGAAGATGCCAGAGTGTGCGGAGAGAAGGGAAGCGGATGCAGCCGCCTTCTCCGAATCGAAGGTGGTGACGCTTTGAGTTTTTCTTTTCTCTGCTTGTTTTTGTATGTATGAATTCACTATTATCACTATCTGCTGCTACCGTCTCCATGCGGAACTCTCTGTGTATCGTAACAGTTGTGGTGGTGGAAGATGCTGTGATTGTACCTTAACCGCAGCTAGGCACAGTTGTTGGCGTCACAGTTCTTTTGTTGCTTCTTTGCTTATCCCTGCTCAGCGTTGAGCGCAGACAACGAACTTCAGAAGTCGAGCAGCAATGCATTTTATTCGTGCTACTGCTGTGGATGCTAGCCTCTCCCTCTCTCTCACCGGATGACCATCCACACCAAGTGTTTTTTTTTTTTACATGCTCTTCAGCAACATACACATGCACGTCTGTACAGAGAAGGAGAGCGAGAGCGAGAGCGCGTACCTCGGTGAGGGAGTTCGCCCCTCCCTGATGGTTTGTAAAGGGCGAGGGAAGAGACGGCATTTTGATGCAGCTCTGTTGTAGGCACTGCAGTGAGACATCACGCTTGAATACTTGACATCTTTGCTGCACTTTCTACATCCCCCCCCCCTTCTCTCTTCTTTGATTTCTTGTCCTCTCTGAAACGCTTGACACGCTCACTCAGTAGCGCCTTTCAACAAACCCGTGTTTCGCCTAAAACGGAGAGGACTTTGCTGAGGAGCATTGCTAACATCCCCACTCCCCCCTTCCTTCTCCCCCACGGCTTCCTCCAGCAAAGAACTCCGTATCGTTCTCTACGTCTACACAAAACATATATCGATACATATATAGTGAGCAGTGCTTTGCTCCCTTTGATGGGTGGAGAAACAAGAAAAACGTCACGACGCCATCGAAAGCCATACAAGAGAAACCTCTGCAACCGCGAGAGACGCCCTTCTTAGAAAGGGTAGAAATACTCTCACAAGGGTGTATTTTGTTGTTGGTTTCGTTAAAGGCGACAGAGAATGCTGCTGTGGGGTCTTAGCTCTTCAAAGCGGCTCGCCGCGGTCGAGCTCGACTCGGACGACGACGACCGGGTAAGCGCGAGTACCAGCAGCCGCTCCAGCTCCTCATCCGCCACGTCTGTCTCTAAGCCGACCGCCCCCTTCCCGAAGCCGTCACAGGAGTCACCTCCGACCTATGTCCCAGCCACCGCCACCTCAAGCCACCGCTTCACCTCCGGTGCTGCTGTCACCTCGCATGGCTTTGTGGGTCGTCCGATGATTCTCGGTGTCCCGTCACCACAGCAGCAGCTAACCGTGCAGGCAGTTCATCAGCGTGCGCTGAGTGCGCAGCAGCTGCAACCAGAACGATCAGGTAGCATGTGCTCCTCCGCTCATGGCCCAGCGCTGCGCACACCACGCGCACAGTCGCTGCGCAGCAGCCGCGGCGGGTCCTTTGCCTTCACCCCACAGACCCTGGAGGCACACAACACGACGAACATCCTTGTGCTGGGGGCTCCGCAGGTGGGCAAGTCGCTCTTTATCAACACGTACCGGGCGGCGGTGACGAACACGACTCGCTGGCCTGCCGCCCCTGTAGGGATCTCGGGCTTCTACGGCACCACCACCGTGGAGCCCTTCCCAAACCACCCGCGTGAACCCACGTGGCTCTGCATCGACACCCCCGGGCGACTCTACACAGCCGAGAATGAAGTGTTGCTGGAGAAGCTGACGGAGGGGGTGCCGTGGAAGACGAAGCTGCTGGGACCGAAGGCGCTCACTCTCAGCCAGGTGGAGGACCTCACTCCCATCGCAGCGAACAAAGCTCATCAGTGCGTTATCGTGGTGCCCGCCACCGACCTCATCGAGGACGAGGGGTGGATGAGCGCGCTGCTGTGGCGCCACCGCTACCGCCCCACCGACGATGTGGCAGCCCGTATTTTGTACCTCAAGACGCTCACCTCCTCGCTGAGAGCGTTGATGAACGACGCGTCACCCTTCGTGGTCGTCACGAAGATGGACAAGTTCGGCGGCGCCGGCAGCCGCGGTGCCTGTGCAGCTATTACGACCGTCCTCCGTCAGTGTGTGCCGGTCAACCGCATCTACTTCACTGCTGCCGTGGAGAATCGTGCGCTGCTGGCCACGGGGCGGGCCATGGTGCTCGAGAGCAGCACGAAGCAGAACCTTGTGCGCCTCCACGAAGATATCTGTCTTGCCGTCCAGTGGGGCCATCAGATGCAATCTCTGTAACTAGCAGCTGTGATACCCCACACCGCGTCTGCTGCTGGTGCTCATGTGGTTGTGAAAGCAGATCGTCTGACAGGTTGTGTGCGGATGTTAGCTTTCCAGGACTCTCCTCCTTTTTTTTTTGCTCATGATTCGTGTTTGTGTGCTTCTGAGAGGTATATGAGTGTTTTTCTTTTCTTCTTAAAGCATTGCTTCATTACCAAACTCTGTCGTGCTGTCTGGCGATCATTGCTCTGTTTGTTGTTCATAATAGAAATGAAGTGAAGGGAAAAACTAAACAAAAGCCTGTGAAACGGCGGCACTATCGCCGACTCTGTTGAGCAAAGGAGGGCAAATAAGAGACGATGTCCGTGTACCAGGTAAGCTTTGACTTTTCCTTCTTTTCTGACTCTCTCTCTATCCCTCCGTGTCGGGTCTCTCGCTGATGCAACGATGCACGCAAAACACCACCACCCTTCACCTCCACTCTCTATCGCATCTGCACTTTTTCTGTCGATTTCTCAAAGAAGTGGTTTGAGCAGCAATACAAGCAGTAGCAGCCACCTTTCTCTGTGTGTGTGTGTGTGTGTGTTTGTGTGTGCCGACCTCCCCTCTGCACTCTGCTTCACCATTAAGATACACAGAGGGTGTTACTGCTGCGATTCCAAGGCTGGACAGTTGTGGTGGTGCGCACACACGCCGAGGAACAACGGTTGTGTGTCTTGTTCTACCGAAGATGAACACGGCGACGCCGAGCCCCTCCCTCGGGCACGTCCGCTCTGGGGATGTGCTTTTCATGAATCGCAAGTGTCTGGCGATGAAGGACCCACTCGGCATTGGACTGTGCCTCTTGACAAAGACCGAAAACCGCTTTGACCACGTTGGCATGCTGCTCAAAATATCGGAAACGGACTTCGATAAGTACCCGGAGGCTCGCAAGCGCATCACGGACGTCTCGCCATCCGGCACCTACGTATTGGAGACAAACCTGCGCGGCATCACGCTGTACGCCGCGGAGCACCGCATTGCACGCACCTCCGCCAACGAAATGGCCTCCCGCTCCATCAACGTCGGAAGTGCGCCGCAGCAGCAGCAGGTGCAGGAGGCCCTGCTGACGACGATGGAGTCGATGTACAGCACCCCTTACGAAGACAACGTGGCGCACATCCTGCCTTCCATCTTCTCTCCCCCAGACAAGATGGATCGCATCCACGCCGCGCACAAGTTCAACCGCCTGAGGCTCGAGGTAGCGGCACTGAACGAGATGGTTGCGTTGCAGCCGGACAGCGCGGACACCTATCGCGGGCTGATTCGCCAGTACAAGAACGCGCAGTCGTTTCTGCTCCAAACCTACTTTCCACACCTGACGAAACCCTCCTCATCACCTGGCGTGGCAACCGGCCTAGCAGCGGTGGACTGGAGCACGGGACACTTTTGGGTTGATGGCGTCAACAATGCGAACAAGATGGTCTGCTCAGAGCTGATCTGCAACCTCTGGCAGCGCGTGGGCCTCATTGAAGGCTTCGTCCCTGCGTCCTCCATGCGCCCCTTCGACCTGCTCGACGACGTGCGTTTCAACTTCCTTAGCGCGGCGAGCGAATTTGGCGAGATGGTGCCCATCAAGGTCAGCAAGGCTTACCATAGCTACTGGGACGGCACCACACCCCAGCCCGGCGCCGTCGACCGCAGCCGCGAGGCTGCGCGAGTCGCCCTCACAGCGGAGCAGCGGCTCTCCTTTGCGAATGAGGTGCGCACCACAAGTGGACTGCCTCCGGCGGACACGCTGGAGGAGGCCGCCGCGTCGTCGTCGGTGCTGCCGTCGCGCTGGGTGGTGCAGTCCGTCACTCGGCACGATGTGATTCCCAACCTGTGGTTTCGCGTCTTCTCCTCTGGCGCGCTCTTTGCTGCCTGTGCCATGCCGTGTGCCCCCCTCACGCTGCGGTGGATGGAGGGACAGATTGGGCTCTTCCTATCCCGCGGCAGCGTGTGGTCGCTGTCGTGCGGCGTGTTCGCCCGTGGCATGTCGTTTGCTGCCGTTCAGGCACTTTTCCTCGCCGCCGCGGCCCGCTGTTACGACGTGTCCGGGCCATACGCTGTCATGGCCGGACCGCGCGGTGGTGGCAGTGGCAATCTCAACACCACCACCCCCATCGTTGATCTTCGCCATCCGTATTACGACACGGTGGCCCTCTACGCTGCCTCAGCAACGGTAGCACACGTCTGCACGATGCCGCTGCACAATGCAAACATTGCCTACCACTTTGGTCCTGTGCGTCCAGGGCCGCTGCCGATGCGGATGCTGCTGCGTGGAAGTCTGCTATTGGCCCCCGCCAGTGTAGTGCTGCCCTTCCAGGCCTGCTGGCTTGCCTGGTACGAGACCGTCGGCTCCTTCATTGTACCAACCCTGTCGTCCGTGTGGCGTCCACGTGAGGATCTACTGCAGCTCAGCAACTGGCCACACCTGCGCAACGACGCTCTTGTCGGCGCCTTCCTCGCCACGTTGCTAACGGACGCCCTTCTCTACCCACTCGTGACTGTTTCTACTCGTCGGTTTGTCAGCAATCTTTACAAACCGCAGAAGTCACCCAGCTTTGGCCGCTCCCTCTGCGCAGGGTACCGCTACCGCTTCCTCAGCAACATTCTCGTTCTCTCGGCGTCCACAGCGTACCTGTACGGGATCGGAAGCATTTGAGCCCGCTGCCTGTCGTGTGCGAGCCCTGCGATGAACGCGTCGGGCTGCTTGTAGAGCGAAGTACGCCGTTAAAAATGCCCGAGACTGCAGAGCCACGAGGTGCTAAAAAAAAAAAGGCAAGGCTTGAGCCTGTTGATCGATGGTGACGGAAACATAAAACACAACAAACAGCAACAAGACTGGCTTCGCACGGAAACGGGGAGCCGCCGAACGTTTCGAATGGCAGCGGTGTCGAGCACATGCGCGGCGCTGCTTCGTGAAGTACGTCTGGTTTCCCCTCCCCTTTTTTTTGCCGTACCACCTATTGCTTTTTAGAGCATCCGCTTGAGGTACACACTGTGGCATGGAGACTGAATGACCTTAAGAAACCCCCACTACGTATCCTATGTAGATATACAGCAATGGTACCCTTGCTGGATGCGAAAGCACCGTGAACATACATCTAAACAAATCTAGTGAAAGCCCCTCCACACAGAAGATCCCACTGCTCCTTCCTTCACATCTCTGCTCATTTCTGCTTCTTTTGAGTGCATACGCGCCACTACGTCCTTTTGCTTGCCTCTCCACATTCACCGCGGTGCGTATGCGCTGCGCGGCTGGGTCACTCTTATTTTTGTGTTGTGTTGTGATGTGTGTGTGCGCTTAGCTAAACTCCTGTTTAGATCCCCCATTGACAGTGTCACAACCGCATCACGAAGCGCACAGCCCCCTCCCCCCCCCGTCCATCTGAACCCCATCTCTCTCTCTCTCTCTCTGCAGGGTGTACCGTGTGTATTTGTGTTCTGCCCTTAACGACATATTCGCGACTCCCCCTTCCTCTCTCTCTTTCGTCTTTTTCTTTCCCCTTTTACCCCCGTGCAGCTCTCCGCTCGTTCCCTTCTTGTTTTGAGTTGGTACTTTACCGGTGTCCCCAAACGTCCCTGTTCGGCTTACTTGTTTTTGTAGCTGTTTTCATATTCTGAAGGATTGTTCACTCTCAAAGAGTGTACAAACCTGTTTTTTTTTCTGTTAAATCTCCTCTTTCTATTTTATGTAGTCCGTTTTTTTTTTTTTCTGTATTCCTTCTTTTTCTCCTCTCTGTTTTACACACACACACACACACACACGCATACAAGCGGAAACCTGCTGACCCATTTTTGAGCTATCCGCCCACAGGAACACGACGAACGAAATACGAGAAATCCCCTCGTGTGCACACTCACACACACACACATATATATATATATATATATATATATATATATATATATATATATTATATATATATATATATATATATATATATATATATATATATATACGAGGAAAGAGGGAGAGCCAGATTGTGTTTCCCACGTCGTTTCTTTGCTGTTGTCTCCTCTTTTTGTTGTTAGATTGCTCAACTGCACCTCAGTTTTCTTTCTTTCTTTCTTTCTTCTGGCTAACAGCTTTTTTCTCTCTTGTTGGATCGCTCTGTTTTCAGACTCTTTTACTCAAAGATCATCTGTTTTTCTCTCCGATAAACTACCTCTTTGTTTTTTTTTCCGGTTTGTTTGCGTACGAATTAGGAGCACTAACGAGCGCCTCGACACCATTCATCATTATTGTTTTTTTTTTTCTTTCCTGTTGTTTTCGGTTGCGGTTAGCGTTCTGTACTCTTCTCCTTTCCCCTTTCCGCTTCCTCCCTTCTCGACTTTGTGACGTTCAGTGTGCAACTGGCCGGACTTGGAGCGGAGAGGACGAAAAGAACATCTGAGAAGAAGTACAAAAAACCAACGTAAAGGCGGTACAATAAAACGTTACTCAAGAGGTTTTCAACACCTCTCTATTTTTCTTGGCTCTTCTTTCCCCCGTGATTTCCCAACCGGATCCTAAAGAGAAAAACAAAACAAAGGAATATACTTCAATATTCAACGCCGCACTGTTCCCGTAAAGTTACTTTGCTTTTTTTTAATTATTACTGGCTCCTACTGCCTTAAATCAAGAAGAGCAATTCGACGCAGAGTTATTCACCAACAGCGCAAAAAAAAAAGTCAGGGAAAGCGAACTCTGTTTTAGTGATCCCTTCACCTTCGCGTTCACTTTAAACTGCTAGCTTCTCCGTGTTTTTTTTTTTTCTGAGATTGCGTAGTACTTCGTCGGCCCTTCACTTGTTTTTACTTCTCGTATCTTTATTGACCGTGCGCGTTGTGTGTCTTTCCTTCCGCTTTTTTTTCTTCTTTCTGTTTTCTGTTTCTCTCATAAAGTCTTTTTGATCTTCTCTTCCGTTGTTGTTTTGCTTGATATTCTTTTTTTTTTAAGCGTTTGCGGTCTTATCTCTCTTTCCCTCTCCTCCTCTTTCTGTCTGATTGTCTGGCATCCACGCTCAACCGTAGCCATGTCGCAACCGCAACCGCAGCAGCGATATGCATCTCAGTCGCAGCAGCAGCAGTGGTCGGCTGATCAACGCCGGCAGCAGATAGCAGAACTGCTCCGCAACAAAGGTGTCATCTGTCGCGACTACCTGTACACCTCGCGCTGCCCTCGCACCCCGACGTGCCCCTACATGCACATCGCGAATGGGGAGACACGTCCTGTGCCGTGGAGTGTGTGTACTTTCTTTACTCAAGGCAAGTGCCTACGCGACCGTTGCACCTTCTTCCACGGCACCCAGGAACAGCTGGAGGAGCTCCACGCCACCGGGTCCCCTGTGTACCGCCCACAGGACTACATGAAGATCGCTGTGCCACCGCCGGAGTACCTCAACCCGGATGGGAGCATCTCAACTTCCGTCACCTTCTCCCCCGTGCCACCGATGCAGGTGATGCGCGCCCCTGCGATGCCGCACGACAACACCGTGAACACGTTTCAGCCGCTCGTGATTATGCAGCAGACGCCGCAGTCCATAGCGCCTTCGGTGTTCGCCGGACAAGGCAACACGCCCAACACGAGCACCACCCAATTCCCCTTCTACACGAACGCCACCATGGCGGCGCAGATGCCGGTGCAGGCGGCGACCACTGTCTTCTCACCCGCGCTGCAGCCCATGCCCACCGCCACGTACTACCAAAACGTAAACGCGCACCTGATGCCAGCACCACCGCAGCACCCGCAGCACCAATACACCCCCGCCACGCACTTCAACGCCCCTCATCAGCAACAACCGCAGCATCCCCAGAATCCTCAGCCGCAGCAGATCGGTAGCCCGCTCTATTTTCACATTCACCCTCAATAGCAGACCATCTGCTCGCAAGCCAAGCGATCTGTTTTTGTTTTTGTTTTCCCCTTCCTTTCCTATCTCCTCAGGGTGTTCGTAGAGGATGCGGGATATGGGGTGAAGAGGACTACGACACAAGAGAAAACACAAGACAAATAGTGAATAAAAGACCATTTGCAGCGCTACTACAGATCGACACCCTCATCAACTGTGCGAGGTGCGCTGCCCTGCAAGCATGTCGATCGCAACGTCTACATCCGTCCCCGCTCTCTGTTCCCCATGATTCTTTACGTATATATATATATATATCTTTACAATTATCTTCATTATCCCTGATTTGTGTTTTTTTTTATCCTAAACGCACCCCATTTTTTATCTCTTTTCTGTATCTCGAGTCCACTATACTAAAACTCTTCTTCCTTTGTGTTTGTGTTTTCTTTTCCTTGTTTTTTTTTCACTGTTAAATACAGCAATGTTTGCTGATGTCTGTTCATCTGTGCAGCCTCACATGACGTTGCTTCTTTTTTTTGTTGTCTATGTGAGTTCGTAGAGCGTTCCTCCTCCTTCTCCATTTTGCGATCGTTTTTTCTTTTCTTTCCTTATTCCTTTTTTGCTGTTTATTTTCCTCTTTGTTCACACACGTTTTAATGTGCTTGTCTTCCCAATTTGTCTCCCGCAACTCCTTTTCTTTCTGTCTGCGTCGAATAACGACTGTAAAACGGGAAATAGATTTGAGGTGGGAGGAGTTAAAAAGAAAAACCAAACAGTAACACGGAATAATAACCGCTGTTATTGTTTTTTTTTAGTTGTTTTGCTCTTTGCTTGTGTGTTTCTCTTCCTCTGACTTTACTTCTTCGCTGTGGTGGTCGTCGTTGAGAAATGAAAAACGGTGAATGACGGTGCTGCTCTTCCTTCTACCATGCGTGCCTGTTTCTTTGTGTTTGTCTCCTTCTTTTGCTAAAATGCAGACAAGTTGTTGGTGCGTATCTCTGCTCCGGTCAGTGGGAGAAGTATCTTTTTCGCCCTCTGATTCCTTTTTTTTTTTTTCCTCCAGGCAAACGGTGGTTTCACGAGGCGTTGAGGATCCCTCGGGATTTTTTTAGCTTGTCTTTTTTTCTGTTAATTTTATGTGTTTTTTTCCTGTCACATACGTTTTCCCATTTTAAAATAGAAAGCGATCGCCTTTAACAATCGAAAAGTCTGCTCCTTGCTCTCTTTGAAAAAAAGGCACCCACTTTGTTATTTCCGTGTCAGCAGGAAAGAAGGGTTTGCGAGCATGAGGTACTTCAACGCACAAAAGCACACACAGACAAGCACACACACACATACACGCAAACGCCCATTCTATGATGAGTGAAAAATCTTCGTCCCTCGCAGCACTGAAAAGGAGTACCACGTGTGCGTTTCTTTTCTTTCTTTTTGTGTATTGCCCACATTGTCTTTAACCCCTTTTTTTTTTAAGGGGATGTAGCAAAACGAACTATGGAGTAGCCGAAGCGAGAGGCTGCTACACTGCTTATCAACCCTGAGACATTTGGGCTGCATTGCGTGCTCTTTTATATTGCATGTGTGTGTGTGACCGCGCATTCTTTAGTCTCCTTTTTTTTCCTCTTTGTCTTGAGCTGCACCTAATATTTCTTTTCCGTTTTTTCTTTATTTTCATCTGCTGTTGCCGCTCCTGTGACCACTTTATATAGCATGATGCACTTATACCTGCGTGCTCCTTTATTTGAGGGTTGCCAGAGTTCAACTAAAGCGATGGACACTGTTCTCATACGCAGAACAATACCTTGGCGTGTGTGTATGGATGAGTACTTGTTTTTTTTTCTTTTTGTATGTGTGTGTGGGTAGGTAGGTACGTCTTTTTCAGTATTCTTAAAGCTCTGGGCTTGGAAACAATTAAGCTGATGTGTTGGAAAGTGTACTGCACTGTACTGTGTCCTTTTCTTTTTGCTCTTCCCCCTTGCGCTCTCGTTTTCCAATGAATCCCTATTCGCCTCTCAAAGCTACTCTAGCTGTGGTGTTGTAGCTGGCATCAAAAACTGCTCTATCGATCTGCCCTCTGCTTTTTCTACCCGCCTCCTAAGCCTTTCTGCGTGTTTTTTTTTTATCCCTCGCCTCCTTCTCACTTCTTCTTTTTTTCTATAACCGGTGTTTGACTCGTTCATTGCTCGTTTGTTCTTATAGGAGAGGGTGCCGTTGATTCTACTTAATCCTTTTTGTTGTCCCTTGAATGTGCGCATGTGTGCACGTGTGCCGTAAAGTGTTCAACAGCCTCTTTGCTACTATCGTTGCGTTGAGGACATATCGATTAAAACAACGTGTATGATGTGTGTGTGTGTTGTTTTTTTTTATGTGTGTGTGTGTCCTCTGCTCACTGTCGCTCTACGACCTCAATCTTGACTACTGCTTTCTTTTTTTCTCTCACTATGGAGTGTATACTCCTTCCACGCTACTCTTTTTTTTTGCCTTTTACGATGGCCTGCGCTTTAGGTGCGTTTCTGCTTTTACTTTTGGTTGTTGGTTGTGTGTGTGTGTGTGTATGTATGTATGTGTGTGTGTCTATGTACGTATACACTGGAAGAGTCCATAGCTTCCACCACCGACGTCTTGTCGCGGCTCTCGGGCAGAACAGTGAACGTGCAGTGATGACTTTCCGACTCTGACGTGAGGAGCACTCCCCACACCTTCGAAAAGGAGAGAGAGAGAGCGTCGCACGCATTCGTGAGCACTCGAAAAAGGCTCCGCGAAGAGCGTAGGAGCAGAAAGATGGATCAGCCAGACTGCCGCACAAAAGGAGGTAGAAGGGCAGCAGACGTCGGTCATGTTGAGAACACTGCAATGAGTTTGCTTGTTGTTATGATGCTCAGCTAACCACTTCTTCGGGATGTCTGCTTTATCTCTTCCCCTTCGACAACTGCAATCCACACCATCAACGAACACGAGCCCCCTTCGCCCTCCTTGCACACGAGGAGTGCGCAAATGGGATGAGGCGAACCTAAAAAGGGCAGTCATAGAAAAGAGAAAAGGTTTAACAGCGATGCAGCGGCTCCGTCAGCGCGGCTGACGCTTGCACTCTTTCCATTTCTGTTTTGTTTCTGCATTGACGAGGCTATCCTGTGCTTCGACTGATAATCTTCTCCCTTCTGTGCTTGTGTGTGTGTGTGTGTGTGTGTGCGTGTGCGTGTGTGTACTCTCAAGCCTCTTCACATCGGCAGCAACCATCTACCGTTTTCTTTTAGCTGTTGTTGCTATTTGTTAGTTTGACTGTATCCCTGCTCGTCACAACAGACCATTACTCGATGCACACAAACGCACCGCCTACGGGCAATTGACTTTCAACGGCCCCCTCCCTCCCCCATCTCTCTACACTTCTGTCGTCAATTCCACACATTAGTCAACCTTTCCTTTTTTAACTTTCGTGTTGTCAGTTCTTGTGCTTGGGCACCCCTTCCCCTCTCTTGATTCACTTGAACTGCGTTTTCTCCTGTTTTCTTTTTTGTTGTGTGACACACAGACTACTTCGATTCAGCTGTACCTTTTTTAGTGTTTGTTTTGTTTATTCCATTTCCATTTCCCCTTCTAAAAAAAAAGGCCTCATTGGCCCTTTTCAACGAGTCTTCAACACAAACGTTTCGTCCTTTCCTCTCTCTCTTCCTCTTCGTTGTTCCTGTGTGCACGTGAAGATACGTCAGAAACAAAGAACAGCTAACCCCCCAAGCGGAGGAGGTGCGCTTTTCCGAGTTCAAAAAACTCCACATTGTACTTACTTGTTTGTCCCCCTTCTCCTTTTCTTTTTGCCAGCCTTTAATGGTTCTCTTTGCTCTCGTCATCGACCATCTTTTGCTCGTTACATGTGGCTAAGATATCAGGAATGGAGAAGAAGGGAAGAGGGGTCTTAAGACTCTTTCGTTTTTCGTTCTCCACACGCACATCTGCTCGTTACAGAAACAAAAACACGTTTTTGCCTTTCTCTGTAATGCTCACGGCCATCAACGCTGCGGAACAAATTGGAGTGTCCTTCCTGCAAGGTTTTTTTCTTTCCGGAAAAGCAGCGTTGTTCTTCGCAGCCACGGGTGTTTTCTCTTTCTTCTCCTTTTCTAGTCAAATGCAATAGCCTTTGACTTCGCTTCCTTTACTCGTCTTTTTTTTTTTATGAGCGTGTGTCTGTCCTGTAGTAGCTATTCAAATCTGTCTCTCTAAAGCCGCTGAAGCGCTTTGAAGCTGCGGCAATCCTTGTGGTCGACGAATTTGTGTCGGTTAATCCACGATGCACCGGCATCAATCGTGTTGCAAGTGTTGCAGTTGTCGCTCCGCATTTTTTCTCTTTTCATCTCCTTCTACTTTTTCAGCCCCCTCTCTTTCCCGCTCTCTTTCTCGGCAGTGCGTGTGAGCTGCCGTTGTCACCGCAGTGTCGATTTGTCACGGGGCTCCTTCCTGTTCATCTTTTTTTGCTGTTGTTGTTAATCATCACAGAATACTGTGCGTTTTTTTTTTCCTTTCCGGTGGCGCGCTTTCTGTCGAGTGGTGAGGAGAGCAAAACGCCTACAAAAACAATGCGTGTGCTATTGCGCCATGCTCTGTTCCGTACGGCAAAGTATGCTGGATGGGTAGCTCTATGCGCCTTACCCCCCCCCCTTCCTCCTCTTCTTCCCCGGGCTTTCTCAATGACTCAACGGTGAAGCAAAGATAGTGACTGACTTTTTTTTGCGGTTCACGAATAGCAGTGATGTTTAGCATTGTTATAACAGCTATGCGTTGCAAGTGATATACAACTGCTTTGTTTGCCTGTTTCATCCGCTCTTCATTTTTTTTTTCTTTCTCACCCTCTTTTGCTTGTGCGTGCACTTGTGTGGCTGTATGAACAACATGGGGTTGATCTAAGGAGGAAGAGAAGGGCACGCAGCCCTAGCATGTGATGTTCTCTCTCGTTGCATGCTTCTTCCACGCGAATACGAAACCCATCCAGAGCTGGCATCCGGTTTTCTGTCTGTTGCCGTCATGACACACGGGCCAATTCACGTTGGTCAATGCGGAAGAAGAGAATGAACAACACCTGGTGTGTGGGAGTGTGTATGTGTGAGTGGGCTTTTTTCTGTTGTTTGCTTGTTTGAATCGGTGTTGGCCTTCGAGAGGTGAACCCCTCCCATCACGTCATCTTCTTTCCTCTCTCTCACTGTGTAGCACAGTTTTCTCCCTTCTTTTTTATGTAGCATGCGACTTTTTTTTTTTATCCCCCTTCTTTTCCCCTCGATACAAAGCGAACACCGCCTGTTCTTTACGTGATCTTCCCCTGGACCTTTTTTTGCTGTTTTTTACTGTTTTCTGTTTCTGTTGTTCTCCCTCCTCTGCACATTACCTCGTCCCTTTTTTTTTTCTCTCCTACCTTCGAATGCTACTCTATGTTGACTTCACTCGTAACATCACATAATAGTCTTTTTGTTTGTTTGTTTTTATCTTTAAAATGCAAATGTTGGATCTTCTTTCAGGCGTTCTCCGTGTGGGATTTCGTGTGCTTCCCTCTTTCTCTCTCCCTGTGGCAAGAGATGAAGTGGACACAGAGTGGTGCTTACACCTGAGCCGGCCATGCTCTTGTCTTTATTATTATTATGCAGCGCTGGAGCGCGTGAACTACACGGCCAATGAGCACGCTCTTCTGCTTCAACACGCCAATACCCTCGCACACGCAAAGAAGTGAACACACAGTGGAGCAGCGATGGCTTGAGCTTGCTCTCTCCCTCCCCCGCCCCCCTCTCGTTCAGTTGTCAGCATCCTGTTCACGGCGACCATTGTGAAGTTCTGTATTTTCGGTTTTTTTTTAAAGAGGCGGGGGGGGAAGTATGTGGACCAAATCAGATGCGACACTTTTCTTTTCATAAATTGGTACTTTGATTTTTAACCACTGTCAATCGTATTATTACTATTAGTGTTATTTTGGACTGCCCGCCTCTGTGCCTTCACTTGTCTTGTTCCCCCTTCTAAGGAGTGCAATGCACTGCGTCGTCTTTAGTTGTTGTTGCTGTTCCCTCGTATCATTCTGTCTTCAATCGCTCGTAATTGTTTTTTTTTTACGCTTTTTGATTGTCTGTTTCCTTCTTGTGCTCTTTTTGTGCACCTTCTTTTGCGCACATGCATGAATGTGCTTGAGCCGCACGTTGAGTGCCGTAGAAGAAGGAAAGAAAAAAAGCAGTAAGGGAGAGGCATTTCACGCATTCCTCGGCGATGTACTCATCTTGTCTTACGCTGGCCGTGTTAGTTTCCCTTTCTTGTTTTTATTTTACTTTTCGATTATGATGATGTTGCTGCCCCTTTTTCCTCTCTTTGCTCTTTTCCCCTGTCACACCCCAAGCAGTAAGGATCGTGGCGAACATGCTGGATTGCATTCCAACCAGTTTTTTTTTTTTCCAACTAGCTCATGCGGAGATGCCACGCAATCCTAATCATAGCCGTGGCTCCTCTTTCTTGGTGTTGTTGTGGAATATCGGTAACACAACATGCACGATCATGACTTTTTTTTCCTTATCACAACAGGATTCCCTAAAGGCGCGAAGGCCTCGAAACAAAAGAAAACACAGAAAAGCACGGTGATTTGATATCTGAATGGTGTTACTCAACAAAGGTACGCTGAATTACTTTTTTGCATGGAACCCTTGCAAAAATGGCTTGCTGTTTTTTTGTCTGTGTCTGGTTTTCTTTCTGTTTCTAGAGACGATTGTCACTGACTGTTTTGTTATTATTATTGTGCAGACTTCTTCTCCCTCTTAAAAAAAATGAAGACTGCACCTTATTTACGCATCTCACGCAGAGCAGACAGCTCTGTTTTTACTTCTTTTTTTTTTCTAGGAGGTTTGTTTGCTTCTCCCCTTTTTTGGATCTCTGTTTGCAAGTTAACTGTTCAGGGCTTTCTTATGCTTGTGCTCCTCTATTTTCTCTTGCGTGTGTTTCTCTGACCCATCTGTCGCCCCAGCGCGCGCGTGTGCGGTGATTCTCCTTTTCCCATCACTAGCACAGCGCCACACATCTTCAGAAAGCTGCAGCTGTAACGGAATATTGTTCTATTCTAATCGTTTATTGTTATTAGTTGCTTCTTCGCCGTTGCTATCTTTCTCTCCCCCCCCCTCCTCCTCCTTCCCACTCGTTGGATTTGCCTCAGTTTGCTACGCAGTGACTTTTTCCATTCGTTTGCCAACGTGCTCTGAGCTTTTTCCTTGTTTTATTTACTTTTTTCTTTGTGGTTGTGCCCTCCCCTCTCGGCAACAACGTAAACCACACCTCTGTACGAAAAAAAGAAATAGAGGTTTTTCTGTTTTTGTGTTTTCCACCGTTAAATGGACTTTTCTTTGTTTTGTTGTTTTGTCTTCTCTCATGCTGCTCCTCCCTCTCTTGTCCTTTGTCTTTTCTATCTTTTTTTTTCTGTTTCTAATTACGAACACAGGTGCACTCCGCGCTTTGTTTGATGTTTGTCTGTTTGAGGTTTTGAGCCTTTCTCGTCTTTCCACCGCCCCTGCTGCTCTTTTATCAGTTATGTTCTGCCCTAGGGGCATCATGGGCATTGTGTACGCAGCGCCGAAGCGCTGGCTCTGCCGTTTGTAGCGTTGTTATTGTTGTTTTTGTTGTTGCTGGCCTTCATACACTCTGCAGCCTGGAATGGGAAAAAAAAAGAGAATTGAAATCGTTGTTGAGAGAAATACGCCTTTGTCTGTCCATCCACTTGCGCAGGGCACATAGCAGGAACCAGGCGTGAGCTGCCGCCGACAAATGTCAAAGTAAAACGACAAGGCGGGCAATACAATATCACTATCTTCTTAAATCACTTTGTAGGGTGAAAAGACAAGAGCAAAAAAAAGAGTGAAAAAGAGAACGGTACGCAGTGACGTGGCGGCGACGTGGCACCCACCGACATACGTGCGAAATCTAGAGAGCCGAAGCTGTCTGCGGCAGACATGCTAGTGGGACAGCGACGTGTTTTTTGGGGGTGCTGAAGCAACGGCCGGCTTTCCACTTGGTGGTAGCGACATCCAACCACAAGCACAAGACTGGATGCAACAAGCAGGTGTGTGTTTGTTCGCCTCATGTGCGACCCCTCACGTGACTTGGTGAAGCCCTTAGTCGTTGTCGTTTCCTTTGCTGATCTGCACCCGACGCCGTCCACCCATCTTCCTAGTATCCCTTTCTCCCTCTCATCCCCTTGCTTTCGTTATCACAGTGCCAGGGCAGCAAGGTAGATTGTTGTTGCAGTTTTGCTGTTGTTGTTGCTTTCTTTTGTTTGCAGTGGTTTAGCACGATGCGCGTCACTGTAGGACGGTGGAATGTGTTTGACCCGGCGTTCATGCGCAAGGTGAAGCGCACTCTCAACGCTTATAAAGGGTCCATGGAGGGCTCAACGAAGAAAACCATGTCGCGTGAGGCCTTTGTGGATATTGATGAAAAGGGTGCGGCGTGGTACCTGGGCCACATGCAATCTGCCACTACGATGCTGGCAGAGAAGGTGAAGGACTCGGATTTCATTCTCGAAATACGCGACGCCCGCCTGCCTTTCACGACGGAAAACCCAAACATCCGCAAACTGACGGCGGACAAGCCGCGCCTCGTCATCTTCAACAAGGCTGAACTCGCCAACGAGGACTGCAGCCGTGCAATCCAAGCGTACTACGAGAGCATCGGCACCTTTGCCCTCTTCACGAGTGCGCAGCGGTGCTGGAAAGACGTGGTGGAGGCCGTGCAGCGCTTCACGACGCACATCCTCCCCCCGCAGCCGTACAAAACTGTTGCTCACATCGGTCTCGTCGTGGGCATGCCGAATGTGGGAAAGTCCACTCTCATTAACTCACTTCGCCTGGCGCACGAGTACCAATTCCACCGGGAGGACTTCCGCCGCTCTCGTGCGCCAGAGACGGTGTCCATCACGCCAGGCACCACGCGTGGAATGAAGCTCGTCCCCCTCTCCAAAGACCCACCCGTTGTGCTCTACGACACTCCTGGACTGACGTTGCCTGGTTGCTTCACCAAGGAGTCTGGGTTAAAGCTGGCTGCGTGCGGCATCATCCCCACCAACGATGTGTCGCTGCCGCAGGGAATGGTGGCCCGATACATCTACGACATCCTCGCTGCCTCCGGCTCAGCGGAGCACATGGCGGAATGCCTGCACCTGCCCCGCGTGCCGATCAGCTTCGACGACTGTGTGGCGATGATCTGCGAGCGCAGCGGCTCCAGCGGGCAGACGGAGATGGGCAACCTCGATCCGGTCCGTGCCCAACGCTTCTTTGTGCACGACTTTATGATGGGCAACTTGGGTAAAATTACGCTGGATGTGCTGCCGCGACGGGTGCTGCGCAGCTCGCACGCGCCATCCGCTTCACCCTTGCTGGAGGGCGGCAGCGGCGAGTCCGGCAGCGCGGGCGTGCACGGTGGTGAGGAGGAATACGTGTGGACGCACCACGTCGAGACGACTGACGTGGTGGACCGCTACCCTGATCACATGCGCGACATCTTGGAGTCGCTGAAGGGACCGCTGCACAACGACAGCACAGGGCAGCGGCGCGGCGCCACCGCTGGTGCACGAAACCCCGCTGACACCGTGATCAGCCGCAAGCGTGGCCCAATCAGCCGCGCCACCGCCTTCGATGAGCAGCTGAAGCGGCACACACGGCTGGCCCCTGGCCGGTGACAGTGGTGCAGCAATGTGTCTTGGTGAGCCGACCGCGCCCGCTTTTCTTGAACTCGGGAAAATTCAACACCCACACTCGTGGGGACCACACGCGTCGCATTACCCGGTTACTCGCAACGATTCCCCCTTCCCCCTTCCCCCCTCCCCACACACACACACACCTCCCAGAGAAAAAAAAAGAACTCTTGAAGTGCTTTTTCTCTTTTTATACTGTTTGTATCTCCTCACATCACGACTTATATTCGAAAAACGTACGCTGTAAAGAAGATCAACGTGGTGACGAGCATCTGCCGTTTATGAGCAGCTGTTTTCTTCATTTTCGATCCCCTTCTCCCACCCCCGTGTACTATGGCCTTTCTTTGCTTGCGTGTATGTGCGTAACACGACCAGCCCTGTACGCCTTCTTTTCGCTGAAAGAAAGGAGATCCGGCACCGACCTCCCCCCTCCCCTTCGTCTGAAATACTCTTCTTCGTTGACTTCGTCTTGTCCACCCTTTTTTTTTTCTGTCTGCCATCCCCATCGTGCACACATGCCGGACGCGTTTACAACGCATCGCACAAAGAACAAGAAAATCAAGTGCGCGGGAATACACACAGAGAGAAAGAAAGAGAGGGGGAAAAAGCGAGGGTAATGGCCTCTACTGCTCAAGAGGAGCTGCTCCGCACGCAGCAGTACCTCGCAGAGGTCATCGATGAGTGTGTTTTCGTGGAGCGACAACGCGAACTGATGGAGCGTCGTCTGACCTCCCACATAGACAACCAAAAAACACTTCTTGATGACGCCTTCGGTGCTCTTGAGAGTCTGTGCCACTACACGGCTCTCATGGAACTAGCTGTCCTCCAGAGCATCCTGGCATCCTTGCCCACCTCGTCAGAAAGTCGTCAAAACCTGTTGCGTACACGCACGGCCGTGGAGGCCAAACTCGAACGTCTCACAAAAAAGATGGAGCGCAAAAATGGCAGCCTGCTTCTCTTGCCCTCCGTGGCGGATGGCGCACACGGCAGGCAAGGGACGAGAGATCCCTCGTCGTCGTCGTCGTCGTCACTCCTCACACCGGCAGCAACAGCGGCAGGAGCGCAGGCTATTCATGAACTAATAGAGTGCAAGGGTGCGTTGCTGGATGCGCTCACCAACGCTGCGGCAACCGCGAACGCAGTGCAAACCCGCGCGTCGTCGGAGAGTGGTGAGCTGCAGGCTCTGCGTGCACGCATGGACGAGCTGACACGCCTGGTCGAGGCGGGCGCTGTAACGCCGGCAGGCCATCCCCCTACCGCAGTCGTCGTCCCGGCGGCCATCGAACGCAAAGAGGAAGCGTGGGAGGCCGACGCAGCGTCGAAGGCGCCGCCGTCTGCCGTTCGCTTTGCACAGGCGCGGGTTCTGGCCTATGAAAAAACTGCACAGGCGCTCAACAACGAACTGGCTCTGCTGCACGAGAACTACGCCGCTTTAGCACGCGCCAGTGCGCTTGAAATAGACCGTCTGAAGCAGAAGAATATCGAAGCCCAACGAAAGCACGGCGATCAGGTCGCTGAATGCGACGCGGTGCTGGGTCGACTATCCCTTGAGCTAGAGCAGCTGATTCAAGAAAACGCGCAGTTGAAGCAAAAGCTGCGTGCGATTGTGGACACGAGCACCTGACCTCCATCCGCTCTTCTTCTCCTCTGCTGCACTTATTATTATTATTTGTTCTTGAATACGGTGTCCTTACTGCTTTCGGTGGTGGTGAGCGCTGCGCGTGCGAGAGACCCACGAACACAAGAGTAGAGACATACAGACAAAACAGCCACAGCGCACTGCTGCTACTGCTGCTGCCAAAATACACAAAACAGAAGCACTGTTTCACTCTGGCGATTTGATGCGTTAGGAACCGCAAAAAAAAAAAAGCCATAGCGAAAGCTAAAGACGACATTGACGCCACGGATGACGCACTGGAGAGTTAACGGGGCGAGTCGCTGGACGGAACGTATTACGAACACGCGTTCTCTGTATGTCTTCTTCAATCGTATTTCTGTTATTTCTTCACTACAAAGAATTGACCTTCTCAGTGCCCCACTGTCAGGATTTTTTTTTATGTCCCCTTTCTTTCCCTTTTTTTGAAAGTCTATTTTGAAGCAACAAGAAGCGGCAGGTGAACCTGTGCGCTGCGTCTCCCTTCGGCTTGCAGCCTTACTTGCTTCTGCAAAGATCGCACAAAACGAAAGAGAAAAACACGTACACGCTTTATCAGCAACAATGACTTCTCAGGAATCACAGCCGCAGCAGGCAAAGTGGACGCGACTGCCGATCCGAACGCGTCCGCACCGCAATCCGCTTGCTGAAAACGACGACGAGCACCCCGAGTGCCCGGCGCTGTTCGCGGAGCGCTACGCCGAATTCTACCCAAGCATGCCGCACCCCGTAGTGGAGTTCGTAGACGTGGGCTGTGCCTTTGGCGGCATGCTCTTCGCTCTCGGCGAGCTCTTCCCCCAGACGTGCATGCTGGGACTGGAGATAAGGCCCAAGGTTGTGAAATTCGCCCAGGAGAAGGCACTTGCGCTGCGGCAAGAAAACGCGGCGTCGTCAACGCAGCACTATCGCAACATCTGGTTTGAGCAGATGAACGTGATGAAGTTTGGTTCCAACTGCTTTGTGAAAGGGCAGCTCTCACGTCTGTTCTTCTGCTACCCTGACCCACACTGGAAGCGCAAGAACATCCGCCGCCGCATCATCTCGCCCGGTCTGGTGCAAGAGTACGCGCACTGGCTGCGCCACGGCGGTCTCATCTACACCGTCTCCGACGTGGAGGAGTTGGAGGAGTGGATGGTGCAGTGCCTCGACGAGTCCCCGCTCTTCCGCCGCATGACAGAGGCGGAGCTGAATACGCCAGAGCAGCAGAAGGTGCTGGCAGTAGTGACGGACACGAGCGAGGATGCGCAGCGCACTGCCCGAAAAGGGCTGAAGAAGCACTTTGCGGTGCACGTGCGTTGTTAGACGTGGGAGAACCGTGTCTACGAAGCAATGACGCAGGTGGATATGATATATCCATTTGACTATGTTTGTGTGTTTGGTGTAATGCGTTGACGGTGTGAGGGAGGCACTGCTTCCTAAATCTACTTGCGTCATGTTGTTGCAGTCCTACTCACCCACACGTACATACTGCGGCGAAGCAACGTGCATTTAAAAAAGCGAAGGAAATGAAAAGAAGCAGGGCTATTACCTGAATAATTTTATTTAGAAGAAGAACGACATAAAAAGTCCCTCTCTTAACTACTGTGCACCACCGCTTTTTGGTGATCAACAGTACTTGAGTTATTTTGATCCTTTACATGCGTGCAGTCAGGCTCCTCCGTGAGTGCGAAGGAGCACGCCAAGCTTGCCTTTCGACACAATGCACATCGCCAGCCCTTCGAGGTCTGCGCCCTTGCTTCCACAGTTAAAGACGACGGCAATGGTGTTTCCTGCACAAGCCTCTCATTACTTCCGGTTTCCGAGTGCCCCCCTGTTTTTTCCTCCTCTCATGGTTATGTGATGTTTGGCGAATGCACAACGACGCAGGTTTTGCCGCACCCCTCCCTCCTCCCCCACACACACGCTCACCTTCAAGAAAAGGGAGGCGGCTTTTTTTTTTCGCAGTGTTTACACTCTCAACTGGAAAGGGGCGTGACGCTGTACCTCGACTCAACTGCTGCTTCTTTTTCTAGCACAACAGTAACAATAATGAAACGAGCCAATCGGAACAGAATAATGCGGACTACTTGGTGTAGCGTGGTACTGCTTCTCATGGTGTTCGTGTGTGTGCTAGCGGGCGCGGCGTCGGATAAGTGCTTCGTGACGAATAATGAACCCCTAGTTCCCTTTGGTCTGGAGCTGTGCTACATGCATTCGCACAAAGCATGCTGCCTGCCCGGGTTTGACCAGGAAATTCAGACAGCGTACTCCGCCTTAGTTCCCAATGGGCAGGGCTGTGGGCCAGGGAGTCAACGCATCTACACCTCCCTCTACGCGCTGCGGCAGTACCTGTGCCTGCCTTGCCACCCTGACGAGCCCTCGTACCGCTTCGAGAGCGTGAAGGGTGACATTGTGGATGGTGGGGTGGTACCACCGTCCACCAACTCCCTTCCAGGCGAGCAGACATGGCGCATCTGCCGATCCTTCCTCTATGGCAAGGCAGGCTCGAACCAAGGCTTGTGGGGCAACCAGGGCTCGCGGTATGCGCAATGTGGCGTGACTGTGAGCTCCTGCATGGCCACCCCAGTCTTCAACATCACCTCGGCGACTTTCGTGACGCCAAGCTCCACGTGCAAGGCAGTGAATGAACTCGTTATTCCATCCATCGCCTTTGAGGACGCGGCTGATCCCGCGTTGGAGATGCTGTCAGCGGTGGTGCAGAGCATGCCGGACTTTCAAATTGTGGTGGTGAACGACAGCGATCCGAACTACGACTTCAACAAGACGCCGTGTTTTGGGCGCAACAGTGCGATGGCAATCTCGACCAGCGTCGTTGCTGAGTTGTGGTGTTTTGCACTTCTCCTTTTTTTTAGACTGCTGTGAAAGTGCTCTGGTGTTGTATATGGGTGTTGAACTTCTGTGCTGCATAGCGCGTTTACGACAATTGTCGGTGTGATGACAAGACTTCTTACTTAGTCGGTGCGTGTACACTATAATTCGTTTTGTGTGTGTGTGTGTGTGTTTCTTGTTTTTTTTTTCCTCCTCTCTTTTGTAGAGCTGTCATGTGGATTGTGTCGGGTGCGTTTGTTCGCTTGATGGCCCCCACCCCTTTTTTTACGGACTTGGTGCTGTCCTTTTTCGAGATTTTTCCTTTCTCCTTTTGTTAACTGTTTCTCTCACATTCGCAGTAGACTTCTGCGTGGTCATCTCTGCGTCCTCCTTGGACTCCATAACGTGCCACAAGCCCATTATTGTCGACACTGGATAGTCATGCGTTGTTGCCTTTGAGGGTGCACATGCATTCTGTTTATTTATTATTTTAGTGCTTTGTCCCTCTCTCTCATTGAGTGTCTCCTTGCGTTATCAGACAGCTGCGAAGTGTTGAAGTACACCCGAAAGCACTAGTTGAGGAAAGAGCTCCCGCTCCATCCAAAGCCATCGTTCTGCAACGCACAAGGCCTGCAGCTGATTCCCGATACAGGTGGACTGCAATACTCATGCCACTGCGCCGCCTCCGACCACACCCCGTAGATCGCATTCACTCACTCTTTCTCTCTCATTCTGTTGCTCTCTAATTCTGGTGTCCCCTGCTGCCCTCCACTGTCCTCTCCTCATTCTCTTTGTGATTGTCGCTATTCGACAACTCCTCAGTGGGGAGGTGGTCACATCTTCACGGCTTCGAAAAAAAAAAAATTAAGACTGATCCCACCGCAGTGGGCACTACTTTGCAGCTATTCTTTTCTTTTTTTTTTTCAGCCGCGCTACGGGGTTCTCTCAGCCGCTGAAACGTTTCAATACGATGCCGCTCTCCATCGACTTCTCCGCCTCTCTCTTTGCTGCCGCCTTGGTCATCCTCCACCTCCTCCTTGTTGGCTGTCTCTTTGTTTATCTGTGGTTGCAGGCCCCCAAGACCCGCGTAGCTCCAGTTGTGTCTCTCGAAGAGCGGGCCACCATCCGCCGGAACATGCGCAAGAACGATTAGGCGAAGTACCGACATAAAAAAGCGAAGAAAAGGTCTTTCAGTATTGTCTCTTCCAAGCGATGATGTTTCGCTGCGGCACACGTTATGTGCTGCTGAGCAGGTGGAGGCTGCCCTCGGCCAAAGGCACCACGGCAGATCCGCACAAAGCAGTCAGATGGGGCCGCATCAGCGCACGTGGAAGCGGGAGTGTGTACGACCAAGGCGTTGATGCGCACATCATGGGCAAGAGCCGCTCGGTGAACCGTGCAGCCCCACGTGGCCTTCTGCAAGGCTTTGCGCACGAAGAGCAGCCTCCCGCGCTACCGACAAGCTCGAAGAAACGTTGACTCCTATAGTGTACCCAGCCTGTATGGCATCCCGCGTCTTGTCGGCAGCCTCGCCTGCGATGGTAGTGATGTCCGCCCAGTGTTACGATGTTTCTTTTGTCGTTTTGTGTTGCTTTGTGGTGAAGCTCGGCGTTCGCGTGTTGAGAACGTTGTTGAGCCTCCGCTAGTCTTTTTTTTCTCTTCTTGTGCCGCTTTTTTAAACTAAAGGCTCGCATGTGCTTGCGCTGCTAACTCTCTCGACTCCATGTCTATAAATAAACAAACAAAACAGCAAAAATGTGCGTTGGAAAGGGTGAATGAAGGAGGGCTGAGCCGCAGACTCTATTTGAGAAGCACGCCGCAGCTTCTGCGTCGTTCACCAATGTAAGTTAAGCGACGCAAATGCCGGTCTTCTTGTTGTTCCTGTTCTCTTTCCCTCCCAACTGCCGCTAGAAGACCATTCGCCTCTACATCTCGCCATTACGGTGTTGCTTACGTCATCTTTCAGGATACTTCGTCTCAACGTTTTTCTCTGTGGCTTCTGCGTTACCAGGGCGTAGGCTCGGAGTTCACCTTTCTGTGTATTTATATATAGGGTAGCTTTGCTTTCCTCCTTCCTTGAGCGATATGCTGACGTTGCTGCTCTTCATTTTAGCAAGCCTCTGCGTCTTCTGCCGCTGCTGCACACGTGGCTATGCAAAAAACGCCGTTGGTTTCTTGCACGCCTCAGCCGGCGCGGGCGGGGGTGGAGAGCGGGTGCTGTGGGTTGCACTTGATGGCCTCCAGCGGGCAGACACCGCTAAGAAGGTGCAGCGACAGTACGTCGTCTTCACGCAAGAGTACAAACCAACGGACTCCGCCTCACGTGAGACATCTGATGAGTACCTGCTGCGTCTGGTGGAGATGCAGTTTAACGTGCGCCTGACCCTCCCCGTGACCTTTGTGTACTTGCGGACAGGTTTTACGAAATGGCTAAATGGTGATCGGTATCCCCACCTCACGCTGCTGCTGCAGACGTTCTACGGTGGGGCCGCGCTCTTCTTTGAGTCTGCCGTCATGAACTCCATGACGCCCACTGTGGTGGAAACGGTTGGCGTGCCGTTCGTCTACCCACTACTGCGCTTCATCGCAGGCTGTACGGTGATCTCCTATACGCACTACCCCATCATCTCCGCCGCAATGGCGCAGCGCGTGCGTAACGGCGAGGCCGGCCACAACAACGCAAGCTACATCGCACACAACCCTCTGCTGCGTGCAGGCAAGCTGCTTTACTACAAGCTTCTCTTCTCGCTTTATCGCTGCATGGGCTGGTGCCCCAACGTCGTCTTCACCAACTCGTCGTGGACACAGAATCACGTGCAGACCGCCTACTGGCCTCGCACCTGCATTCGCCTCCCCCCACCGTGCGACGCGACCAGCTTCGCTGCGGCCTGCAAGCCTGCCGCCGCACGGCATCACACGATTGTTAGTGTAGGTCAGTTCCGCCCAGAAAAAAACCACAGTCTGCAGCTGTGCGCCTTTCACCAGGCGCTGCCGCGGCTGCCCGTCGACGCAAAGCTAGTGTTAATCGGTGGTGCACGCAACGCCGACGATGAAAAGCGGGTGGCGGCGCTGCGGGCGCTCGCAAAGACGCTGGGCGTCGAAGGTCGCGTGGAGATGCACGTCAACGCTGCGGTGACAAAGGTGCGTGAGGAACTGGGAAGCTGTGTGATTGGCTTGCACACGATGCTGGATGAGCACTTCGGTATTGTGTTACTGGAGTACATGGCAGCAGGGTGCATTCCATTAGCGAACCGCAGTGGCGGTGTTGAGCTGGACATAGTGAACTCGCCAGAACTTGGCTTTTTGGCCTCCACGCAAGACGAGTACGCAGAGGCGATGGTGCAGATATTCGACATCCATCAACACCATCCCGATAAGTACCTACGCTTCCAGCAGCGCTGCCACGACCACGTCAACTGCTTTGACGATGCCACATTCCGTCAACGCTTTGTGTCATTGCTGAGCGACTACCTTTACGATTCGTGAAGTGGAACGTGTCACATGGGGCTTTTTTTTCTCTCTTCTGCGTGCATGTGTATCATAAAGTGTGTGTGTCTGTGTTTGTGTGTGTGTGTGTACGTGTGTGCAGGTGTTGCTCTCCTCATCGAGAAAGAGAGGTGACAACGAGATCACAAGGAACCTGTTCTGTTTCTGTTGACGGCAACACTCCCCGTGTCAACACAAACGCCGAGAGAAGTTAAGTGGAAAGCTCTACAACGATCGCTCGCTGTTGCTTTGGTTGAAGAAGCGAAGAAGCAGCGTACCTGCGCGGCGTCATCTCTACGAATCAACAACAGCTTAAACCGACTTTAGTGAACACCACGCATGAACGTCCATCGACGCCCGTTCTCCTTCCCTTTCATCTACTCAACTCCATTCTCTTCCCCCCCCCCCCCGCCCTACCTCCTTTTCTTTTTTCAACGACTTGCGCGGATGCGAAACACCCGCAGATTTATTTGTGCCCCTCTCCTTCATATACGTTATTAATAGAGTGGTGATTACTTGCTGCTCTTGTGTGTGTGTGTTTCCTTTTTATCCTCTTCTTTTTGTGAAAGTTCTCAACGCCCCGCCCCTATTACGCGTGCTAGACGGCCTCTCTCACTCACTTGTTTGAATTCCCTTGGTGCTTTAACAAAGAACGAAAACCCTGCGCCATGTCCTTCCGCTCGAGTGAAGCCAAGAAGGAGGAATTCCGCAAGTACCTGGAATCCACCCAAGTAGTGGATGCCCTCACCAGAGTTCTGGTGAATCTGTATGAGGAGGAAGAGAAACCGGAGGATCCGGTAGACTACATCAAGCGCGTGTTGGGAGGTGCGTCGTCGGCGGACTACGAGGCGCTGCAGCAAGAGAATGCGCGTCTGCGGGCGGAGGTTGAGTCCTTGAAAAAGCAGCTGAACGAGCAGCGTTGAAGGAGCAGGACTCCCTGCCGTGTGGAAGGGGGGAGAGGGGGCGGTATAACCCGCCCCCTCCACCGAGTTTTTTTTTTTCGACCTCGTTGTATGTGTTGTGTCGCAGTTCATCTCCGGATGTACATAGAGAGAACTGATGGTATAAGACTCTCTGCCGCAGCTGCACCTATCATTCCCCGTATTGAGGGGTAGAAAAGAGTGTATACACAGAGGTGGCTCGTATGGGCGTCAGCGACTGATCACCGGTGCTCAAAGAAGACTCCGCCTTCCGCGACTACACTCATGCTACAGAACTGTACAAAGTGCGCGTGGCCATTTTTCGAGGCGGTGCTCACCGCTTTGCTTTCTATGTCATTTTGTAGCTTTCTTTACCAGCGCTGCGAGGCAGCAAGCAAAGCGCCTCTCTCACCCTCTCTTTCCCCCCCCCTCCCTCCCCTCTCCTTCCTGTCGCAGCGTCAGCAGTGCGCCATTTGTTTTTTTTTTTTGCTGTTGTTGTCTCTCCTCTTCTCGCTTGCTTCTCTCTGTTCTTTCCGTTGCTGTGGTCATTCTTTCCCTCCCCTTTTACACTTTCCGATTGTCACCGCCACCGGCTACAAACGTCTGACTGGTGCGGTGCCTGAGAAACTCATCCAGCCGTTGTTGCTGCCTCGCTGCTTCTCTTTGCTGTCTTTCTCTCTTCCCTCTCTCTCTCTCGACCATTTCCCGCTGAAGTTGGTGTTTTTTTTTTTTTGTTGTGTGTGTGTGATTATTGTTATTGTTATTATTACTGCTCCCACCTCCTCATTGATTAGCTAACAGTCTCAAGACGTCTCTTTTCTGTTAGCCTTCTTGACAGTCGTTGCTATCGCAGTGTTCAGGTATTCGAGCTTTCGTTGTTTCTTACTTTTTTTTTCTGCTGCTGTTTGAACAGTCTTTTAGGGTGGGGTGCGGCAATGGAGCACATCGAAGGAGCCGAGGAGGGTGGCAAGCAGCACAGCAACGCGTCCTACGCAACGTCGTGGGTCGCCAACGGCCTCTCCTGGGCCAATCAGCCCGACAAGCCCTTCCGCTTTGCTATATCCTCCTACATTAAGGACTATCGCAACTACGTCGACATCGTTGAGAAGAACGATGACAACGACATCGTGTGTCGCGCAACGTGGGAGCATTGCTACCCTCCCACAAAGGTGATGTTCCCGCCACGGCCGCTGCAGTCGGACGTTGTCATCACCACAGCGGACTACTTGCGATTGTGGGAGATCACGGAGGGGGCACCGAAGGCGGAGAAGAACAGCACAACCCGAGGAGACGCACACCAGGCAGCCAAGATGGGGACGGTCGACTACAAAGTCACAATGAAGCGCGTGTTTGACAGCGCCAAGCCAAACGACTTTTGCTCTCCCGTCACCTCGTGCGACTGGAACAACGAAGACATGAATACCGTCGCGTGCTGCAGTATCGACTCCACCGTCACATTGTGGGATGTGGAGACCGGACAGCAAAAGACGAAGCTGGTGGCGCACGACAAGGATGTGTATGATATCGCCTTTGCATCCGCGCATACCTTCGCCAGCTGCGGCGCCGACGGCTCCGTCCGCTTCTTCGACCTGCGCAACATGGATCATTGCACGATCCTCTACGAAACCCAGGGACTGTCTCCCCTTTTGCGTGTGGCGTGGAACCAACTAGATCCCTACTTTATTTCTACCTTCGGCATCGACAGCCCGGAGGCGGTGGTGATCGACATGCGCTACCCCACCGTCCCGGCCTCACAGCTCTCACAGCTGCATCAACTGCCAGTGAACAGCATGGCGTGGTCGCCGCAAAACGCGCAGAACATCTGCACCGTCGGTGAAGATGGCCTGGTGTGTGTGTGGGAGGCTAGCGCGGAACGCGGTGTCTCGTTGATGCTGTGCGACTGCGAAGTGCCGATCAACAGCGTAGCGTGGCGTCGGCCGGAGAACCAGGACTGGATGGCCATTACCACCTCCGAGGGTGCACAGCTGTTGCGCCTGTAGCACCGCCAGTACAGCCGGTGGATCCGCGGTGATCGAGCGGAGGCAAACCTCCTTAAAGCACTGACCATAGAGGCGTTTTTTTTTTGTTTTGCTTGTCGGTGTCTGTTTTTTTCTCTCTCCCCTTCTTGCGCGTGTCGGTGGGGGCTCTCTGTTGTTTGTTTTGCCAAACCGAGCACGCAAACACACGCATCGAAACCGCGGAGGGAAGCTGGAGTGTGGCGAGAAAGGGGGGGTCACTGCGAGAAGACCCCGGTGGGGGCCCCTTAGCTCCCCAGAACTCCGTTCAAGTTGCAAAAGAGAAGCAACACAGCTCGTGTTGGAAAGAACCACTGACGCTGATAAACTCTCCTCCATTCAAGCTTTGTGTCTGTGGGGGTGTGCTCAGGCGTGAGCTCGGCGTTGTCCGCCACACGTTTCAACTGTCCCCCTGCTGCGTTTCAACGCTATGGACCACCCTCACTGCGCTCCTTATTTCATTCTATGAGCTAATCGTCGCTCCTCGCGCTGCGGCCCCTTCTCTTTTCCTCATCCCACTCCTCTTCCCCTTGCCTCGTTTAAAGTGGACGTGAGCCGAGCTCTCCTACCGCAAACCACAAACGCGCTGAGAATTACAGTAGCAACAATAACAACAGCAACCACGAAGGAAACGCGAGCACGGTTGGCTCGTATATGTGGAATTATTTCCTCCGAGTGACGTGTGCCTTCGTGACTTGTCCCGCTCACTTGTGCCCTCATCCTTTCCGAGCTTCTGTCTTGAGAAAACGCTATCATAATTAACCCCCGCGGAATGTCGCTACTGAACAGCACGCTGCAGACACTGGTGGTTCGCCTCCGCGACATCTCTGGCAACGTCTCACAGCAGAAGCTGCACAACCGCGTGTTCGACGCGTATGAGGCCAAGTCGCTCGCCTTCGAGGTGATCACGCCTGCCCAGCAGGCGGTCATGCAGCAGTTTGGTGGACGCATTCCACAGCTGCACCCGGTTGGCCAACCACTCCTGGTAGATTCGTGGGTGGAGCTGCTCGCGTTGCACAAACCGGAGAACCAGTATCAGCTGGTGCCACGTAAGGCACGCTCTAATGAGGCGTATGGCGTGCTGAAGGCAATTTGCGCGAGCGCTGGATCACCCTTCTCGATAGAACACTGTCTTGAACCTTCCGATTACAAGTTTGTCTTTAAGGCCGCAGAAGATTTGGAGATAAGAAGCGCCTTCAACTCAAAGAACCAGGACAAAGTTCCGCAAATCATCTTTCCAGATGGATTGATGAAGTCACCGACAGCGACCGCGCTTCTCATGTTCCAGAAGTCCCTTACGCCTGCCAGCGTTAACAATCTGTCGGGGATGTACCAGTTTCTGACCGAGTTTGTCAAGACGCCGCTAGAAAGTGAGCGCTACCGCCAAATCAAAGAGATCTATTCGCACTTCTTTACCGGCCCGACACACCTGTTTCTCGGAACGAACACGACGCCCGGACGCGACCTCCTGAACTACGCGAAATCAAAGAACATCTTTGTGTACTCCAAGAAGGGCACGATTTACCAGTACGTGGTCTAGTGCTCATGAGGATGCGTGCGTGTGTCTCCTCTCGTGAAGACATCAGAGCGAATATGATGGGCGAGAGATGTGTGCGTGTGTTATCAGAAAGCCCTGTTGAGCACCTAGCAGCTGTTTAGCTGACGGTCGCTAAAGCCGCTACGCACGAATACTGTTGTTGGGATGTCCGCTTCCTGTGACCTCCTCGTCTTCTCCTTTGAGGAGAACTCCCCTGCGCACTTCTTTTATAGTATTACTTCTCTTCACATTACTTTTTTCTGCTGTTGTTGTGTGTGGTCTCACACTGCTGTAAGAAGCTCTCCTTGTTCTGTGTTCTTTCGAGATGAAGGGTGCTCGTCCGTGTGTGTTTTGAGTGCGTCTGCACGTTTGTGTTTGCTGTTGGTGTGTGTAGTGTCAACTGTGGGCTGCCACAGCGGATCAGATCCGTGCAGTGCTTTGTTTCTTGATGGTCAGAAGCTGCGGGAGAAGCGGATCGAACGGTTTTTTTTTTTTTGTATATGTGTGTCCACTTACGTCGAATGGTATGAGAAGGCGGCAAAGCAAAGGCAATAACGTTCGTGCTTGCCCCTCCTTTTTTACCTTGCAATTCACAGAAGTCCCCAATGAAACCGCGAATTCCTTCAGCAGCTGTGGTAAATGCTGTGCATGAACAAGTGATGGTGTAAGGAAAGGCTACATCAGGCTATCAACAAGATTAGAACTGTGCGCCGAGCTCTTTGCTGTGGTCGTTATTATTACTCTTTAGCGCAGGATCTGCCCTTTTGAGAGATGCTTCAAGACGCAAAGGAGACTCTCTCTTGCTGTTGTTACAGCTACTCCTACCCAGGCAACACACCTCGCCAGCACGCATTAACGCAGTTGCGCGTGATGTGCGTGTGACTCGTCTCGTCTTTTTGTGTATTCTCTCGTTTCTTTTCTTCTTTACTTCTATCTTCTCTTTCCCTTCCTGTTTTTCGCTCGCCTCCTGCCCCCACCTCTCCCCACCCGACTCCTCTGCCTGCGGTGGCAAAGATCGCTAAACGCTCTCCGCTTCCGTTGCTTTGGACAGAAAAAAAAAAAGAGGGAACGTATCTCATCTGTCTCTCTGCCTTCCTCACACCCACAACACCGCTCGCGACGTGCACCACAAGTCAACTTTCTACTAAGAGCACTGTAGGGGTATTTAACAATTCCGTTGTTATTGCTGTGTTTCTTTAAGTCACATTGCTGCTTCCACCACTCTTTTTCTTTTCTTCTTTCTCTCGCATAATGAGCATCATCAAGGAAGACGACGCCGTCGGCTACTACGCGACGCTCACGTTGGTGGACGACACCAAAGTGGAGGGCACGATCTTTACGTACAATCCTAAGGAGGGCCTTTTAGTTCTGCTGCAGAAGCACGACGACCAAACGAACATGAAACTCGTCCGCACCCCGTACATCAAGGAGTTCCAAATCTCCAACGCTGAGGAGGGCACGCACCTGCCCCCTGCGCTCGACTCCTTCAGCGAGCTGCCGTCGATGCACGCTGGCCGCGACAAGTCCATCTTCAAGCACGCCACAACGCAGCTGAAGAATGCCGAGGCCAGCCGCGAGAAGCACTTCGGTGAAGTGACGGCTGATACGCCCATCGCCGCCGTCGACGCGTACCTGAAGCTGCTTCGGCTGTACCCCTTCATCGAGTGGAACAAGGACGAGGGTGTCATTCAGGTGTCGGACACCGTGATCGTGGTGGGCGACCCGGATTGGAAGAGCCCAAAGGCGGTGCTGGTCGACGGTGCCTCCGACAAGGAGAAGCAGTTCGCCGATCGCCTGCAGGTGGCGTTGGGCAACAATAAGAAGTAAGAAAAGGGGGAAAGGAAGGAAATAGACGTCTTCGTTTACGGTTGTTGCTGTTGTTATTATACCGCTCGAACTCGAAGAGGAACTTCGGTGTTGGTGATGAACGTCGTTTTGTTAGGAGTGACTGGCAGCAATGGCCAACAGGGTTTTTCCTGCCCATGTATGTTCACGGGTGTACGCGCGCGTGTATGTGTGTGTGTGTATCTGTTGGTGATGAGCTGATCTTATATTTTAGGTTTGAAACGAGAGGTGTGATGCAGTCTCCTGTGGACTTGTGTAGTTTTGTTTAACAGGTCTGGGTTTATATATATTAAAAAAAAAGGAAAGAGAATGACAATGAGTGAAACGAAAATGAAGAAAAACTGTCGTTGTGTGATGCCGTTTCTTTACCACGGTGTCCGAAGCGGCACGAGTTTCCTTTTTTTTGTCTCTCACTTCGCAATACATACCAACGACCAAGAGTGATGGTTTTCGTTGTCATGTGTATATGAGAGATAGCAGGTGAACGATCAACTTGGGGTATTCTGAGCGTTCGCACTTTTTTTGTAGGAGGGAGCGTTTGAGCTTTCCTTGGAGCGGAAATGCGCGGCACGTGCTGGCTGACACACCCACGCATTTCTCTCCCCCCGCTTTTTTTTTTCGCGGAGGCTTCCCAAATCCAACATGCGTATTGTGTGTTTCGAGATGGATTTACAAAAGCGAAGGCTGCATGGGGTCCTGCGTTGAGAGAAAAAAAAGTCCACTGTCTATGTTGACCATGGTGGAACGGAACCCTTGTCACTTGCATCCCTGCTCCTTTCCTCTTTCTCTTTCAGTGGTTAACACGTTGCACCCACAACAAACACTCTCACGAACACACACGTGCACACGCGAACGCACAGCGCCATAAAACCCTCCCAACTACCCCCTTCTGCAGGACTGTTTTGACGGCTGCCTGACTGATTTCAGGTGCATTTACCACTGTTTCTTTTCTCCTCTCTTCTTGCTTCGTGAACTCGTGTGGATTGTCGAGTAATTGTGTGCGCTTGGATTTTCTTTTATTCGAGTGGCATGTTATGAATTCAGCCCTGCCAGAGAGCACCGCGCAGACCAGCGCCTCCCCCTCGCCCCCGCAAGACGGTAGTGCGGGAGGATCAAAGCGGCTGCAGCGGGAACGCGAGCGTGAAGAGCGGCTGCGCGGCAGGCTGACCGATCTGACCTTCACCGACATCTCCTGCGTCCGAAACGGCAGGCCGGACTTCATCAAGCAAAGCGTGCTGGTGTGTATTCAGGGCTCCAAATCCCAGTTCGACGCCCGCACGGGACGCATGAAGGACATCCTCCCGCCGCTGACGTGCGATTGCTGTCAGACCTTCTCCACCTTGTCAGCTGTACTGCTATCGTCGCTGGGCTTTGCCGCAATGCTCAGTGAATGCTGCTCCCTTTCCACCGTGAACTACCTGCTCTACATCTCTGCGTGGATGCACCAGCTAACGCTGCCGTGCTGGCCGCAGAAGCGCGTGCGGCCCACCATCGGTGATCTTAACACGTGCCTCCACCTGCGCGACTATTTCCCTAGCAAGGCAAACGCAGACGAGTTCGAGATCGTCTTTTATAATCAGGGCCTGAAGGCCGTTCAGCTGTTGCACGCCATGTGTGCCTCACGGAAGCGAGGCCGGTGCAGCGACAGCGTCTACCCTGTGTACGGCTACGTCATTGTGTCGGGTGACTACACCGTCTCCATCTTTGCCGTCGAGCACGACATCGCAAAAAACACAAAGAGTCGCTACAAGGAAGCGTGGAGCTTTTACATCTGTGACTCGCACGGCACGCAGCCGTGGTCGGAAGGGAAGGCGAGCATCTCCGGTATCACCTTCGGCCACGCCGCACACGAGGTGGACGCTGACAGGACGGACGGATCGAACAGTGGTGGTGGGGTGGATGACACTGGTCCTTCATCAACGGTGTCCGTCGAGGACGGTATTCACTACTTCTCCACCATCCTCTTCACGCTGCTGGAGGAACACCGCAAAGGAGCACAGCGATCCAACCAAATTCCGTACATGACGTGGACGCCGTTGCGCCGACGACGTCCGCTGGCCTACACCGCACAGGAACTAAAGAAGATCATCGACAGCCACTGGATCCCAAAGGTGCTGTCTAGCCCAATCGTGCGTGCTGAGGCGAAAAAGTTCTCCTTCGTGCCTCTCGAGTGTTTCTGGGGAATCGGTCCTGCACGCAGCACCGGTGCGACGCCACCACCACCGCATGCACACCCGCACGCAGGTTCTTTCTAATGACCGAGGCGAGAGGAGATGCAGAAGCGAGGAGAGAGGGGTGCGTTCGACGCACCACCGACGTGCTAAAGAAGGCAAGAGAGAGAGAGAAAGAAAAGAAGCGCCATCGAGGTAAATGGCAATTCTGCTGTTAAGCCGTTGGAGCCCACCCGTCGTGCGTGTTGGCGACATTCACACGCGCCACCAACTTCATTGCCGGTAGCGAGCCAGCGCACAACGATGACGCTGCTCGTTGCTGTGGCAATGCAGCCTGCGAAGCGCAAAACGGCAGCGTCTTCGGGACACTTCCATGTTCCCCCTTCAATTGCTGCTTCGTTGCACTGATGTTCTTATGTACACGTATATGTGTGTCTGTGCGCTCAACTTCCTCTCACTACCTTTTATTTTCTTTTGCCACCTCTCCCTTTCTCCTTCCCCTTCAGCGCTCTTCGCGCGCGTACAACTACTTCGTCGCATCAAACGTGATTTCAACCCTGACGGGTTGCTGAAGACAACTGTTCCTCCTTTGCTGAGCTCACTCCATAAATCGCTGCGAGGCACTTCTGCCTCTTGCTATAAAGCTGGTGTTAAGTACGAGGTTGAGCATTGTCTCCTTTTTTTTTGGTTTTTGAGTACGTTTTATTCTTCTGTCATCCGTCGCCGCGCAACACCATGGGTCTGCTTGAGCGCCGCAAAGCGATCGAGGAAGAGATCGCGCGGACACAAAAGAACAAGAAGACGGAGTATCATATCGGTCGCCTGAAGGGCCAGCTGGCCCGTATCAAGACGGAGATGCTGGAGAACGCCGCCCGTGCAGCCGGGGCAAAGGGTGGTGACGGCTTCGATGTCCGCAAGAGCGGTGACGTCCGCTGTGCCCTCGTTGGCTTCCCATCCGTGGGTAAATCATCCTTTCTGTCTCGAGTGACGCACACGGAGAGTGAGGCGGCGGGATACGAGTTCACCACTCTCACCTGCATCCCTGGCAAACTCATGCACAAGGGAACGGAGATTCAGATTCTGGACCTGCCTGGTATCATCGAGGGAGCAGCAGAAGGTAAAGGTCGTGGACGTCAGGTGATTGCCACAGCACGCACGGCAGACATGATTATCTTGATGCTCGATGCCCCCAAGGCAGAAGCGCAGCGCTCCAAAATTGAATACGAGCTCGAGTCGGTCGGCATTCGCTTGAATCAGCGCTTCCCCAATGTGACGTTCAAGAAGAAGGCGTCGTGTAGCATGAACGTGGTCAGCTATAGCTCCACCGTGCCGCAGACACGCGGCGTGTCGGAGCAGATGGTGAAGGAAGTGCTAAAGGACTACGGCATCTTCAACGCCGACGTCGCGCTGCGCGAGGACATCACCGTGGATCAGCTCATTGACGTTATTGAAGGCAACCGCAAGTACATGCCGTGTCTTTACGTCTACAATAAGATTGACATGATCACCATGGAGGAGATGGACCGTCTCAGTCGTTTGCCGGACTCGGTGGTGATGTCTCTGCATTGGGACTTGAACGTGGACGAGGTCATCGAGGAGGTGTGGGAACACCTAAACATCATTCGCATCTACACAAAGAAGCATGGCGAGCACCCCGACTTCGTCAAGCCGTTTGTAGTGAAGCGAGACTCCAGTGTCGAACACATCTGCAAACGCATCCACAAGGACATCGCCTCGCGGTTCAAATACGCGCTTGTATGGGGAACTAGCGCAAAGCACCAGCCGCAGCGTGTTGGTATCGCGCACCAGCTAGAAGACGAAGATGTTCTCCAGATCATGCTACGGACGGCCAACGAGTAGTTCGTGATGGGCGAAGCGAGGTGAGAGAGGTGGTGTTCACCTCCTCTCTCTCCCTTGACTGTTTCCTCGTTTTTCTGTTTCTTGCTGTTGTTTTCGTGCATGTTCCAAGATGTGAGTCCGTTCTCTTGTGCTTTATTCATAACGGCCTGCCACACATAAAAATCTAAAAAAACACCGCTGTCTACGGATGCCAAGAGAGGATCCACGCTCCCGCCTTCTGTTGTTCCGAAGAAAGACACGAAAAAGGGAGAGCGACACGAGCGTTTCTGTGCACAGTGCACCGGCTCTGTCAACATCCCTTGCACACACACACAAAAAAAAAACCTTTGCTTGTTGCTGTTGCTGGTAAAAATGGGCGGAAAGAGAAGGAGAACGGCCGTGCTAGAAAGCTGATTTCAGATGAGCATCATCTAGATTGACATATTCACTCTTTGTGCATTCTCCTGCCACGACTTTCTGCTCACACAGCGGACCACACACTACACGCGCTCACGTGCACACTCAACTGAGTTAATTTGTTTTTGCGTTGTTGCCGGACCCCTGTCACATCTATTTCTCACTGCTAGTCAACGCTCTCTGCAGAAGGCACCCCAAGTGTGTGCAGCCGCCGGTAGGCTTCCATAGAATTCTTGAAAGAGGAAAGTCGCTCACTAAAATGAGTCACAACGATGTGTTGACCGTCAGCTTTCTCCAGGCCCGTGGCGTGACGGTGTCAAAGCCACTCCGTGACTGGATGACGCGTGTTTCGTTCATGGCCCGAGCGCAGACCGACACAGCGAAGCGGGAGCGCTATGAGAGGTGGGTCCTGCGCACGGTGGAGGAGGCCGTCAAGGCACCGGGTGGCGTCGCAGCGGTGAAGTGGGCAGCGCAAAGCACCATCATGCCGCCCGACGCTCCTGACAAGCTGCCGTCGTGGTGGCCAGCGGCTGCGACGGAGGGTGCTGTTGCAACCTCACCCCCCACATCGGGCAACGCTATTCGATCTGCGCTTTTGGAAGAGACTCTCCGGCGTGCGCCGGCGGAGCTGGGGCCTTTCGTACATCAGGGCTTTGGACTGTACGACCGCGAGGTGGCACGCGGTCAGCGCACTTACGAGCAGGTCAGCTTCATAGAGATGCTGAACATCGCCAAGAGCCTCTTTGCGAAAGCCCCGCGACCGTCGCAGCAGCCACAGCCGCAGCAAATATCAGCACTGTCACATAAAGAAAGAGAGGTCGCCTCTCCACAACCTCTTCCGCCAGTGTACGCACCACAGCATGCCTCATCTCCACCAGCACCACAACCGCACATGGCTGCCGGTCAGCGAACAAGGGAAAGACCTGCAGCGCCGCCGTGGCAGCCTCCGCAGCAGCAACACCTGCAGCGTCAGCAGAAGCCGCTTTCTGCGCAGAAGCGCAGCTCCCCAACCACTGCGGCCCCCTACGAACCACCGGTCAAGAGGACGCACATGACTGCAACAGCAACGACGACGACAACTGCGTCTGAGGCGCTGACAGACATATCCTTCTTCATGCAGTTGGCGGGAACCGTCGAGGTTGCAAAGCCGCCACCGCCGGTATTTGTGGGTCGTTCCACCGCAATGGAGCGTGCCTACACGCGGTACGAGCCCCTCGTGGAGGACATCCGCCCTCTGCTAGTGCTGAAAAGAGCGTTCGCCTTTGTTGTGGCGCGCAGCAAAGAGGTGGAGGAGACGGACGGCGTGAAAGCGGGTCAAAAGTACTTGAGTGATCAGCTCAAAGGAATGCGGCAGGATCTGCGGGTGCAGAACATCGTCCAGCCATTCACGGTGAAGGTTTACGAGCGGCACGCCCGACTCTCCCTCGAGATGGGCGACATTGGGGAGTTCAACCAGTGTCAGGCGGCCCTCAAGCAGTTCTACGAGTCACCACTTCTCGCGGCGCACCACACCAGCGAGAAGGAGTTCTTCCTCTACCGTGTGGTGTATCTGACGCTGAGTGAGCAGTACGACTCCCTCTCCACCGAGCTGATCAACTTCACCAACGCACAGCTGAAGGGAGTGACGCGACCCGGCATGATGGAGTTAGACAAGGCGACAGTGAACAGCACCCTCGCACTCTGTAATGCGTGCATCAACGGTGACACCTCGACCATCTGCCGCCTGCTCGTGGACTTTCCGATGGAGATGTGCCACCTTGTCCGCATCTACCTGCAGAAGTTGCGCATTATGTGGCTGAAAGAGATCCTCACCGCCATGAAAGGAATGCTGGCGATGCGCTTCTTGATGGCAAGCCTCGGCTTCACCCCTGTCATGGGGGGCACAGCAGCACAGCAGCAGACACGCGCATTCTGGCTGGATGGCTCAGCGGAGGAGGCTGCGGCGCGGTTGACAGAGCTGTTCGCGACGTTGAAGATAAGCCTCCCACCTGATTTTACCTTCGAAGCGGAGGTGCTGCGGACGAAGCAGACAGGTCCGAACCCCAACGAGCACTTCCCCTCCCTCGATGCGGGGTCTGCTCTCAAGGCAGTGGACGAGTATCTATTGTACCTTGGCACCCGCAAAGATGCCGGACTGGGGTAAAACGTGTTTTTTTTTTCTAGTTCCCCTCTTTTTGGTGAACACGCTTGCAGATGATCCGACAATTGCACGTCTAATTCAGTACTATACAGAAGAAAGACAGAGCGGTGTGAACCCAGATGTTGCGCAAAAAAGATGGGTATCACTACCTAAGCACAACTTCTTGTGTTTTTTTTTTTTTGCAACGAATAACATGTGGTCGTGCCACGCTGCACTCGACACCTTCCCACCAAAAGGCATATGCTTTCCGTCAGACGTCTTCCCTCGCTAAGGCAGTGCATGAGCCGACAGTGCCTGCGCTCGGCTGGGCAGTGTTTCTATTTTACCAGTATCCCATAGTCTCGCCCCTGCTCTCGTGCTGATCGTCTTTGGTTTTGCTTCTTTGCCCTTTTTTGTTGTTGTTGCTGCGCCGAATCCCCCACACGTTACTGCGACACCAAAAGTAACCCAACAATTGACACGTCATAAAGAACAAACCAAAAAGCAAAGGAGTCAAGCAAGTCCATAACTTTACAACGAAGACCTTTTAAACAAGTGAAGTAAAAAGAGCACCCCTTTTGGCTTCTTCGTCTTGCTGTCTGTATATTTTCTCTCACACACACCCTCCCTTTTGTTTTTTTCGTCCAGTAGATCTCATCCATCTACCACTTTCAATGACGAACCCGCACTCCATGGTGGACCGAGAGGCGGCGGTGCAGACGCGCAAGAAGGCGCACATCGACATCTGCCTCCACCAGAATGTGGAGCCGCATAAGGGACTTGCCTCCATCTGGAACAAGTATGCGCTGCCCTACAAGGCACTACCAGAGGTGGACCTGCATAAAATCGACCCCTCCTGTGAGTTCCTCGGCAAGCGCATCTCCTTTCCCTTCTTCATCTCCTCCATGACGGGGGGCGAGCACCACGGCCGCATCATTAACGAGAACCTTGCCAAGGCGTGTGAGGCGGAGCGCATTCCCTTCGGCTTGGGCAGCATGCGCATCGTCAACCGCTACAAGTCCGCCGCCCACACCTTCAACGTGAAGGAGTTCTGCCCCTCTGTCCCCATGCTGGCGAATATTGGGCTGGTGCAGCTGAACTACGGCTTCGGTCCAAATGAGGTGAACAACATCATCGACTCCGTCAAGGCTGATGCTCTGTGCATTCATCTGAACCACACGCAGGAGATTTGTCAGCCGGAGGGTGACACGAACTTCGAAGGCCTCATCCACAAGCTGCGCGACATCATGCCGCACATAAAGGTGCCCGTTATCGTGAAGGGTGTGGGTCACGGCATCGACTACGACTCCATGGTTGCTATCAAGGCGTGCGGCGTCAAGTACGTCGACGTCTCCGGCTGTGGAGGGACGTCGTGGGCGTGGATTGAGGGACGCCGGCAGTCATACGAGGTCGAGGCGGAGAACATCGGCTACATTTTCCGCGACATCGGCGTGCCGACGGACGTCTGCCTGCAGGAGAGTGCCCAGCTGACTGTCCACGACGACTTCCACCTCATCGCCGGCGGTGGCATCCGCAGCGGCATGGATGTGGCCAAGTCGCTCATGATGGGCGCCGAGTACGCGACAGCTGCCATGCCCTTCCTTGCTGCGGCGCTCGAGAGCCCTGAGGCAGTGCGCAAAGTTATCCAGCGCATGCGCCGCGAGTTTGTCGTTTCGATGTTCACCTGCGGTGCCCGCAACGTGTCGGAGCTGCGCCGTATGAAGGTTATTAAGCTTGGCCATCTGTAGAGTGTCCTGTGCCTTGTCGTGCCTGTTTCTCTTCCTGTCGCTACGCGTGTGTGGTGCGCGCGGTGGGGAGGGCCGGGGTTTGACCTCCTGGGAGACTATTCTACCCCCTTGCCCTCGCTGTTGTTGTTTTAATCTCTCTTTTCTTTTTCTGCACTGGCCTGAGACCGGTAGTCGAGTGGGCAACGAATAAAGCAAAAACGAGCAAAGCGCGCAACGGCACATAACGGTTCCTATGAAAGCCCTTTCTTGGGGATCTGCAGGGTGTGTTTGCTTGTGCGCTCTGTGTGATCTCTACATAACTGCTCTTCTACATTTCCTTCTCCTTTTTTTTTCTTTTTTGAGCAATGAACTCCGATGGATCTCGGCCACGGTGGAAGAAGAAGCGGTAGGAAAGCTCCCGCAAGACATGCCCACTGCACAATGTACGCATGATAATGACTCTAATGCTCTTAATTTTCTTTTATGCCGTCTCGTGTTTCATCTTTTACATAAAATGAACTGTAGAAAGGGTTCTTTTTTTTTTGCTGTTACACGCGCAGGTGACAGGCATTCAGCGCATGAAATGTGGAGTCGTCTCGCTGTTGTTACTGTTTTCATCTGTGATTAAGCGGCCCCCTGGTGTTGCTGTCACGAAGGTATGGGTGATGGATAGAGAGAGAGCCCGCCGTGCCGTATTCTTCATGGAAGCACAACCAATCGACATACAACAGCTTTTGCTCGATCCATTATATCTCCAATTAAGAAAAGCTCCGTCGTTGATGTGGATTTCTCCGCTTCTTCGTTTCCCTTCCTTCTACTTCCATCTGTATTCGCTATTCAACTCCTCAGACATACGTGTACCGCCACACACACTCTTTCAAGCTAAACGTTGTCGCACGCTGCTTCACTCGCTTTTAATTAATGGCGTTGCGTGCCATTACGGATCTCTCGGCGGACTTTTTGCCAGAGGAGTACGTGGTAAGGGCCTTCAAGAATTCTGACTGCCGCACGCCCATCGTTTTCGTGCAACAGGATGGCGACCCCTTTCAGTCCGTGTGCTACCTCGCCAAGCAGAACGACTCTGCCGTGTGGAGCTTCGATGTATCCCTGCTACAGAGTGCGCAGAACATCATGGACTACATCGACGTGGGTCTGAACAACGGGGACTGGGTTTTTATCACGAACTGCGACCTTGTAGGAGCATCCTACTTTCGCGAAGTTGCGCGCACGCTCTACCACCTGGCGCCGGAGCCTCACAAGTACCCTCGTCGCGAGGTGTTTCGCTGCTTCTTCGGTGTATCTGTGCCCTTCGACCTCAACGCACCTGTGGGGCTGCCGTTCCCACCACTCTTTATGCACAGCGCCATTGTAGCCCGGCCGACGGCGACGCAGGGCTCGAAGTGGTCGCGTATCATGCCGGCAGACAAACCCCTCTTCTCCGCCGCGGCTGTGAAGCACCAGCAGCGGCGTGAGGCGGGCCGAGAAAGTGACAGCGAAAGCGACTTGGAGGAGACGGACAAGATCTCCGGCGTCCTCTTCTACCGCGCGGCGGAACGCAACCTGGAACTCGAGCAGTCGCCGGTGACTCTGGCAAAGCACGAGATGGTGCGCGCAATCGACGCACAAGACGCGGCGGAGGTGGAGCGGCTCGTTCAGTCGGGCGATGTGGATCTTTCGCGGAAGCTCAAGGACGGTATGACGCCTGTGCAATACGCCTGTTGCAAGCAGCTGACGCAGTCGGTGCGCGTCCTCCTCGCCCTCGGCGCAGACCCAAACGTCCCGCGCGCGAGCGACGGTCGCCCGCCACTCTTCATGTCCATCGACGACGTCGACCTAGCCCGGATACTCGTAGAGGGCGGCGCGGACCTGTACGCCAAGTACGAAGGCTACCGCGCCGACGCACACCCTGACACCGCTCCTGCTGTGGCCGCTTACATCGCCGAGGAGCGCAGTCGCATGTAAAGTAGCCCCCCCCCCCCCCCCTCAACAAAAAATGTACAGTTCACCACTTGATGTACGATTGTGGATTTCTTAGGCGGGAGGAAATTATACCCTTGCTGATCTATCTTTGGTTTGACCCTCTGTAACTGTACGTTGGAGCTCCCTTCGACCCTATCCCTCAACACATATATTTAAAGAGCAATGTACTTGAGCCACATCAAAAACAGCGTTGCTCAAAGGCGAGAAAAATATGACGCTGTCTGTTCGTTGTTACTATTGCTGTTTCTCTTAACCTGGCCGACCGCGCAAACACACACACACATATGCACAGGTCTTTGGAACGTGAGTGGCAACAAAAGCATGGCTTTCAGCAATATGTGAGCAAGGGTGCCATGGCGTCTTTCCCACGCTTGCATTGCTTGCCAGAGCAGCAGTTTCGCTATGGGAACGGCGCGCGCTCATCCTAAGTGGGTGCTCCCTCTTCCGTCCAGTAATGCACCTTTGAAATTGTGTTTTTCTTAATCCGCCCATGTGTCTGTGTCACCGTGCTGACTCCTTCTTCGTCTTTCTGTGCAGTGATTCACGTGTCTCTCCCTGTACACCCCGTCTCACTTTTTCTCGAGGCACGACTGTGTGCTGACGCTTTTTTTGTTGTTGCTATTTTGTTTTTACCGACTCCCTTCTGTCGTGAGCGTTCAAGTTTTTCTTCTTCTGTCGCTTCAAGAACCGCAGTTTACGCAAACATGGGCTTCTTCGACTATTTCTCCGGTCGCGGTGTTGTCGGCGCTGCGCTCAGTCTCTCCGTGACCACCATCGGAGCTGGTGTCCTCGCCCTCCCCTCCGCCTTTCAGGATGGTGGCGTTATCCTCGTCGTCATCATCTTTGCCCTGGTGGGATCCTTGACGGTGCTGTCGATCGACTACTTAATCCGCTGCGTCGACTGCCTGCACCTGAAGTCGTACGAAGACATCTCTAGGGAGTTGTTGGGCCGCTACTGTGAGGAGGCGGTACGGTGGATCCTCATCATCTACACCATCGGCATCGCCTCTGGCTACATTGTCGTGATGGGTGAGATCTTCACCCCGCTGCTGCCCATTATTCAGCCCTACATCCCGTTCCTCTCAAACAGCACACATGTGATGCTCTTTGCGTGGGCCTTTGTGATGCTGCCCTTGTCGTGCATTCCGCACATCACAAAGATGAACTACATCTCTATCGTGGCCATCTCCGCGACCTTCCTCATCTCTGCCATCATCGTCTACCGTTTCTTTGCGCCGGTTAGCGGGAAGCGAAACCACCCTAAGGTGACGTACTTCTCCACAGGGGAGAGAGCGCTCCTGGCGCTGCCGGTGTTGATGTTCTCCTTCGACTGCCAGTCCCTTGTCTTTCAGATCTACACCAACTTAGGCAAGGTAACGCGCGGCAACATGGCAAAGGTGGCTATCCTTAGTGTCGGAATCACCAGCTGCGTCTACGCCACCGTGGGACTCTTCGGGTACCTGACCAACGCACCGCACATCACGGGTAACATTCTCACCAACTACGACCCCCTCAAGGACCACCTCTTCGCCTTTGGGGAGGCGGTCTACTCGCTGACAGTGATCACCGCGTACGTGCTGGTGCTCTTCCCTAGCCGTGATGCCGTCTTTATTCTGCTCTTCGGATTCAACACCAACACACACGAGCTGGCCCACGAGGCCATCACCACCCGCCAAAACCTCACCGTGAGTGTTCTGCTTTCCCTTCTTAGCGTTGTGTTGGCGCTGCGTGCGCGCGGCATCGTGTTCATCATTGCCCTTCTCGGTGGTCTGTGCAGCAGTACGCTCTGCTTCACGTATCCCGCGTCCTTCCGCATCATGCTGCACGCCAGGGGTCTTGACCGGTGCAAGCCGCTTGAGTTCGCCATGGCTGTTTTTATGCTGATTTTTGGTGTGGTCGGCGGCATTGTAGGAACCTGGGTCGCCATTAGCATATAATTCGAGACACTCATTTTGTTTTGTTGTTGTTTTTCTCTGCTCTCATATCTACTGGTGTCCGTTTGGGAGTGCTCGGAACTACTGATGGTCTGCACAAACGTGTGCAGGAGAGCACGCCTCGTGTTGACCCACTGCTTGTTGATCCTTTTTTTGTGTGTGTGTTTCCTCTGACGTTCTTTTTTTTTTCCCTGCTCCCTTTGTTCTGTTCACTTTTGTTCGCTTACTGCCGTCAACAACAGCTGTTGCACAACTCATCCAAATGTTAAGTAACACAAGCACACGCATATGCACACAAATGCGCGGAGACACTCGCATAAAAAAAAAAAACCTCAACATTCGCGGTTGTTGTGCTGACACATTATAACTAAACCGCTGTAGTTTTTCTTCTTTCTTTATGGGCATGTCGTGGTGCAAAGCGGCGAAGAGGCCACACGCTGTCGACGTCTTTCCACACGACGATGATAGCGGTGACGCTGCAGTGACTGTCTTATCCTGTTTTTTCTTTAGTTTCTTTTTTCTCCTTACTAACGTGTAATGCATCTTATGATCACCGCCACAAAGATCCCTTTTTTTGCTTCTCCTTGGCTCCACTAAAGCGCTCCAAAGGCGTTGCGAACCCGTTTTGTCGTTGTCGTCATGTGTGTGTGTGTGTGTGTGTTGCGTGTGTAGTGTCTCCCATGCATCAGCGCAAAGTAATTGCGAGAGATCGTGCAGAGTTGCTTGTGGAGCTTGTCGTGTATGTTGCAGCTGACCAAAGGAAGTTATGTGGCTGATATTTCTTTCCTTTCTGTTTTGTGCTGTGGAGTTGTCGGAATGCTCGTGGCTGCCTTGAAGAGGGTTGAACAAGGAGGTGTCGCGCACATTTTTGAGGTTTTAGAAGCAGCAAGAGCAAAGGAATGCCTCTCCTGTTGGGGATCGAGTGAAGCAAGCCACACTACGAAGTTTTGAACAGCTGTTGAGTAGGTATGTCTTTGGTTGTGTCTACGGTTATATACATACATATATATATTTACGGGGATAGTTCTACAGTATCACTGGTTATGTTCTCCTTACATATATCTTTGTTAGAACTACGTAATGACGCTATCTTTCTTTCCCCGTCGGTGTTTTTTTGTTTGTTTGTTTGTTACCACTTCTAAGTAGTGATAATTATATCTACTAGCTAACACATCCCCGAAGAAAAAAAAAAAGTAATTATGTGGTGTCTAAAGCAGAATGCCGAGCTCTTGTGCGAGGGGAGGGACTTCACTTTCGGTGACCGATTAGAGCGGCACTTGTTAACTTCTGCCTGCAGCGTGTTCCTGTCTGATGGGGGGAAGAGCACATTCAGCGAATTCGACTTCTTTTCTTTTTTTTTCTCTGTGGATATTCGTGCATTATTTAAACTTGGCTCACACCAACCTGTGTTCACTTCAAGGGTTTCTCCTTCTGTTCCCTCCCCACCCCCACTTCCTGTCATTTCACCAGCAGCTGGTCCTTTGCTTTTTTGTTATTCACTCTTCTTCAATCACCCTCCTTCTTCTGCCTTCATCAGCGGAAGACAGGGGACACGTACACCTCACCGTGCTTGTTGCTACACTGACGCTTGTGTTGCTGCTTTTCTCTTATTAGTGGTTTCGCGTCACTCCTCATTGCTTCGAGTCGCAGCACATTTGTAATACCGTTTTGTTGTTGTTTGCTTGTTTGATTTTCTTGTTCTGAAGGCGTGCCTAATCATGTCGCACGTCTCCGTGCTCGGTGCGGCGCTGAGCATGTCAGTGACCACCATCGGTGCTGGCGTGCTTGCCATTCCCGCTACATTTGAATCAGACGGCATCGCCCTGGTCGCGCTGGCGCTGATCGCCGTCGGTGTCTTCACGATCATCTCCATCGACTTTCTCATTTTGTGCATCATCAAACTTGGCGCAAAGAGCTACGAAGAGATTTCTGACGAGCTGCTTGGTCGCGTCTTCAAGGAGATCATCCGATGGATGCTGATTGTTTACAATATCGGCACTGCCGTCGGCTACATCGTCGTGATTGGCGAGATCTTCACCCCTATGTTGCCTGTCATTCAAAAGTATGTGCCGTGGTTCTCGTCACCGTCGCACGTCATGATTGCGTCGTGGGCATTTGTCATGTTGCCTCTGTCGTGCTTCCCGAAGGTGTCCCACCTGCACGCCACGTCCTTCTTAGCCATCGCCGCCACCTTTTTCATCTCAGGCATTATTGTGTACCGCTATTTTGTTCCGCTCAGCGCTGTCCCGTCGGAACGCGGTCACGACGAGGACATCAAGTACTTCCGCTTCTCCTACCGCTCGCTGCTGGCCCTCCCCGTAGTGATGTTCTCCTTCGATTGCCAGTCGCTGGTGTTCCAGGTGTACACAGGGCTGAATTCTCCCTCACGGTTTAGCATGGCGAAGGTGGCCACGGTGAGTGTGCTGGTGACCAGCCTCGTCTACGGCCTTGTCGGCTTCTTCGGCTACGCGTCCCACACGCCGTACGTCCACGGCAACATTCTCACCAACTACAACCCGCTGCATGACCACCTCTTCGCGCTGGGCGAAACGCTGTACTCCATTACTGTCAACGTCGCATATGTGCTCATCCTCATCCCGTGCCGTGACGCGATCTTTCAGATGGTCTACGGTTTCAGCCACACACACGAGTCGCTCGAAATCCCGCACCACAGCAACATCGTCGTGAGTTTTTTGCTGTCCTTTCTTTGTCTGTGTCTGGCACTCATGACACCCGGCTTCCTCTTCATTGTTGCTCTCATGGGTGCCTTCTGCAGTAGCACGCTCTGCTTCACCTATCCAGCGTTGTTTCGCCAGCGTTTGCACGTGCTGGGAATCGCGCCGTACGTCGGGTATGAGCGCTACGCTGTGCAGGCGATGTACTTTTTTGGTTTTGTGGGTTTCTTACTCGGCTTTTTTGTTCTCTTTGGGATGTGAGTCGGCTGCGGGGGCTGAAGGGTTCGAATGGGAGGAACGGGAAGAAAATGGAACAGTCTCGTCCTCTGCGATGGTGTGTGTTGGTTTACTTATCGGAGGTAATCTTGCCTCCTCTCAGGCTCGGTGCTCTTTTTTTTTTTTCTACTTACGCCCTTTTTGTACGTTGGAGACCTCGATGATGCAAAGAAGATGAAATGCTGATGGATGAACTCATCGCGACGCCTAACACCAGTGCTCGTTTCCCCCTCTCTGTTGTGGAATACTCTAACGAATAAAGTGTTGCAAAAGGAAACGCAACGGAAAACAAAAACAAAAACAAAAGCACTACAACAACAGCCTAAAAAAAAAAAAAACAGAACGATCAGAAAAAAGCAATGGTCTGCGTCTTTTGAAAATGGAGCCCACCTAATATGGTATGCTGCATAGGTGATGATGCTTCGAGCAGACACACACACACACGGACGAAACAGTGACAACGTGCGTACCCTTCACGCCCCACACCTTTTTGCAGTCATCATCGTCAGCCAATTCGTCTGTGCTCGGAAACCCTGTTCTCATTTTTGTTTCCTGCACCTTTGTGGAGGAAAGGAACCCCCAGCAAATCGAAAGAGGGTGTCCTCCATCCCCACATACACAACCACGCTACACCGAGTAACATAACTCCTTTCTTCTGTCACGCTTTCTCTGCTGATCAGCACCTTCATTGCTTATACAGGAATAGCGTGTAGGGCGTCCTACCTGCGTTCCTTGTTTATTGTTGTCGTCGAAGAGGCGACACACACGCAGTCACCCGTGTTGTTTCCGTTGCTTATTCCCTTGTGTGATTATTTCACAATTTTCTTCTCTACGCACCACTTCTTTGTGTGTGTGTGTGTGGGTGGGGGGGTATGTGTGTATGTATGTGTATGTGTTTTCTGTTTGAGTAATGCTGAAAGCTGCAGCTCTCGTGAATCTTCGCAGTGGGGGGCGAAACGCCGCGACGTACGTCCTCCGTAAATTACGTGAACGGCTAGGCGAGGAGCACGTCTTTGAGTTGTTTAGCACCGGCGACGCGGAGCGTGACCAGGCCGCGCTGGAGCTTTTCATCTCCAAAACGTCTCCGCAGTTTTTCATCGTCGCCGGGGGTGATGGCACCATCTCGTACGTCATGGATGAGGTGAAGAAACTGCAGTCGAAGAATCTCTTGCCGCACGACAACGGCATCATCGCGCCGTTCCCACTGGGCACCGGCAACGATCTCAGCTTCACCCTCGGCTTTGGCAGTGGCTTTGCTCGCTGGATTGTGCTCGGTGGCGTGCGCCTTCGTCGACTCCTCTCCACCTACGACACGGCGAGCATCACCAAAGTCGATCGGTGGTCACTGCAGGTGTCGATGACGACCGCCCGGCAACAGCCGCAGCACGCAGAGCACTCGTACATATTGAACAACTACTTCTCCATCGGCTTCGACGCCGCAGTGGCGAACCGCCTCAACCACTTCCGCAAGCAGCACCCGCACCTCTTTGTCACGCGACCTATCGTGAAGCTGTGGTACGCTGTCTTTGCCGCCATTGCGCTCCTTACTGAAAAAAAGATCGGCGCCACCATTGTCCTGTCCATTGATGGGCAGCGCGTGACGGTGCCGCGGAGCGCCAAGTCTGTGGCGGTGTGCAACATGCTGTCATACGCCGGCGGCTCCGTGGCGTGGGACAGCAGCGCGCGTGACTGCTACGCCACCCCCTCCATCTGTGACGGCAAAGTTGAGGTGGTGTGCTTCAACGGCATCTGGCACCTCGCCTTTGTGCGCCTCGGGTGGCGATACGGCACGAAGCTCGGGCAGGGCCATCGGGTCTCGATCGAAACGGCATGTCACAGTTGCCAGTTTGACGGCGAAGAGGTATCTGACGTGGTGGACCCAGCGGGCAAGATGGCAATCCGCATTGAGCGCTGTACGGATTCTGAGTGTCTCACTGCTCCACCACGACCAGAAACGAACCTCTTTTTTGTGATTCTGGCAGCAGTTGTGTTGCTGTTGGCGGTGTACTGCCACTTTTTTCAGTAGAGTGCTGTACTCCAATGACGAGGACAACCAATACACCATACATGACATTTAAAAAGAAGCTCTTTTTTTGCAGTGTATTTTCCTCAAGCTCTTTCTGATTTTGATGGCGTACGGTTCGCTGTGGTATACGGGCATACATATGTGTGTCATTTTATTGGGCTTTTTTTTTCTGTTTGTTGCTTTGCCTCCCCGTATCCCTGCTGTTTACGTCAGCCAACGCGTACGCACAGAACTACACAAAACTGTGCGACTGCGTTGACAAGTCAGATTACTGCGTTCTTTTTGGGGGTGTCTTCCCCTGCCCCTTTGCGTGTGTACACCTTTTCAAACAGGGAAAAAAAAGCGAGAGAAGAGGTGCGCCGGCATACAAAATCAGGCATCTTACTGGGATTAGACAGACAGACGAACACGACGAAACCAGCTTGCCGATTTTCCTTCAGTTTTGCTTGGACTCCAGGGGTGCCTACGCTGCTGCGAAAGCAGCAATCATCATCATACATGAATGGCACAGAAAGCGACGAAAGTGCAGACTCGCTTTTGCATTTTTACCTCCTTCCTGCCCTCTGTTGATCCCTCTTCTTTTCCTTCCTTGTGTTGTTATTGCTGATCCTACTTCTGCGTTTAGTTATTCAGTGTGTGTGAGTGTACGTGAATCACATGAACATGCGATTGAGGCAGCAATTAAGCGCCACACCGATGCGCACGCTACTGTCGCCGTTTGGAATTGGCATCTCAAAGCACATCATCTTTGCGCCTAGCAAAAATGAAAAAGACGTGGTTTTAAAAACGACGAACAACATATCAGTAGGTGCACCGCTCTTCATCCTAGCGGATTCTGTCGTGCTCACCTGTCAGGCGGCACTCGACGCCGACGTGGACGGCCTCGTACCACCGCCTGCAGAAATGCTGGAGATGCTAAACGGTGCCGCCTTGCGGCCGGACGAGGTGTACCTGGCGTACTATTTCGCGGTGCGGTACTTCACGAAACCGAAGGACTGGTACGCTGCACAGGTCGATGTGTGTGGTGGCGCCTCCCAGACGCACTCTGGTGTCATCGACGGTGCAGCGTCGTTCTTGTGGCAACGCGCAACTCGCAAGTACGTCAGTGCCCCGCAGCCTCTTTTCCTGGCCGCCCTGCGATATGTTCGGTCGTCGTCGTTTTTCAAACCTGCTGCGGCAACGAGTAATGCAGCGACGCGGTCACCACCAGCGGCGCTTGCGATCGCACCGGTGCTGGATGTCTTGGTGCGGAACAGTAAAGGACAGGCGAACGTGACGCTGACGGCGTGCACAGCGAAAGATGTGACGGAAAGGTACATGACGGAAGACCTCCGCGGCGCACGACAGGCACTTCTGTCCAAGGAGGCTGCCTGTGCGTACTGGGCTCTCCTCGCACGAGAGGACATTCCCGTAAATGGCACCCTCTCCTTTTCTTCACAGATTTCCCAGGGTTAGGAAAGCAACTACTCTTGTTGAGAATTCAATATTCACGCGGCACAAGGGTGTCTTGTGTTTTTCTACCGACTGTTGGCGGCTGCGGCAGCTGCTTTGATTCGTTCTGAAGTACATTCCTCCGGTTGTCGATACGCACTCCACTTTCCTCTTAGAGGCGTCGGAGAAAACACACAAAACAACAGTTTTTTGGGTGTGTATGTCGTCACACACTCACATATACACAATGCTTCGCGCTTTCACGCACTCTCCGTCTCCTCCGCTTCTTTTTGACTTTTTTGTTGTCCTCGTTGCCTCGCTTGTATTCCTGCTCTGTTTGCCATCAAAGTGAGCAAGCACGCACACAAACATACACCCACACCGTGTTCTCCTGTGAACCTCATTTCCCTTTCTCTTCATTCTTCTTTTCGTTTTATCTTATAACCTCGCTCAAGCTTGCTTCTGCTCCTTGTTGTTTATCCGATAAGCAATGCGTTTCTTGGTGGCTATGGTCTATGCGCTGCTGACTCTCGCGGTTGTCAGCGCACAGGAAGTGAAGCACGTCTCGCTGAAACGTGCCATGAACGCTGCCACGGCGCACGCGCTTGGCATGCCGCGCATCCCCACGCGCCGCTTCACCGGCCCGCAAGGCGAGGTGGTCATCCACGACTACCTCGGCGTGCAGTTTTACGGTGCCATCTCACTCGGCACCCCAGCGCAGGAGTTCCAGGTGATCTACGACACGGGAAGCAGCAACCTCTGGATTCCAGCGCACAACTGCTCTCTTTCCTGCCTCCTGAAGAAGCGTTATCAGCCCTCGTCAAGTTCGACGAACAAGCCTGACGGCCGCGAATTCAAGATCATGTATGGCAGTGGTCCGGTGAGCGGCCACATCATCAGCGACACCGTCACCCTGGGTGGCTTCTCGGGTCTGCAGGGCTTCGCCGGCATCACGGACGCGTCGGGTCTGGGACTGGCCTATGCGCTGTCGAAGTGGGATGGCATCTGCGGCTTGGCGTGGCCGAGCATCTCCGTGGACGGGATTGAGCCACCGCTGTTTTCCATTGCGAAGGCAAACCCTGGCTTTGCGAACAAGTTCGCCTTTTACCTCCCGCAGAACAGCAACGACGAAGGCGACCTCGTTCTCGGCGGCTACGACCCGAGCCACGTCGATGGGGAGCTAGTTCGCGTCGCCCTCACCACCAAGACGTACTGGACGGTTGACATGACCAGCGCCACCATCGGCAGCCAGAACATCAGCGCCCCTGTCACAGTGATCGTGGACTCTGGCACGTCGATGATGACGGTGCCAAAGACGCTGCACCCGACCATCATGACCATCCTGAACGCGAAGCCGGTGGCCAACGGGCAGTACTCCGTGGAGTGCTCCGCCGTGCCGTCGTTGCCTGAAATCACTCTCACTATCGGTGGGAAGCCGTGGGTGCTGCGTGGAAAGGACTACATCATCGGCGACGACTCGACGTGCATCGTCGGGATCATGGGCCTCGATCTGCCTGGCCCCATCGGACCCGCGTGGATTCTCGGCGATGTTTTTATGAAGCGAGTCTACACCGTCTTCGACGCCGACGACGCCTCGCTCAGCTTCGCCTACTCGAGGTAACGACGAGTCCCTTTTCTGTTTCAGCGTTGCTGTTGGCTTCCCTTTGTATCGCTATGCTCTTCCACTCTAATAAGATCCCTCCCTCTCTATTCGCTCACCACGCCGTAGTAAGAACCTCAAGAACATCTACCATCCCAGAGTGGAAGGGCAGCGACGCATTTTCAACGGCTACGGGGCAGCCTCGGCGGGAAGAACGGTCGGTGGCGCGGGTGGGAAAAGGGCCGGCATTCCACCGCCCACCCGCCCTTTGCGGGGTTCCCGCTCTTCCTGCCACGGCGCCTGCCCAGCCCACGCCCGTACCCCCCCCACCCCCGGCGCTGCAGATTTCTTTGCCCGCGCCTTCGTTTCAACCCCGCCGCTTGCTTTTCCCCCGCCCTTCCTTTTGGCAATTCCCCTCCCGCTAAGGGTAAATGGGTCGGGTTTCCTTTCTCCGGGAGAGGAGGCCCTGGGGCCGCGGCACCCCGGGCCCCCCGCCGTGGGCGAAATCCCAACGCCCAAACACAAAGCAGCGAACCCAACGGCGACCGCGTGGCCCCGAACACCACCCGAAAGAGCCAAGCCGCGAGGAAAACAAGTGCAGCCACCCACAGCACTAAAAGAGTCGCTTTGCGCGTTACGAACTATTCAGCTACCAACTCACCAGTGAGCCGATAAAGTGAGAGGTGCTCCACAACGAGAATCACATTCCTCACCCCTTTTAATCCCACCGACACACACAAACTTTCGCAGGAAAAGACGAAGACACATTCTCTAGTGGGCAGACGTAAACCAATTCGCTTCACCTGGTGCTGTTTGCCCATTTTCCTCTGGCAACGAAGATCCAATTGACTTTCAACGGCCGAAAAGAGAAGTTTAAAACAAAACAATATGATCCACAGCTACCCTAATAGTCAGAGAATGAAACGATGCAAAAGCAATGAGCCAGGCACCCTTGCGATTAACGCTGGTTCTTTTTTTCCCATACCCACACTTCATCCTCCTTCGCGTCTTCCTCTCCCTTCCACTTTATATTGATGAAAAGGTGTCTTCCTCCGTTTGAAACTGCTTCGAAGCTGCGCCCGCACACATATTAAACCCTCTCTCATATCGAATGCAATTCGAGCCCATAAAGCCATACAAGCTCACTTCAGACTCTTTTCTGGTGTTTTGTGACTCGTCCGTTTTTTTTTTTTGTGTGTGTGTGTGCCATTTGAAGACAAATTTGTGCAACCCAGTGAACGGAAAGCAGCCACCCAATCTCCCTTGCACGGCTTAGGTGGTGAACACCAAGTACCCCTTCCCTTTTTCCTCTCTTTTTCCCAACTAGCTTGCGTGTTTTCTGTTTACTTTACGTTCATGTGCGACTGTGTGCTTGAATCTGTACACATACCACGAAGAGCTGACCTATAGCAACATCCATTTGCCTGCCTCACTCACATTCGTTGTGCATTCCTGTTTGTGGAAGCAGCGGTAACTACTTCAACAACAAAAAAAGCCACTCCGTGGTTACACTTTATTTTTACCTGTTTCTTTTAACCTATTTGAAGTCGAGAACAGTTTCTATAACTTGTTTTCCGTTTTGGCGGGTGTCAGCTTTGTCGCGTGTCAGTCTACTCTTTTCTTTTTTGTGCTTGGTGGTGGCACGAAATGGAAGAAACACAAAGTTCTGATTTGTCGGACCTCGAGCGAGAAGACAATACCGTTGAAGAACTCCACGACACACAGGTACGTGTTGTCAGTGACGATGAGGGGTACAGCTCCGATAGCTCTGAGGAAAGCGCGCCACGGCACACCGCCACCGGTGAAACCTCTCAACAGCGCGTGGTAAACCAACGATCAGGGCGGAACCGCGCCTCAGGTACGGAACCGCTGCGCACACTTCGCGAATCTGCCTTTCCCGTGGAGTACCGCTTTGTTCAGACGGCTACTGAGGAAAAAACCTCGGCGGAGTTTAATTCGGTAAATGACGAAAAACGCGTCGGTTTGAAGTCACTAGGTGGTCTTGTCAAGTATAGCTCCACTGACCTTCTAACACGGGCGTGGTGTCTTTGCCCGGCTGAATTAAAGACACGCGAGTACCCCCTCTATTCCAAGTTGCCCAAATGCCCTGAGGTAATGGAAACTCGCTTCCTTGACACAGAAGAAATCTCACATTTTATGTGCAGCGTTGCGCTTCAGCTCGGCGAGCGCTACCACCGTGTCACACCAGTGTACCTGCGATCGTTGCTCGTGCAGGCTGTTGTTCGTGACGAAATTGCGGGCGCAAATCAGGGCCCTGGCAACAGTAAACCGTACAGTGATGCATTACTGTCTCCAATGTGGGAAGACACTCTAACGGGTGAAGATGAGACAGATAACTCGTCTGACGAGTACGACGAGATCGATGGGCTCGACGACAGCCTGGAGCCAGAGTCGTCTGTCAACGCATTTGATTTCAGTGTGGCGCTGGTGCTTCCGGTTGTCGCTCAAGGTGTCGCATCAGAAAGCCTGCGTCTGTTGCATTGCTTGGTGAACCGCTGCTTGGCATCCGCTTCTGATGTGTCAGTGCTCCAATCCTGGGGTGTGAAGCGCATTATGCTCGTAGTGCTGCGTCACATGTACCAAAATGCTGATAACGACAGCAGCAACAGCAGTTGGATCGCGAGGGCAATCTCGCTGTTGTCGAAAATCATCTTCACCTCTGGTGACACAAAGGGACTGCTTGCTCTTCTGCGTTGGAGCCTGCTGCATCGCAGTGTGGTGGAGAAACTGACAGTGCGTGACGTACGCAGCATCGTACAACACATTGAGGAGAAGAATGCTTTCCGAGTTCGCCTGGCCATTCCTGCGGTTACGTCGAAGGAGCAGACGATATCGCTGATCAATTCCGTCGGTAGCACCCCCGCGTCCGTGAAGGGTTTGTGCGTGTTCATGGAGGAGGATGCACCGCGCTGTGTTGTATTCACGGAAAACCGCTCGTTCAAAGTGTCCTTGACTCCCCCATTCGAGGTGATCTGCTGGAGCAGCAGCGCGCCGGACTCTTGCAGAGGTGTATACGTTGAGGAGGACATGTCTATCTGCGTGATTGGCGACAACGGGAAGGTGTTTTTCATAGACAAAGACACTCTGATGGTGACCAAAACCCTCGAACCGCCTGCATCGCTGACGTCCTGTAGGGAATTTCCATTATACACGGGGAATGAGGAATACACAACACCATACTTCCTCGCCGGTGCTTCGGCTGATAAGCAGGCGTGCTTTACGGGCGACGACGTCAGCGGGAGTTTGCTGCCGAGCACCATCACGCTTCCGCGGACGTGCGACTCGCTGAGCGTGCAGCTCTACCTTTGCCCTGTCATCACTGGAACGGTTAGCGAGATGACGATTTTGCAGCTCAGCTCCGGCAGCAAGAACTGGCTCACCGTTTCTGTATCCCTGAACCCACTGAACTCGACGATGCTGCTCACCTTTCGTCATGGACAGGACACTGTGGCAGAAGTGCGTGAGACGCTGAAGTCTGAATGGGCACTGTGGAGCGCCACTCTAACCTCAGCGAACGACATCGCATCATGGACTGTGTTCAGAAACGGTGTTCTGTGCGAGGCCCGAAGTCAAAGCGGAACGCTGACGCAACCCTCTACCAGTGTCACACCGACGTTGTTTAAAGGCCGGATTAACGCCTACGTGTCAACGCTGCAGCTATGGAATCGTGCTCAAAACATCGAGAGTATGCGCAGTTCGGCGCTGGAGCACACTGCGGAGAGCAAGTCGCAGTTTCTCGTCTTTTCCTTTCTCATGGATGAGGGCCTCGGATGCAGCTTGCACAGTCCCCAAACGGGCTATGTCTGGCAAGGAAGTGGACTGCGTTGGGACAGCCCGCCGAAGCCGTTTCCTGCGGCCCGCCACGCTTCACGTCGGGTGCGCTGGTGGCCGTCCGGCGAGTACTATGTCGTGACGAACATGTTCGAGTACGCAGTGGTTGAGCCGCAGTCAACTACTTGGATTGCTCACGACGGACGCATTGTCGAGCAGCACGATGGAATCTTCTCAGTCAATGAGCGGCCGTTTTACAACATCAACGACGGGAGCTTTTATTTTTCGACTCAGGACACAGTTGGCATACGCTCCGTGAAGTCTAACGCACCGCCAGCGGCCTACCTTAAGCATCTTCCTTCCATGACAGCAGGGAAGCAGTGCTGTGCGCACACGCTCGAATGCGTTCGCACGCATTCGCCAATCATGGTGCAACAGTACCTGGAGTACCTGGTCCATCGCTCCAATCTGGATCTCTTGACGTGCAGCGACGATCAAGGAGGCACGGGCCTCACACACCTGTCGTCCAGCTTGCGCGAAAATCTCTCCGTTGTCGGTCGTCTCCTTGATATGACGGAGCACCTCGTCTCGGGGATTGAGAGCGGAACGCAGATGTGTCTATCTCCCGAGCTCGTTTTGTGCTTCATTGGCCGCCTGCTAAACATTCATGTCAAACGTCTTGAGCGCCAATGCCCTAGTGAAGTTGTGCGTGTTGTGGTGGACATCCATAAACGCTTGCACGAGCTGGACAGCCAAGCAAAGCAGAACGACTTTTTACACGAAGCGTCGAATGTGTTTGGTGAGCTTAACAAAACAGTTCTAGCCTGTTGTGTCAGTCACGACTTTCAGCTCAAGCTCATTAACGAGAGTGCCAGTTTGAAGGACGTATGCCAGCTGCTAGTGCCGGAGAACCTGACGCAGTTTGTAGCCTCTGTGATTCAAAAAGACATGAAGAAGATGTTTATGACGTTTTTGCATCGGTTAAAGGAGGAGTGCCAGGAGGAGGCGATGTGCATTCTCGAGAAAAAAACGCGTCAAATCCCTGCATCTGAGGCCATGCTGAGCACTCTGCTCGGCATGCTGTCGCAGCAAGAGTATTCTCAATGGCACCTGGTCGCCGCGGCGCTGATCAGCTCGTTGTGCAAGTGGATTATGCGCTGCTTCGAGGAAAAGTACGCATCCGACGCCGAGCGCTTCGCTAACGTGGACGTGCTGAAAGGAACTTCCATTGGCATTGTCCTTTTTCCTGTGGTGCATTACATGTGCGACATGCCTCTCGAATCCACCATTGCGCCAGACGCGCTGCGGGCTCTCAACGACGCGCGCAAGTGCCTGTCGCGCTACAGTTTATCCAGCGGCAAAGAGGAGAACGAAATTGTGTCGTTTACGGAGACGCACTACGTCGTCTCCCCGCCGCAGCTGACAGCCCCGTTTACCGCCAAACTATCGTTACAGTACGCAAAGAGCATCAAGGTTGAGTTCTTAGACACAGCAGAGGCAGGAGAAGGCGCCGCTGGCCGAGCTACAGTCTCCCTCATCACGAACAACTGTCTTGCCTACGTGGAGGTACTTAACCCCGGGCAACACGCCGTTTTTCAGGAGGGCGCGCGCGTCTCCATTGTATGTGGAGCGGATGCAACGCCGCAGGCGCCTGTTGCCGGCGTGTCGCTCACCGTACACACTGCGGTCGAGTTGCCCACGGAGAAGACAGACTGGATGCGTGACATCTGCCTGGCACTGAGTTCTATTGTCGTCCGCGTCACGCAGCACAACTTGCACGACGCCTCCCTTTCTGGTAGCACGCTTGGCGAAGACTCATTCCTGCGCGGCGGCCCGTCCCTCAGTGTGCAAAAGCGCAATCGAATCTCACCCGTCGCTGACGACAAGGACGAATGCGAGGAGCTGCACACCCGGCTGTGTGCGGTGGCAGAAAAGTCTGACGAGGCGCTAGCAAGCACCTGGGTCGTCGTGTATGAGCGCAGCCGCATTCAGTACGCCAGCCGTCTCGAGAACATCATGCGCTGGTCGGCGTGCGCTGTGGCGTGGCATACGCTGCCCTTTCCCTCCGAAGAACCGCAGACGTTCGAGAGCCTACTCGTCAGCGCAGTTGAGAAACTAAAGCGCAAGACCTTCCTGTTGCTGGAGGCGCTGCAGCAGGGACGCGAGGAGGCCATCGTCGAACGCGCGCGCTTTCTCCTGCGCGACATCACCCCGCGCATCTTTGGCGAATCGCAGCTCGCCGACAACCAGCACACCGAGGAGCCCGTGACGGCGGAGGCGGACCGCGGGTCACGGCAGCAGTCGCGACTGATGCACTCGCTAGGCCACCGCAGCCGAGCTGCCATGGCGAGCTTCCATACGTTCACCACACAAACGCTGGACTTCTCAAGCAGCTACCGTGGCAGCTTGGTCAGCACGCGCAAAACGGCTGCACGCATGACAGACGCGTCGCCAGTGACCATTTTCAGCAAAGCAGCAAAGAGCCAGGAGGACGGTCTACCTAACAAGATAATCTACTACCTGATCAACGGCACAAACAAGTCCACAGAAGAGATTCTGAAAGACCTGGTCTTCAAGACACAGCAGGCAGCCTACCAGACGGCCGCGTACCAGCTACAGGACGACCTTTGCAAGTCCTTCGCACACGACCGGGAGATGCTCTCATCGATCCTCATGACGCATCTGCATTACAGGCTGGACATGTCGCAGGCGAAGCTGGTGGTCACAACAGGCGAGGAGAGCGACGCGGCGATAGAGGCAAAAGCGGGCTTCAGCCACCATTACACCAAGCAGATGATCGGATGCGGCATGTTGCGCGAAGTGGAACTGCAGAAGGCGGTGTGCTCCTTTGTGCAGAGCTCCCTCAGAGCTCTGCTGCTGAAGTTAGACGACACACAGAACTTCCCGTATGCGGAGGCGGTGTACATGTGCGCGACGCTCTGCCACCCGTGGAACGGTGTTGACATGTCCATTCTCCAACCTCGCGAAATTTTTGTCTTTTTGAAAAAGCTGTTCACGACCGCGTGCGGTTTGCGACTCGACTCCACAAGCGGGGACGCGGAGAAGTACTACGAGAACCACGGCCTATTCGATCTCGCGCATCGGTGCCTCGTGACTCCCAACGCGATGCTGCAGACCTCCGTGGAGGGTGTGCATGTGGTGCAGAGTGAGGTGCAAGGACTGCACGTGGAAAACGTCAACATTGTCTTTAGCGCACGCACGCACTGGAAGGCGAGCGGGCACAACACGAAGATACCCGCCAAATCCGAAGAAGTGGACTACTACGCCAATTATGGCATTCCGTGCGTCATTAGCGAGCTCCCTGATGTGCAGTACTTTGAAGTGACGCTGGACTTTGCTCTGCACCCGAACAACACGGTGATGCAGATGGGGCTCAGTCTTGTCCCGCTGTCACCGCTCGACGCGGTGCGCGCCGATTACGTGCTGTCGCTCGCGTCCAACGGCCGCGCACACCACCCGGAGAAGCAGGACTTCCAGCTGTCGAGCCCGTGGAAGGTGGGAGACGTGATCGGATGTGGACTGATGGCGCCGTCAAACAGCGTATTCTTCACGCAGAACGGCGAGTTCCTCGGCGTCGTGGCGGGGGTGTCGTCCATGTCCACCGCCATCCCCTTTGTCAGCGTCCACGGCGATGACACCCTGATGAAGGTCATCGTCAACTTTGGCGAGGAGGCGCCGTTCAAGTTCGACTTGGCATCCCTGCACTGCAGCTGCCGCCACCGCTACCTCACGCCGGCCACCATCTGTGACACTGTCCTCATCACGACTGACTACCTCGTCACCATGTGCTACAGAGACCTCTCTTCTGACAACACCACATCCACGACCAACGGTGAGGCCATCAGCAGCCTCTTGGAACGGGCAACATCCTTTCTTAGCACGTCGGCAACTTCATTGGTCGCGAAGCTGAACTCGTACCCATCCGGTCAAAATGCCCGCCTTGAGATGATCGTTGTCCTGCTTTCGCGCATCATGCACTGCATATCCGTCGTCATCGAGTGTTTCCGCTACGACTCCATTACACCCCGCACGCACGCAATGGTGCTGCAGCTGTGCGCCGTGATGTTGATGCGGTGCCGAGACAAGTGGATAAAGGTGCGTGTGTCGCACTGCCTGACGATGCTGTGTAAAATGCTCCGCCCTGACTACCTGGTGGATGCGTCGGAGTCCTTGCGCGGGATCGTCTCGTCAGAGGATATCGTACAACAGCTGGTAGACCTCGCTCGGATCAAGCTCATCAAGGAAGTCGAGGCGCCAATGCAGCCGCCTCGCTGGGTGGGCGACACCACCGTGGTGAAGGGGAATGGAACGTTCTTTGGCTCTGTCCCGCTGCCGAAGAAAGGTACCCATCTCATCGGCTTCCGCATCAAGCGCCGTCAGCAGCAGATGCAGGGCCCCGGTGCGCCGCTCGGCGGGTGCTACTATCTCGGCTTGGCGCATGGTCAGCCGTCTATCCCCAACATGGGTAACCTCATCAGCCGCAATGACGTCTTTGTGTTGCAGGACACAGATGATCAGGACCAGGTAGCGCATCTACTCTTGCGGCGTCACTGCATCCCGCGCAACAATCACCGTCGTGTGTACGGCAATGACGAGGTGGTGTGGGTGGAGTTTAATGCAGACTATGGCGAAATCACCTTCTACCGCGAAAACATGGTGCTGATTGGGCTGGCTTTTGCCAACATCACCCAGGTGGACGACCTGTACCCCATCGCTTTCCTCTTCAACGACGACGCCTCATGCGAGATCATCGCGCCGCCTTCCATCACTGACGAGTCGGTGGAGCACTGGACAGAGAGCCTGCGGCGCAGCACGGCCGTCAACGCCTTGCAGGAGCTGCACATGGTGCCAGGTTTCTCGCATGTCATCTCACTTATGGTGCAGCGGTCCATCTCGCAACTCGACCGCGGACTGGACGCGTGTCTCGTAGCACTTGGCGTACTGGGTGGCGAGCGCAGCTACCTCTACTGTCAGCACGACACGTATGGCATGGTGGTGGTGCACGCCATTGCCGAGGTGACCGGGAGGGTGGTGGTGTATCTTGCCAGTGACGAAGACCGGCGGCTCTTCTCAGTGCAACCGCATGGATTGAAGCCGTCGTTCATTCAGACACCACTGTACCAAAGCGCTTCGTCAGACGCGCACACCTGCGCCACGCTGTTGTCGAATGAGTTGTACAAGATCCTTTATGAAGCCTCAGCGGTGGCCCCGCTGCTGCACAGTGAGGAGGAGCAGCGGCGCGAAGTGGAGCGTCTCTACCACGAGTCCCTGAGTCGGTCTACCTCGATGAACCTCATTGGCATCCTGATGGAGCAACAGCGTCAGGCGAAACCGTCCATCACGACGGCAACCGGTGGCAAGGCAAGCTCGGCTGACATGGGACCGGTGAGCTTGCCGTACCAACGCCACAATTCTGATGTCCTCTTCAGCGGAAGAACCGTGGCCATCGATTTGCACTGCTCCACGAAGACCATCTACACCCCCAACCCATCCATCGCCGTCACCACGGCGGAAGGTTGCTCCGTTGTGCGCGGAAACGTGCTGATGGACATGCGGTTTTCCTTGGCGGTGTCCATCACGCAGACGTCATCGAATGATCTGATGTATGTGGGGTTCACCACAACGCAGATGCGCTGGCCAGAGACGCAGGACGAGGTGGCCAGCTGGGACGATGCCTGGGCGCTGTGCAACCGCGACTCCGCCGCAACGAACAACGTGAACTGCTGCATGGAGCCAGGTATTATTTTTGGCGCCGCGGAAAAGCTCTTTCAGAGTGAGGATGTTCTGCTGATGCGTGTGGACCGGCAGGAAAAGACGCTTGCTTTTACGCGTGTGCGCAACGGCGAGCAGACGGACCTGGGAGTTTTGTTTGAGGGCATTCCGCTCTCGTGCGACCTGCGGCCGATGGTGGTGTGTGGTGAGGAGACAATTGTCGTCTTTTCTACTCTCAACTCTTGCCAGTTTCCGGCACGCGTCACGTACCCAATCAGCAACTTCAACAACCCATCAAAGGACCGTGTTACCTGCACCGCGTGCTCGCGACGGCTGAGCCCACCGTGGTACGGTAGCGAGGAAAACCTAGCATTGTGTGAGATGTGCTTTAGTTCGTGGAAGCGGCCAAAGGACATGTTCTTCGCCATCAGTGCTACCTCTTCTGCCATACCGGAGTACTTGGTGTCCGATCACTGTCCTGAGACGCTTCAGGTTGGCGAGTACGTAGAGTTCGAGGAGAACGCTGCGCTTGGTTGGTCGGGTGTGCGCAGTGTCAACGCCGAGATTCTCGATAGGACGTGCATCGCCCTTAACGACGAGAGCTTTGCCTTTAGCGAGGAACTATCGCAGTTTGGCCACCGGCGGGTCGACATCAAGCTCGGCCACACCACCGGCGTGCTCGGCCACCCCTTCAGTGGGCTGCATTCCTTCACTCCGCTTTGGCGCGACGGCCAGCAGATCCGAGCCACCTGCAATCTCCGTGGCGACTGCGTCGCCGTCAGCGCAACTTTGTTACCAATGCGCACGAAGTCGTTCTTGAGCCTCCACATCGACAGCAACACGCGCAACACACTCTTCTCAATGGCGGAGGTCTTCGTTGGCGTTACAAATCTGGCTGACACATCGCGGCCGATGAGCCGAGGCGACTTGGAGCACCTGTGCGGATCGAAGAATGCGTGGGGTGCGTGGTGCGACACAAACGAGAAGGTGAACGGCAATGGCGATGTCTTTATCTTGGTGGATTGCTTGAACAACTGCATCTACCTCAGCTCCTCCCTGAGCGGCCTGCACAGCAAGCCCTTTGTCATATCGGGCAGCATCTCTGCCGACGCCGATGAGGACAATCTTCGGCTTCTGGTTTTCTCGCACGACCCGTGCACCGTGCAGTCCTGCGAAGGTCTTGTCTCGTACAACGAGTGTGTCGAGCCGAGTTTCGCGCCGGTCGCGATTGGCCTTTTCCCAGAGAGCAGCGACGAGCCGTCTGTGGACACGTTCAACGAAGCCATTGTGCTCATGGATACCGTGGAACGCACCCAGGCGTACACCAAGACAGAGTGGAGCTACACACAACAGGCAGACAGGCTGGACAACGGCACCATCTTTTACATTGGCGACACCGTGACCTTCTTCCACGACGGCGAGTACATTCGCGTGTACATCCAAGGTGTGCACATGGCGAGTCTGGCGCTCAAGGAAGAACAGCGTGGTGAGCGACTCCGTGTTGTTGCGTACCTTTCCACACGCGGTACGACGGCGACGATTGTGCCTCCGCTGTACGGGACCTCGCACCTTGGCAAGGTGACCCGCGTTTGCGGTCCAGACGTGGCGGTCGTGGAGGCAGTGTCGGAGAACGGCAAGAGCGAACGCTTCACAATCAACCGATCTGCAGTGCGCTTCTGCGCCATGGTAGCGTCTGCGCACAACGAGCAGTCGGCGCTACGTGACGGGGACCCGGTGGCATTTAAAATTGGTGGACTGCAGATTTCGAAGCGCGGGACTGTGGCAAGCGTCCAGGGTACGGTGGTCAACGTGTGCGAGAGCAGTGACAAGCGCAACCTTCTCTCCATTAACATGAATCAGTGCTTCCTGCTGCGCAACGAGGGCAAGCAGCGGTGCCGCAACTCCGCCTACCCGCTCATTTCGCCGCCTACGAGCTCAATCACGCGGGTGTTTGAAGTTGGCAAGAAGAAGTTCCGCCTGCAGAGCCGCGGGTCGTACAACGGCATCATGTTCGACTGCAAGACGAGCGAGACGATTGAGATTATTGGTCTCTCTGTGCTGACGCGAGTGACGGGCTGTCACCAAGTGCAGGCGTATTTCCACAAAGGCAGCAGCAGTAATCACGAACGCGATGGACGGTCGTGGACCATGATCTTCGAAGACATGATCGACATGACGGCAGATCACCAATTCAGCATCCCACTCGCGCCTATCGTCGTTGAAGGGAACACGACATTCGCATTCTACATTAACACCTCACACAACTGCGGCGTTGGTTTTTACTGCGAGGAGGACGGCTGTGTGGGCGAGATCGGACATGAGCTCGACACGGACGGCACGCTAATTGTTTGCCTTGGCCGCAAGAGTGGGAGCAGCGATCCATTCACGGAGTTCAGCATGTCGCCCCGTGGCTTTTGCGGTACGATTCAGTACAAGCAAAACCACGGCTCCTCCCTCCCGTCGATCGAGGGCAAACTTCTCTCCAGCCCCGCCATGTACGCCAACCTGCGTCATTGCAGCGACTCCCTGCGGCTGATCTGTCGGCCACCCACTACCACAAAAGACATCGCCGTGACATTCCGCATCCGCGTCTTGTCGCTGGCAGTGAGCATTATCTCCTTCTCGCTCCCCGTACTTCTGCTGAACCCGTCAGCGCACGCCACCCGCGGCATCTCGCACTGCTCCGTCTCCATGTTTTACTCGCGGGGAGAGAATCTGGAGTGGCAGTGGATCTGGAACTCGCGCTTCTTGGTGGAGGGCCACGCGTCGGAGGTGACGCTGAGTCCCGCCAACTTGTGTCTTGAGCAGGGCACCTACACCTTTCGGATTCTGCTGAAGAACATCGAGAGCGATGGCGTCGGCGCACCGCCGCATCTGTGTTTGTTGAGCAGCGGCGACCCGTCCTACGAGCGCAAAAACGGTCTCATCGCGGTGCACGGCTTCTTCGGTGACGTCACCTGCGAGGCGAACACGCCTGTCCTGGAGGGCGAGTTGCACACAATGATCACCGGCGCGCATCTCAACCAAAGCAACTCAGCATCGTACAACGGTATCATGTTCGACCTGCGCAGCAAGAAGGAGATTACGCTGGAGGAGGTGTTTTGCATCTCACAGACGACGTCAGACCGGGTGACGGTGCGAATTTTCTGGAAGGAGGGCAGTATGGAAGGGGCAGAGAAGTCACCGCACCAGTGGCGCGAGGTGCTGACGAAGGAGGTGGCAGTGGTGGACAAGCACCCGTTCTCCGCGGGTCCGCTGATGCTGAGGATGCGCGCCAACCAGGTGTACTCCATCTTCATCAACACATCCTCCAGCTGCGGCGTGCGTTTTTACAACAGCAGCGATGGTCACGTCGGTGCCATCCGCGACGAGTTCGACAGCGATGGCATCCTCTCCGTGTTTGTGGGCCGCAAGAGTGAGTCATCTTCTCCGTTTGTGGAGCTGCCCCTCGAGCCGCGCGCCTTCCGCGGGCGTATCACTTACCGCACGTACGCTCTGCAGAGCACGGAGACGACAGAGTGCGCCATTTTTCCTTACGTTCGCGGCTTCCTTGTCACGCGAATGCTGGTGGCTCTCATGTCGTACGTAGAACTTTCTGGTGCTGCCCTGCCCTCAAACTTCTCCTACGACCGCCTGCTGAAGACGATTTCGCTCCTGGCGACTTCGCCAATGGAGTCGCTGGGCGACTTGGCCGGCGCAGAAAACATGTTGGCGACGCTGATCCGAAGCTCTGGCGACATCCACAACACAATCGTGACGATTCCCATCTCCGCCAACCAAGGGCCACTCCTCGCGCCACTCGCCAAGGGTGATGTGGCGCTGCTGACGGAGATGCAAAGCACCGACCCAAATACGCTGGTGTGCTTGCACACGCACCTGCAACCTGATGGCACGGTGATGGTGCACAACCTCGGCGAGGAGCAGCCCTTCCGTGTGCCGGCGAAGCGGCTTCTGCCGGTGATGAAGTGTGTTGCGTGCGGTGGGATGTACGCGCGAGGCGTGTGTGCGGCCTGCGGGAGCGAGCACCTCCCACTACCTTCAGAGGACGCGCGTGCCGTCGACATCGTGGCCAACGGACTCCGCGAAGCTGGCCGGGCGAGCAATGTGGCGGAGGCGATGGAGGCGGCCGGAGCGGCTGTGGGAAGCGCTCGGCGGCGTGACGGGATGATTGTGGCGGCTGACGTCGCGTCCAAGGCAACCGTGCAGGTACAGACGCGTGTCGAGGAGCTTGGCGTGACCTTTCTTGTCCCTGTCTCTCTCTTCCTCAGTGAGGAGGAGTACAGCGAGGGAAGTGGAGTGCTTTTCCCGTTTGTGTTCCACCGCATTGCTGGCGCGGCCGTGTCGCTGCGTCTGTCCACGACAAATGACGTCTTCTCCATCGAGTTTGTGACGGACAGCGCGGTGCGATGCGTGGGTGCAACGTCATCAGAAACCCCGGCTGCCACCGCCGGAGCGCCGGAGCGCTTTTTACACCTGCGCCTCTACGGTGGCGAGGACGTTGCACGGGAAACGCTCACGCAGGACAGCGTGCCCTTCATCATCTGCAGCGGCGGAGAGTCTTGCGTGGCGATGATCGAGAACGTACACGCCGGTTATGCTGCTAGCCTGCAGCGTGACGGTGTGGTCGCCCTGTTTCTTGAGATGGAGGCGTGCTCGGCGTTTCCGTTGACGCCGTTGACAGTGGCCAAAGACGACTGCTGGATGTGGGAGAACAATTCCGTCGAGACGCAGCTCAGCCCCACCTCCGTGTCGTACCTGCAGCACGTGTTCTCAGCGACGGAGGTGGCCTCGGGGTGGCCGCACTCTTCCGCCTTCATGGTCACCGCAAAGGGCAAGGAGGCGACTATTTTTCTTGAGCTGCATGTGGCCGAGGTGTTTCGTCGCTCCCTGTCGTCGTCGGGTATGATGAGTCGTGCCACCCCGCCCGCCCCCACCGTGCGCATCCGCAAGCCGTTCAACGTGCAGAGCGACGAAGTGTTGACCCTGCGTGTCACCACCGAGGGGGACTTTTTCCTTTACGACACCAACGACATCGTCCGTTGCAGCATCTCAAAGGAGGAGCTGTACAGCGGCAAGCACCAGCGGCAGCTCCACAAGATCGGCTTTGTTAGCGTGGACCCGGAGAAGGCGACGGCGCTGTTGTACGTACCAGAGAAGGCGCGACGCAATCCTCGAGTCACTGTTGCGCTGGATCACAAGGCGACGGCGTCGACCCCAACATCGCCGACAAAGACGTACAGCCCATCGTGGGTGAAGTTTGATGCAGCGCACATCACCGTGACCCGAAACGGCCTCACCGCGAGCAGCGTCAACGAGATGGGCGGCGGTGATGCGGTGATTGGCACCCCGCTGCCAGCCACGGGCGTGTCGTCGTTTGTGGTGCACATCCACCGCAAGGACTCGCAGCCCGGCACCCCTCTCGGCTCCGGCTTCTTCGCTGGTGTCGCCTTGTCGACCTTCGCGCAGTTTGCGCCAGAGTACGCGGCGATCAAGACACACGTGGGCTCACTCTGGGTGGTGCAGGACGTGCAGGACGACGACTCGATGCCAAACCAGGAGCTCTTGCCGCCGCTGATGCGGAGCTCCTCCGGACAGAAGGTCTTGTTCTGTGACAGCACCAAGATCGTCTTCATTGTCGACCGCAGCAACAGCACACTCTCGATTTCGCGCGACAACGAGTCACCGCAGGTCGTCTTCCAAGGGATCCCGCAGAGCGCGTCGATTTCTCCCTTTGTGCGTCTCGACCACCCCAACTCCTCCGCCACGCTGGCGCGCTTCTCGGGTGCCGTAGAGTACGCGCGGTTTCACCAGCCGTCACTGGAGAAGGTGCTCTGGTCGCAGCCCATCACGCCGTCGCTCCTGCGCCGCTATCCGCTCTTCATGGCCGTCCACACCTTCCCTCTCCTGTCCGAGATTGTGCGTCAGCTGCCAACGCGGCTGGCGGGCATGCTGGAGCACTGCTGGGGTGAGCAGACGGCGCGCTCGCGCTTTGAGTACCGACTGTCGCAGGCGCTGGAGGAGCTGACGGAGCTGGGTGCCTTTGCACGCACCTCACCCGAGTTCGACGCCGCCAGGGTTGGCACCATTGTTGACTACCTCTCGAAGAGCTCGCAATGCGAAGTGATCGTGCTCCCCTCTCGCAGCGACGTTCCAGCGGAGCCTTCGTCGGGGTCGAAGGGGAAAGCAAAGGAGGCGAATGTGCATATACGGCTGCCCGTCACGTACGAGCTGGTCGGCCGCGTCGGCACCACCAACATGGTGCGAGTGCTTTTCTTTGATGCGCAGTTTGGTGTGGCGGAGCGGACACTGCACCTCTTCAACTCCAGAGACCCGCAGTTCGTGCTCCACAGCACCAACAGCGTCCTTCCGCATTTGTCAGTGATGCGGCAGCATGAGATTTTGCCAGCGCTCAATGACGCGGACGCCGTGGCGGTCATCGCGGACGGCTGGTTTGACTGCACCCTCGAAGACTACGAAGGCGTCCTCGACGTGAAGGCGCAGCAGGAAATCGCCTCGTCACTCGTCTACGCGCTGGAGCACTGGCACCTGCATCAACTCGCGCACGGCCATGTGCAGTCGAGCAACCTGTACCTCCGCGTCGTCCACGGCGAGGTAGTTCAATGCTGCTTGTGGGATGTCCATTATTTACTGCCGTCGAGCAAGTTCGCCTCACACGAGCTGCGCGACTCAGGGGTGCGCTCACAGTTCGGCGACAGGTGGGGGTGCTGGCGCCTCCTACATACCTTCGAGTCGCTGCTAGCACAAAACCCGCAAATCACGGAGTGCGTGGAGTTGATGGTGGACGAGGCGACAAGCATCTCGCGTGCGCTGCAGCTGAGCGAAGCTTTTCAGGACACCTTCAGCGACAGCGGCGAGGGACCGACATTTTCGCTGCGGACGGGGTCGAGGCTGCGCGGTGGGTCGGGGTCGTATAATGGCATCATGTTTGACGTGGTAGCGAAGAACAACACCGTGCGCATCACGAAGCTCTCATTCATTCCCGACACGAACGCGGTGGCAACGGTACGGCTCTACACGCGCAACGGTAGCTTCATGGGCTATGAGCGCGACACCGAGGCGTGGACGAAGCTAGTAGAGGAGGAGCTGGCACTCAAGGACACGTGGGAGGTAACGCTGGAGAACTTCGAGCCCATCACCGTCCCCGCCGGCGCAAGGGTGGGCATCTTCCTCCACACGACGAGTGGCAGCGGTGTTCTGTTCTTCTCCGAGAACGAGGGGCTGCAAGGGAAGACTGGCGATGTGGAAGAGGAAAACGACGATATTGGCATCACTGTTGGTAAGAAGAGTGAGAGCGCTAACCCGTTTGTGGCGGTGCAGAGTCAGAAGCGTCTGTTGAAAGGCAGCATCACGTACACGGTCCTTATGCGGTCGAACGGACCACGCAGTCGTCTCATCTACTCCTCAGAGCCCGATATAAGCGACGGAAAGAACGAAGACCACATCGGCCTGCGCTTGGTTCAGGTTGATGAAAGTCGAGACATTCATCGAGACCCGCAGACCCAGCCAAGCGACCCCGCCAGCAGTAGCAGCCATGTGAACAAGGAGGGATCCAATGTGGACTTGTTCACCGCAGAGCAGCTGCTTTCACCGATATACCGCCTGCAAGTGGTCGACCCAGCCGTTATGCGGCGCAGTATAGGGGACGAGGTACTGGTACTGGTGGAGCCGAACCGCTTTGAGTGGCGCCGCGCATCAGAGGTTATCTGGGTACGTTCCGGCCCGCTGCAGGAGGCAGCGGCGCCGCTCATCAGCTCACTCGTATTGGATAAGTTGCAACGTCGTCGCGTGCTGCTGCAGCAGCACAACTGTAGGACCTGCAGCTTCCCATGTCGTCCTCTGCATTTCACGCCATTGCGGGCGGCCACAGCCGGCGGTGATACGCGTGAAGCCGCTGCCGGTGCCGCGACGCCGTCGGTTGCAGCGCCGCTGCACTGGCTCACGCACCCGTTCTTGACCAAGGAGGGTGGTGTTCTCATTTCGGAGCCCATCACCACGACTTGCACGCTGTCCTTATGGCAGAGATGCGCCGGGGCGGCGTCCCTTCTTATCATGGATCACATCCCTACGGCGGAGGAGCTGCGGGCAAACGCACCGACGACGCGTGATCTGCTCGTTGGCATTCGCAGCAACGGCGGGTTTGTGCACATCAACGACCTGCTCCAGCTCGTCTCATCGGCTGACAACCGGGTGCAAATGCGGCTCAGGAATCCCTTATCGCAGAGTCCAGTCTACGTCGTCGCGAGCCTTCGCAACTGCAACTATCGCGGCGCGCAATTTTTTGCGTACACGAACGCAGTGGAGGCAAACTTGCTTGTGCCAGTCGCGAAAGCGTTCTTCTTTCTGCCAGACTCTCTCGCCCCAGGGTGTGAAACCTGGCGTGGGAGGAACTCTGCAGCATCGCATTCACCCGGCTGCTTTGTCGCGTTGGAGCAAAGCAGCCGCTGCAGAGATGATCACGACGAGAAGAGCACCAATAGGACGACTGCGACGCTGCCCGTCGTGCAGCCGCGTTCGCTCGTGCCAAGTAAGAATGAGGTGTGCCTTGTGCGCTTGCCACGGTCTGATCTGGAGCATGGAACGAGTACGGAGGAGAGAATACGCAGCGTCGACGCAGCTGTGAGCTCACCGGTGCGCCTGAGCATGCCACGTCCGCCATTGCTGGGGGAGTTTCGCGGGCAGGTTAAATGGAAATCGGTGAAGCACACCGTCGACTTCACGTGCCCCTCCTCCTCGCTGGCGGTCTTTGGGGGAACGAGTGTGCGACAGGTAACCGGCGGGACGAACTGTGCCGGCTCCATTCTGTCGCCGCGCTTCACTGTTGCGGAGCGGCACCGAGTACTGCTGCGACTGCAGTTCCCACGCAGTGCCCCCATTGAGCTTCGTCTTGACGGCAAGATCGGCACGGCCAATCCCGTTCGCATTTCGCACGGCTCCTACACCTCGCTGGGCAGCCGCCTCTTCGACCCCACCATCCGTGAGATTTACCTGCTCCTGGACGTCAACTTGCAGACTCGCGAGATTATCGCTATCAGCAGCGACGGCGTAGTCTGCCACCCCTTTGTGGAGGACAACGCTTCCTTGTCTGACATCCAGCTCGGGTTTATCCTGCGCGCGCCGGCGTCGCAGGTTGACGTGGCGGAGTGGAAGGTGTGCTCGTCGCAAGTTCGGGGTGAGATGAACGCGCCGGCGTTCAAGGACGTGTTAGGGGAGACACACCTCTCTGCCATCTCCGCCAATGTGGCGCTTACCGTTGGCACTGTGTCCCGTCACTCCGCCCGTGGCTCGCCTCCAGGCAGCCGCGAGAACAGTTTTTCGACGGAGAAGCAGATGGAGGTGCTCATGGTGACCTACGCGCGTGTGCTGCTCGAGAAGATGCTTCTGTCGCAGGAGCAGGCACGAGCGGCAATTCAGTCCAACTTCCTACATTTGCTCTCCTTCACAGCACTCCGCACGCACCCTGACATCGCCCGTATCCTTGACGGTGAGATCAAGCACGGGTCGTTCCAGCTGGTGTGCCAGAGCATCGCACATCTCTGCTCGCCGTTTCTGCTGCAAATCCCCACCGAGGTAGAGACGAGCGTCAACGTCGTGGCATCGTTGATGCGGAACGACGTGTTTCGCCGCGCCATCGCGAACGCCTTTGGCACTTCGCTCGTGCTGGTGCTGCTGCGCACTGCCACTGTCTACACCCGCTCAACCCGACACGCCGCGCTGCATTGTGTGCAGGAGCTGCTGGCAGACGAGCGCATCCCGCTGCCGGCGCACAAGGCTCTCACCGCGCACTTGCGGCCCCTAACCGACATGATGGCGTCGCTGTGCCGCGGCCAGCGCATGGGATCGGCTGTCGTGCAGACGGGCGTTACACTGATCGCGGACCTCATCGCGCGCTACCAGCGTGAGCGCCCATCGTACCCGTACCGCGATGCTCCAACGGAGATACCGTATAAGCTGGTGATGTGTGCTCGTGAGATTGTGCGGTGCATCACCCACGACCCTCCCCTGCCGCTCCCCTCCGCAATGGTGGTGGAGTTGAGCTCGCACCACACGATGCGGTGTGAAGTCGTGAAGCACTACAACGAGGCGGACAGCCGCACTTCAGCCAGCGGTGTGTTTTCCGAGGAAGGCCGTGACGACGACGGCAGCATGTCCTTCACGGTGCTGATCAACGGCAACCGCCACGGCTCCGTCGTTGTGGGTTGGAACTCGGCAGCGCGGCAAGGCCAGCAGGACAATTCCCTCCCCTGCTTCGGATACTACGTGGACGGGCGCACTGGGGGTGTGTTCCTGTGCTACAACCACACCAAGTCTTTTAAAGGGCTCTCGCTGCGCGTCAACGCAGGCGACGAGCTGATCACGTGTGCTAACTACCGCGATCACCGCATCAACTTTGAGGTAAAGCGTGGCGGCATCACGGTAGGCGAGACAAAGTTCGACACGGAGCGGGAAGTGATCGGGTTGCCGTTCTTCGCCGCGGAGTACTGCGATGACGCCACCTTGGATCTCACATCATTCCGCCCAGGCCCGCAGACACTCTCAGTGCCGCGGCTGTACGAGCACATTCTGCACACACCCTACGAGCAAGACACCGTCGCTCCGCAGTCGTACGAGTTTTACGCGGAGCTCAATCTTTTTGTGCAGACCGTGTTGGATGTGCGGAGTAGTGCGGACCTCGTCTCCCGTCTGTCGCGAGAATCGACTGTGGCCGCCCACGAACTCGCCAGCTACACCCAAGTTTCCTCCGTCCTCAACGCCGGTGCCTTTGTCGACAAAATCTCGCTGCTACCACTGCAACCTTACTTTGTGCGTCTCAAGAAGCTGGACGAGCTAACAGCCGAGTTTGCACCGCTCATCAACCTGCGCAGGCGGACAGAGCTGTTCGACATTTTCGGTGTCCTCAAGAACCTGTGCTCCCGTGCCACGGAGGAACAGATTCAGACGCGCATCATGACACCCTTTCAACACCGCCAAGGCAAGAAGGTATCCGTGACGATCCATACAATGCAGGCACAACCGACGAGCGCGACCGGGGCGTTCCCTACGCTGATGCGCTGCGTCTTCGGCCAGCTGTACCTGCAGCTGCAGCAGACCACCATCGACACCTTCTTTGTGTCACCCATCTTCACCGTAAAGCTCGCCGGGTTTGGCTCGACCGATGCCGGCGGCCCGTACCGCGATGTTCTTTCCCAGCTGGCGACGGAGATCATGACGACACACCCGAGCAAGCAGTGCCAACTGAATCCCCTGTTTGTGAACTGCGGACGTGGCGACGTGGCCGCTATCATGCCCAACGTGGCACTTCTCAGCAGCGCGCAGACGTCGCTGATGCTGGAGTTCTTTGGTAAGTTGCTGGCCTCCTTCTTCTTAACGCAGGACTTGCTGGCGGTGGAGCTGCCGCCGTTGTTCTGGAAGCTGCTTCTTGGTGAGGAGACAACCATCAAAGATCTCGCCACACTGGACTCGGACATTGCGAAGCTGCTGCAACCGGAGGAGCTGATGATGCGTACGCAGGAGGAGTTGGAGGAGCGTTTCCCTGGCATCACCGATATGTGGCGGGCCATCGTGGAGGACAACCAGCAGTTCCTGCTCGATGAGAACCTTCCGCCAGAAACAGAGGATGGCGCGCGTCTGCTCTCTCGCCGTATCGTCGCAAGCGAAATCGAACGTTTTGCCGAGGCGATCAGCTTTATCCAGCAGGGCTTCGACCAGGTGCTGCCTCTGTACACGCTTCAGGCATATCGGTGGCAGAAGGTGGAACTTCTCATCTGCGGCACCCCGAAACTGACCTTCGCCGACTTCCGCAATGAGTGCGACATCCAACTCAACGCTCATGATTCGGCCATGTTCCTTACGGTGCTCGAGGGCATGACAGATGAAGACCGCACATCACTGCTCCGCTTTACAACTGGGCAATCACGGCTTCCGCTTAAGACGAAGATCAAGGTGACTCACAACGGTAACAAAGACACGTTGCCCACCAGCAGCACGTGCTTTTTCGCGCTGCGGCTGCCGTCGTACTCGTCTGCTGAGAAGATGAAAGAGCGCTTGCTCTACGCCGTTCGCCAGTGCAAGGCGATCGATGCGGATGGACAGGCTCGTGAGCATCTCATTTTAGATTAGTGCCCAGTGCGGCCTTCCAAGAGGGTGGAGTCATCGCCGAGCAACCAGCCCCCCCCCCTTTCCTTTTCTTTTCCCTTCCTCTATAAAGAAAAAAAACAAAATGCCTGTTTTCCTCTGTGTTTGTTCATATTTCTTCGCGGATGCAGATAATAAAGACCCAACAAACAGGGCTCAACGGCCAGTTTTACCATCGATCCGAAGTGATTCATCTCCCTTTTTTTTTCTCTTTGCGTTTTCTCTGGTGCATCGGAGTGCTTTAACGGATGCCTTATTATCTTCTTTTTTTCTGTTTGTTTGTTTCATGTTTTGTTGCGGTTCTTGCTAGTATTGAGATTTAAAGTCATGAGAGACTATTTTCTTTTGTTGTGTTCTTCATCTGTTGAGTTGTTGTTGCTCCTTTCGCTGTACCAGAAACGGTGCGTTTCTTCTATTTGTCGCTCTTCCTACCCTCCACATCAGGAAACAGGCAAGGGAAACCAATTAACAGAACGATGACAAAAAGGAACTCACCGATCCGGCAGCCAACTGACGGTCGTAAACCTAAGGGGGAGCACACATTCAAGTCGTCCTCATTACGGTGTAGCTGGTAGCGTACTGACCGAGGCGAAGGGAGCTGTACGCGACAGCTGCAGCATGGAGGTGAAAACTGTGATCTCCTTGTCCTGTCTTTCATTCCGTTGCAAAATGTGAGCCGTGAACGGATAGGGTGTGAACGCGGGTCTCCCAGCGGCATGCATCTCAGCTTCCAGCAGCAGTTCTTCTCTCTCCCTGTTGTGCTCTTCTCTCTCTTTTTTTTTTCCGTTGCCATGTCTTCCTGCTCCCCGGTGTAGGGCCTGACACATCACTACGGTAAGCACTCATCATACCATTATCTTTGAGTCTTTTTATTGCGCCGCCATGTCTGTCTTTGAGAAGATGCTGAGCGGGAAGGCGTTCTCGACGGCATCGCAGGAGTTTACGCCGGCTCAAGAGGTGGTGGATCGCTGCTTCCGCCTGCTGCACGGCGTCAACAGCTCTACGAGCCTCGCCATGACTCGCGAGCGTTTCTCCGAGCTGATACAAAAACCGATTGATGGATCGACTACCATTTTCCCACCCATCCAAACCAACTTCGGCAAGCACATCTTTTTGGGAAAGAACATCGTCATCAACCACGGCTGCTCCTTCCTCGATATGGGCGGCATCTACATCGAAGACAACGTTCTCATTGCACCAAAGGTGAACCTTCTCACTGAAGGACATCCGCTTGACCCCGCGCTTCGTCGCAACACACTGATACCGGGCAAGATTGTGGTAAAGGAAGGCGCGTGGATTGGTGCTGCTGCGACGGTGCTGCCCGGTGTCACAATCGGGCGTAATGCCATTGTGGCCGCTGGTGCCGTCGTTACGAAGGATGTGGAGGATAACACGATTGTTGCCGGGACTCCCGCCAAGGTGATCAAGCGCGTTCCAGAGACACCATCGAAGATGTAGTACCGTCAAAAAGAGAGTCAAACAAAGCGTGCGTCCATAATCCCACACACTCACTTTCTCTATCACATTCCTTTGTTTTGTTCTTGTTTTCTTTCTCCTGCTAAATGGAAAGGAAATGCCCAGCACCTCCTTTTCTCTTTCTCTTTTTTTTTTCGCTCGCCTTCATCTGCTGGCGTGACCGCTGAGTAGATTTTCAAACACTAACTGAAATGCGCTACCAAATGGACGTCACCGCTGAAGTTGAATGCAGTCTTTTTTTTCAGTTCTCATTAATAGCTTATATACGCTGGGATCTTTGATTACGGAGGATGCTTCGTTTTAATGAGCATTAAACCTCACCTTTTTTTTCCTGTTTGTGCTTTTCGGAGGATAAGCGTGACAAACAGCTACCCCGTGGAACCTATGTTGTTCTCAGGGAGACAAAAAGACGTTTTCTCGAGGCCCGTAGATAACAGTACTCCAAGGATCATTTTTCTTTTGTGTGCGGCTGTGCGTCGTGAGCACGGAGTGAATTTGTACTGTTTTCAAACTTTGACTTCTTCTACCGTTCGACCCCTTACATGAAACTCGCCAGAAATTTCCCTTTTGCGCTTCCCCCGTGCATCTGCGGAGCGTAATTCCCGCCAATCTGAAGCACAAAAGAAACGAGGATTCTCCCAGCCTTTTTTTTTTCTTGATGAAACACGCTCTTCTCCCTCTCTTTCTCTTCGTCGATGCATATTTCACGGCTGCGCCTCAAGTGGCTGAGCTCTCCTCATAACAACGAGCACCTTCGTTTCCCTGTACCCACTCACATAACGACGAGCACACAAGCACTGAAAAATATAAAGCACAATCATTACTGCGGAGGATGTTGCATGCGAACTTATCGGCACACATAATCGATCTCAACGCTGCTCTGTCTACAGACGTTACTGATGGCGGTGCCCGTGTGGCGCTGACGCAGCTGCATTCCGATGGCCTGGCGCAAGTGATGAGCTTCGCTGGCCAGAGCTCCCTCACCCGCCACTCACGCACATTCAGCACCGTGAGCCCGCAGGTGCGGCTGTACACCGAAGTTATGAAGAGGCAGCCGCAATTGTTCGAGGACTTTCATGGCGTGCGAGCAGAACGTGGTGCGCTGGTGTATGCAATTGCAGCAGTTGAACGGTTTCGGTCGCGACGCCGGCTCGAACAATCCATGTGGTGGGCAAGGCGATGCGGACTGCCGCTTGTGCTTGATGTGGACAATGCACGCAGTGATGTGCTTGCACTTCTTCCGAAGGAACTCCGAGGGTGTCTTCGAACGTTGCGTATCCACGTGACCTTCGAGACGGTGTGCATGCAAAACACTGTATCTTCTTGTGATGGTCAGTGTGGAAGTTTCCTCTGCGCGCTGTCGACCTTTCCACACTTGGACTCGCTGTTGGTGATGTGCAGGACGGCAGCGGATGCACCGTTGTTGATGGAGAGTGTAAACCACGCACTACACGCAGCAACACAGATGCGGGTTAGCGAGGTGGAGCTCCACGACTTTACACAGATGAAAGGCTTCTCGGCGGCGACAGAATCGGAGCATCTGTCCCGCGTTACGGCGCAACACTGCGGAATCACATCGCTGTCGGATTTGAGACGTTGTTTGGCGCTGACTGTCCTCGACGTGTCAAACAACCGGCACCTGCAGAGCCTGGCAGGACTTGCCGGTGCGGGGTGTCTTGAACGCCTGTACGCGAGTTCCTGTGACTTGCAACATGTAGATGGCCTTCGCAAATGTCCCCAACTCCGTGAGCTCGACGTCAGTAGCAACCGCTCATTGAGAGACTTCAACGGCCTTGTAGGAGCACCGTCTCTCGAGAGATTAATTGCACGCTGTTGTGGGCTCCGTAACGTTGATGGCCTTAACCAATGCCCATGGCTCGCCGAAGTGGATGTAAGCTACAACAAGCTTTTGCAAGACCTCCGCGGTCTTGCGGGTGCCCCGTGTCTGGGGGTTCTTTGTGCCAGCGGATGTGGGCTTCGCAACTTGGATGGTCTTGGCAGCTGCTCACGCCTCCGCAAAGTGAATGTGTCCAGCAACGGGGCCCTAGAAAACCTAGCTGGCCTTTCTGGCGCACCGCGCTTACAAAAAATCAACGCAGTAAGCTGTGGATTGCGCCGCGTTGACGGCCTCAGCAGCTGTCCGTTGTTGGTGGAGCTCGTTGCTCATTACAATGGTGCATTGGAAACCCTCGTTGGCCTTGCTGGAGCACCGTCTCTGGAAAAGATCACCGCATGGAACTGTGGGCTTCGCAGTGTTGAAGGACTCGACCGCTGTCCGCGACTCTGCGAGCTGGAACTATCTGGAAACCCGTTCTTGCATGACCTTCATGACCTCGCCGGATCTACCAGCCTGAGACGGGTAAGCGTTTCTCGTTCGCTGTAGACAGATTTGTTTTTTTCTCTCTTCAGCTATCCAAATGGTCGTTTAGCACGCCGCACGACCTCAGCTCACCGTAAAAAAGAACTATCATTGTATCTTTTCCTTGTTAAGTTAAACATGGTTTGGCTTGATCGTCTGCTTCCTCTCCCAATCCGAAGGTATTAGAGGCAGTGCAGCGATTTCAGCCACTTCGCAAAA
>OESO01000094.1:0-29163 GCA_900240985.1 Crithidia bombi
TCGTGTGTGCGTGTGTGTGTGTGTGTGTGTGTGTGTGTGTGTGTGGATGGGTGCGCCAATGTACGGTTTCCTTTCTTTCTGTTTTTTTTTTTTCAGGATTGCACTACCACATGTAGCAGAGGGCAGAAGAGAGGAGAATACGCCAACAACAACAGCAGAAAACAGCCGTCGAGGACGCCAGGAAAGGAAGAGGAGGGGGGAGGGAAGGAAGGAAGGAGAGAGAGATCGTCGGCGCGAATGGAGAGAGGAGGGAAGGCGCTTGCGCCTGGTACAAGAGAGAGAGGGGGGGCCGGCCGCCAGCCTGTTTTTTCAAAGACAAAAAAAAAGGAGAGAATTGATGCAGTCCAACACCACCTAGCAAGCGTCGCACGGTGGCAGGACTACGCATCGGCGAACCATCTCGGCTGAAGATGCACACACACATATGGATTCAGCCGAGACCGTGCGCATGATTGGAAGCATGGAGACACCTTCGTGCACCACCACACACAGCCTCCTTCGGTCTTTGAGGTAGTCCGACAGACAGACGATTCTATCATGATGGGAAAAAGGCGTAACGTTCTCGGCGGGGGTCAGTGGAGAGCTCGGAAGCACACTACGACCCTCCGAAAGCTCACTGCCAGCAAGATCGTGCAGTGCTTTCGCTTGTTTGCCTGTGTTTCGTTTTCTTGATGCTTCGTGTTTCTTTTTTCCTTTGAATCACTACGTCTCCCCTCGTTCCCCCCCCCCGTCTTCGTGGTGTGCTGCCACCGCAGCTTCATCGTCGCAGCGTTCAATTGGCGCGTCAACTCAGTGGGCTCCGCTGTTGTTACTAGCTTTGTTTTTTGTTGACGTTACAGCAGCTGCTCCTTCTGCAACAACTTCTGGTAGCTCGAAAACACCTTGTCCAGCTCGATACTGGGCTTTGCCGTGGTGATCATCACGGAAAGCGCGCCGTGGAGGGCGTCGTGCAGCGAGCCTTGCTCCTTGTACTGCCGGAAGTTCTCCGTCGCCGTGGCGGTCTCGAGTGCCTCGCACAGTGAGCGCACCACCTTCGGCGTCAGATCCACCGCGCTGTACGTCGCACACAGGCAGTGGCCCGGGATGCGGCCCAATGCACCAGCCGCCTGCGTGCGCACTTTAAAGATGTGGTCTCGCACGACGGCAGTGCAGAGAGCATCCACAGCCTCTATGGCGTACTTCGGCTCCGCCTCGAACACCTCTTCGCGAGCGAGGCCCATGCCCAATGCACACGCCGCGTTCCACCGGTGCTTAGCCTCATGCGGCGCGGCGTACCAGCCAGCGCCGCCGCCGTCGTCTGGGCGGCTGTGGTGGTTGCTGCTGTTGTTGTTGCCGTACCCCCGCGTTGCCGCCCGCAGACACTCTAGCAGCACCCGCAGAAACCCTTCCGCTACCCCTTCCTCAAACTCCGTCACCTCACTGATGAGCTCCTCAAAGGTGAGCACCTGCAGGAGGTGGTTCATCATGCGGATCCCGTGCCCTTGCACGCCGGCCTCGCCGTCGATCACGGCCGCGTGCATAGCCGTTGCGCAGAGAAGGGCGATGTAGTCGGGCGAATAGCGCACGGTCGGACAGGTGCCCTCGGGTAGCCGTCCCGTGACGTTGGACAGCGCAAACGCGGCCTTGGTGCGCACTAACGCGTTGGGGTCCACGGACAGCGAATGTACCGCGTTGTCAATGGCCACGCAAGCAAAGGCGTCCATGGACGGGTACTGCCACAGCCACACTCCCAGCGTCGTGAGCGCCTCGCCACGCACGCGCGGTTGCGGGTCGGCAAGGCAGGTCTGCACGTAGCGGACGAGCTCCTCGCCAAGGGTGATGTCGGTGATGGTGGAGAGGTAGTCGTTTCCTATGTGTGCGATACAGCGCAGCGTCATCGTCCGCACGTCCTCTCCGCAGCGCCGCAGCTGCATGGCAGGTCGGAGCAGCTCCTCGTGGATGCGCCGCCTCTGGGCCAGGGTGGCGCGGTCCTGCTGACCCTCCTGGCTCAACGCGGGATCGCAGGCGTTGTCGTCAAAAGCCTTCCACACGTAGCCCATGAAGTGCAGCCACGTGCGCAGACACTCGGCGAGCGCCTCGGGTGAGGTAGCGGGGGCAAGACAGAGGCGGGAAGGTCCGGAGGAAGGAGAAGAAGGGGTAGCAGCCGGCGGAGCTGCCGGAGTATCAGAAACAGCCTCATCACCCCCTTTTCCGCAACTGCCAGTGCCGCTGCTGTCGCCATCGGCGTCGTTGTTCGGGTCGTGGTGCACCACCGCCGCGCCACCTCCCGCAGCAGCACGTGCGGGTGATGTGGTGGCAGACGGACCTGTAGAGTGCTGCTCTGGCTGATTCCACGGTGTGGTGCTGCCATTTAGTGCCGCAGCCACGCCCTCGTACCCTGCCCTCTCCTCCATCGCGATCTTCTCTGTCGCCTCCTCGGCGGCCTCCCACCTGGCGAGCGTCGACACTACGCTGATAGAGGCTGCCATCAGCACGTCAAACTCGCTGTGCACCATGCGAGGATACAGGCGAGAGAGCGGCACCATGCAGCGCCACACCTCCACGCGTGTGTCGGCGTGCTGGAGAAGCGCAGACAAAAATGACCTGCTGTCCCCCGCAGCAGCACCAACAGCTTCCTTGGAGGTCGTCGGCGTCGTTGCGGCGGGTGCCGAAGTCTCCTTGCCTCCGACCTTGCCTTCGTGCTTCGTACTGCTCCCGCTGAAGTCGTCGCTACTCGGCAGCAGCTGCGCCGCCGCACCACGCATGGACTCGTTCTTGAACACGTTTGTCACGAGCGCCGTCATCGGCACGTACTCGGCGCACGCCTCACGGATCAAGTAGGCGCGTACCACCGGCAGTTGCAGGGTCTGCAGGACCGCCGCGCGGGATCGGGGGCAGCGGTTGTACGGTGTTACGCTCACCACCGTTGCGTACGTCGTCAGCAGCGGCACGGTGGCGCACACGCCGGCCGTGCTCGTGCGATGCCCCCCTTCCCTCTCCAAGCCCCAGCACAGACTCTCGTGGAGAGAAAGTAGCATTGTACCGCACTGCGTGGCCAGGGAAACGAAGGCCTGACGGTGTGGGTCCGGTTCCTCGGCGTACCTCAGGGTGGGCTGCAGCTTCTGTAGGAGCGCCGTCAGCGCCACCGCCGCACCCCAGCGCAGCGATGTGTTACTGCTGCTGCCGGCGTGGTCGCCGCGCTGTCGCGTCGCCGGAAGCTGCCGCTGTGGCGTCTGTGCCTTGTCCACATGGAGGAGGGGCTGCAGCGTGGGTGACGTGCCGCACCCCCCACTCCCGCCCCGTACGTCCGCAAGTGGGGAACAGCACCGGCAGAAACACTGTGGCGTTGAAGAGGGGCGTCTGCGAAGCGCACGAGCACCGCGGCCAGCATCCACAGCGGCCACGGTCTGCAGCTCCTTGCCCATGTCCGCTCGTCCGTCGCTGCTGCCTCTTTCCGTCGTCGTAGCGGGCTTGCTTCCTTGCGTCCCTTCCCTTCTCGTAGGTGTTGCAGCTGTGGGTTATTTGCAGTACCGTTTGGAGGAACGCAGGAGGGAACAGCAGCTGATGACGATGACGACAAAGCAGGCATCCTGCAGCAGCACTACAGCATCGAACCGCTGGGCCGAAGGAAGGTGCTCCGCCAGCGCTGCTGTCCGCATCGTGACCGCCCGCCACACCGACAACCGATGACCGCAGAGGACACTATGGGGCTGCTCAACCAGTCCCCAGCGCCATCGGGTTGGTGCTGCTGCTGCCGCTGCGACCGACAGAGTTGGCGCGACCACCACCGCCGCCACGCACGCCGTAAGGTGTGCTGCTGCCCCCATCATCGTCGGCTGGTTGCGATTTCCTGCAGCCACAGCAGCAGCGTACCGGCAGCGCCGGTGTGGCTCTCCCACTAGTGCCTCGCGAGCGGCGCAGTAGGCCAGACGCGCGTCATCCGACGTCGACAGACAATACCACAAAATGACGTCCATCAGCTGAAGAACACGCTCTGCGGAAGGTCGAGCGGGTTGTTGTTGCTGCTGCTGCTGTGGTGGGGTGGGGGCTCCTGCCGGTGAAGCGTTTTTCCTGTCCGTCGCACTGGAGGGGAAGGTGGTGGGGGTAGCGGAGGCGGAGCTTGCCGAGGCCGCCTCCACGTCTCACGACGGACCCGCCGTGTTGCACGCCCGCCACTGCGCCAGCAGTCCACTCAGCTGCGTCGTGCACTCCAGCAGCAGTGCCAGTGAAGGCACGGTGGATGGCGTGGGTGGGTAATACCAGCGGTGGTGGTGGTGGTGGGTGGTTGTTGTCGTTGAAGTGGCCGCTGCTGCGTAGGAAGGGGGAGGGGGTGGGGGTGGAGGGCTGGTAGCGGATGCAGACCCAGAGCCAGCGACGCCCAGTGTGGACGCTGATCGACCCCCGCTCGTGGCGGCTGTCACAGCCTCCGCCTCCATATGCACCAACCGCGCTGCGGCGGCGATGCGACGGGCCGCCGTAGGCCGCATCAGCTCCTGCAGACAGGGCAGCGTGTGGATGTTGTGCTGCGTGAGGAAGAGATCATCGTTGTCATCTGCAGCTGCAACAGCTGTTTCCCTGCCTCCTGTGACGTTGCTGACTGGCGGGGCACAACGGCTGCCCTTTTTGGGTGTCGCCGCCGTGCTGCGGTATTGCGAGGACAACCTTGGAGAGCTCATCGCGGTGATGGGGGGGGGGATGAATAAAGTGTGTTTTTGAGAGCTTGTCTGGTGTCAGCCAGCTTTTGGGCGTCGCTCGCGACTCTCTTCCCAGTGCTCGCCTGCTTATAGGAATATGTAAAGTACAAATGTGTATTTGTGTGCAGTGGGTGGGGATCTTCTCTCCTTTGCTTTTTGAGTAGGGTGGATTTGGATGTTGTGTTCTGCACGTCAGCGGCTTTTGTTACCGCTTTTTTTTTTTTTGCAGCTGACTCGCTTTAGAAGGCGTACGAAGGAGGCAGGAGAGAGAGGAGGGGAAGGATGGATGGAAGACGTGTGTTTTCTTTCGAGAACGGCAGAGGGAGAGAGAGGGAGGGGGAGGGCAGCGCCGTTGTGTGTAGAGGCAGCAGAAAGGGAGAGAAAGCGAGTGTGCGTATATGTATATGTTTGTATACGTGTGTGTGATTGACAGCAAACTCGCTGAATCAAGAACGCAAATAGACACCACACGCATTCCCCCCCCCTCCCTCTCTGTCCTTCCCAATAAAGGAAAAACCATCCCGTAACATCACCATCCGCACACAACAGCTCTCTCTCTCTGCTCTTCCAGCTCTAGCAGATTATGCATGAGTACATCAGCGCAAAAGGAGCTGTAACGCTCAACAAAAGACGAGGCAGACTTCCATACAACACATAACAAGTCTTCTTGTTTTCTTTTTCGGCTAAGAAAGTGAATTCTTGGTTAGTATCAATGAGGCAACAGAGTTGGGGAGAGGGAGCACATGGAGGGCCACACACGCGCATCAGTGCGCAGCACTCACCCGTGCCTTTCGCTTTCCCCCTTCTCCCACCCCACCCACTCTCAGAGAGAGCAGCGGGACAGGTTGCAGCCAATAAAAAAAGATGTCACACCAAGGAAAGAAGTGACACACACACACACACACACACACACTCACACACATTCGGGCACACGCATGCAGCTCGCTGCGTCCGTCTGCACTTTAGAAACTCTGAGGGAGGAGGGGAGGTACGCAACGCGCTTCATCCTCCACACACATCTTTTCTTCTTTAGTTTTCACCTGCCGGCGATGTCGTTACTCGAGGCGTGCGGCGCCAAGCCCGCCCTTCTTGCGCAGTTTCATGGGGCCCGACGGGTTCGCGCGCGCCGTCGCGCCTGTCGGGCTGCCGCTGCCCCCCATCGGCGTCGATCCCCCGCTCACCGTCGACGCAGTGGGCGACGCGGGCAGCGGCGAGGCGCTAAATGCAGAGGGGTTGCTGCTGTTGTGCACCGCAGCGGAGGCCGTAAATGGCTTCGCTGCTGCGCCGAAGGTGATTGTCGTAGAGGCAGTGGTGTTGGTGGTGGCACGGAAACCTGCCGGCCGCACCCGCGCGCCAACAGTGCCAGACGCCAGCCCAAGCGACGTCGCTTTCACCGTTGCAGTGGGCTTTACCACCGCCCCAGCATCGTCATCATCGTTATCGTCGTCATCCCAGCCGTCGCTCGTCTTCACTGCGCTTCCTCCTGCGCTGCTCGCACCGACGTCGTCCTCGTCACTCCAGCCAGAGCCGCCACCGACCACCGGTGCCGGCAGCGTTGTCACCGGAGGTTGCGACGCTATAGGCACAGACACGCTGCTCGGCAGAGGGCCGGCTTTGAGCTCACCACTGACCACAGCAGCAGTAGCGGGGGAGGCAGAGACAGACACAGCATCAGCGTGGCGCACCGTCGCTACACTTGCCGGTGAGGTGGACGCTGGGGGAGAGGGCGAGGTGCTGTTGCTGAAGATTCCCCAGCCCCAGGGACTGCCGAGGCTGCTGCTGACGTTGCTGCTCATGGACGCACCGTTATTTGAGCCCTCGGCGGCGACGGCTGCCGGTTGCAGAGGTGCAGGCTTCGCACTGGTGGATGATGCGGAAGCAGGTCCCGGCACGGCGGGCTGCTGGGCTGTCAAGTGCTTGTGGTTCTCCTCCAGCTTGTTCATGGCAGCCTTGATGAGTGCCAGAGCAGCGCCGCGGCTCTCTTCGGACGACTGGTCCACCGTGAGGGGAGCCACGGCCGGCAGCACCGCCTCCGCCAGCTGCTTCGCGGACAGGTAGTCGATGGCCCCCCGCAGCGAGCGCAGCGCCGCCACCCGCGACGGCTCGAAGGCATCACGGAGCATCGGTCGGCAGTAGTTCAGCACCACACTCGCCCGCTGCGTAGGTGGGGTAATGTAGCCGGAGACGAGGTGCAGGGCGATGGTGGCGTTGGCACGCAGGGCACCGTCGTGGTCGCGCTGCAGGAGCCCCAACGCTTTTGGCACCTGATCGCCCAGCACAGCCTGGGACATGTGTGGGGCGAGGTGCACTAGCGCCCGGGCCGAGTACTCCCGCACGCTCGGGGTGGAGTACTGAAATCCTTTCACGTACAGCGGCCAGATGGCGTTGTTCAGCGCAGCGGACGAGAGCTTGCCGCCGTACACCTCCGCACCAAGGAGCAGCTTGTAGCGCATCAACGTGTCAGGGCACTGATACATCTGCACCAGCACCGGTGTCACGTGGTTGTCGAAGTCCTCACCAGCGCTGGTCCGTGCAGCAATCTTCAGCACCGGTGCCACGACCGGTCCGATAGAGACGCCAGCGGCGCCATTCGCGCTACCTGGTTTCGCTGCGGCGCGGATCAGCTCACCGAGCCGCGGCAGCACGCAGCACAGGCACGGCCGCAGCGGGAAGGTGTCTACGACGTCCGCCAGCGACTCGATCAGCCGCACCTGCTGCGTCACGTCGAGCAGCAACGCCTCGGACAGGCCCTTCATAAATTGCACAAAGGTGGAATCCTTCACAAACTCGCAGTGCTCGAGAAACGCCTGCACAGACTTGCGCAGGCGCGGGTTGGCCGCTGTGATGCCGGCGCAGCCGCTGTGCAGCGATTTAGGGAGTCGCTGCCTACACGCGTTGCGCAGCTCACCGCTAGCGAGGGTGTGGACCAGCGAGCTCAGCTTACCGTCCACCGCCTCCACCACGGTGACGCCGACCGTCTCGTACAGCAGGCACGCGAGGCCCCAAGCGTCGATAGCGAAGGCGTCTGTGTTGCTTGTGGAACCACCGCTGCTGCCCTCCCCGCCACCACCACCGCCGCCTTGGGACAGCTCCGGGGGACAGCGGTAGCCCTCCAACACGCCGGCCCGTCGTGCGCTGTCAAAGACACCGCTCGGTTCGTTCGCACCCATCTCGTCCAGCGAGGACACCAGCTCCAGCCCTGAGAGGCGCCACACGCCAGACGAGGGAGACACAAAGATGGACTGGCAGTTCACGTTGCCGTGCACGAGTCGATTTTGGTGCAGGGAGGAGAGGGCCTCGCCCACTGTGCTGACGCCGTAGGCGACGGACGCATAGTACTCGTCGGGTGCCGTGCCGTACAGCTGCGTGCGCAGCTCCTTGCTCTCCAGCACGTCCTTCAGGGAAAGACAGAGCTCCGTCGCGATGTACACGGCATCGCGGTACTCAGTGGCGCCGAAGCACTTAAGAAAGCCGGGAATCATCAAACTCTTTGCGCGCCGCATGGCGTTGCGTGCCAGCAGCTTCACCAACTCGTTGTTGCCCGACGTCGAGGATGCGAAGGTGCAGGTGAAGATCGAAATCTTCTTTAACGCGTCGTCGCGCGGAGTGCCACGGCGCACCGTCCAGCACATCAGCGGCGAGGTGTACACCACGCGTCCCGGATCGTTGGAATCCAGGGTGAAGGGAAAACCGGGGATATCATCGGAAAGCCCGATCGCTTTAAGGAAGAAAGCCATCCTGCTAGGTATGAATGCGTGTGCGTGCAATGCTTCGAGCAGCGAACGAAAAAAACAGCAGCGAGGTCGTTGGAATGTTGAGCAGTGCAGCAAAACAGCAGCAAAAAATGCTTCACCGACTTCCCTTTCCGTCTCTGTTGTGTTTCCTCCTTGTGTTTGTGTGGTGGCGGTGTACATCAGCAGAAACCAAAGAACAGCGAAGAAGAAAAAGTCAGGCGGAGAAAGAAAAGAGAGAGAAAGGAGGAGGAGCTTTGTGATGTATGACCGCGTGCAGGCACACGCTCACACGCACACTGCGTTCTCGCTCTCGTCCTTCATTGCAGAGAGCTTGTTTAGTTGTTTTGTTTTGTTTTTGGCTGACGGCGCTTGAATGTCCCCTTCTCCTCTTCCCTCCACCATCGCTACGGCCGCTTCGCTCTCCCTCTGTGTGAAGGTGGCGTGTGCGTGTGAAGGAGAGAGAGAATGAAAGACAGAGAGAAAATCCCATCTGCTGTTGTTTTCGCTTGTTTGCTTTTAACTTCTATACCGTTCATCTCTGCACCCACCAGAGAGCAACGAACTGGCAAAGCAAAAGTACATAAATATATATATATATATATATTATTCATTTATTTATATATATATACCACACGAGAAACAAAGAACTTTAAAAAAGAGAGACACGTAACGCGCCGCAGCACGTATATATATATATATATATATATATATATATGAGAACATACACACACGTACACACAGACCATACACGCCTCCCTTCTCCCTCCTCTCATTCTGCCGACTCCCCTCCACTTTACTCCAGTGCCTCGCAGACCCGTTTCTCTCTCTCTTTTGAGGGAGGGGGGGAGTCTGCCGCGTTGATGGCACGAGGAAAACTAAAAAAAAAGAGAGGGAAAGAGGGCAAGGAAGAAGAAAGGGTTTTTTCGGGCGGCGTGCACACAGAAGAAAGATCATATACACGTGAGAAGCAGTAGGGAGAGCACATATGCACATGCACACACACACACACAGACCCACGTATAAAAATCTCGAAAGAGAGGGAGGTGCAGTTATATGTTATGAGATAGAGAGAGGTGAGACACGATTTTGCGAAAGAGAAGATGGAACACGCTTTCCGGCCATCCCCACACACGCACGCACACAAACACACACCCTACGCCTCTCCTTCCCGGCTTTATTCCCCATCGTTGTAAAAGCGCGTGTGCCATGGCTAAGCAAGAGAAAAGAAAACCAAAGAAAAAAAGGGAAAACACTGCAGCGCACCGCCACGGGACTAACATAACGATAAGCACAAGCGTATTCAAAAGAGATGACGGACCAAACAGGGAAAAACAGAAAATAAAGAGGTGGAAGACAAAAGTGGAGATCGCCTCCGGGCACAGCAGATGCGCGGGAACGTATTGGGGGAAATGGGAGAGAAGGAGAGAGAGAGGGAGGGAGGGGGGAGGGGGTAGATAAGAATACACATACTACTATAACAAACAACAAAAAAAAAACAGAAGAGAGAAACTAAAAAAAAAGTCACAAAGAAGCCCTCGAATGAGATCAGGCGGAGCAGTACACATTTTTTTTTCTTTGATCGCATGCTCATGTGTTTCTTACTTCTTTCTTCTCTCATTGTCGACCCTTTGCACGCGGTAACGCATCCCCTAGTAACCTGCACGCACGCGCGCGCGCGGAGATCAACCATCACCGCCAAGCCACATTAACTACGGGCACAGAAAACGAAAAAAGAAATGCTGCCGCCAGTCACGAAATAACACTCTTTCAGCGAGGAAGACACTTGGAGATGTATGTGCATCTGTGTGCACTACCCCTCCCCATGCTAATGCTTATGCGAGCGCGAACGCGAGGACGAGCTGTGGTTATGTTGCTGTTTCTCTCGCTGCTTCTGTTCCATGTCCTCCTCACCGCTGGTGTAACGGCGCGCAATGGTTGTTACGGCAGACCTGCGTGGCAGGCTGACACTCGGACGCACCGGCGCGTGAATCACCAGCGCCTCCGTCTGCCCACCCAACACATGCAGCTGCGTCGTTTGCTGCTTGGATGCAATGTGTGGTGCAGCGCCGTTGCAGCGATCTGCTTCCTCGTTCGAAAGCGGCGGAAAGATCGTGCGCGCAGCAGACTCTGCTGCTACCGTATGTGGCGCACTCCCGTCACCCGCTGTCCGCTGTTGTATCGGCACATTGAGCTCAGACAGGCGGCGCGGCATCCGCAGCTGTGACGCCCCGCGTGGCGAGGGGACCACGAAAAAATCGGAAGAGGTGGTCACCACACCGGTGTCCATGTTCGCTGTGGATGCCGTTGACGTGAGACCACCAACCGAGGTGTATTGGGAGATGGCGGAGCAGGAGGTGGAGTGGAGGGCGGTGGCCGATGTGACGGTGAGGGATGACCCTTGGGTGGGTCCTACCGCCGCTAACCGAAACTTCGGCGCCGCCACAGGCGTGGTGGATACAACAGGTTGCCGCGTCTGTGGTAAGATCAGCTGTGGCAGATGGTCTACCGCGTGCTGCTTCGGAGAGCTCCGAGGGCGAGATGTGGAAGGGACACTTGAGTTCGCGGCGTCGGCGAGGTTACGGCCGGAGTCGAGCTGACCCGTGCGCCGAAAGCGCGGCTGCTCGGAAAAGCTGTCGAAACTAAACGCGACGTCGTTGAAGTTAGCTGAGCTCAAGCGACGGACACCGTTGGCCCGCTCGCCTGAAGTTCTCGTGCCGGTCATCGCTTCTTGCCCCTTGGCCGGCGGCGCGGGAACGGTGGAGTTGGGCTTCTGCGCAGAGGAATTCGGCAGCGAGTAGGTGTAGTCCGCGGCCAGCGACCAGTTTGACGGATCGCTGATCGCTGACGCTGGCAATGAGCTCTGTGGAGGCCGCGTGCTACGCACAGCGTCGCTGCGGGAGCGTGAAGCCGCCGCCGCTATCGAGTCTTCGTCCCCCAACAGCTCTGCCGCCCCCACGAAGTCTTCACGGCGCGCCGCGGCAGGGAGGGCCTTGAACGACTCCTCGAGCAGTCGGTTGGCTGACGGAGCTGGGAAGAAGAGCTCTGGTGAGCTGCTCTCCTTGTCAGCTCCCGCTGCCCTCGGCGACGATCGCCTGTTGGTGGAGTTCACTCGTCTGCTTCGCAACCCACCACCTCCTCCTTTCCCTGCCGCCAGGGCGGCCATCGCCACCAGGTTCATGCCAGAGACGTCAGCGTTGTACCGCAAGTCCTGCAGCAGCGCCTTGTCATTCAAGCTCAACGCAGATGCTGGAACGGAAGAGATTTCATCACGGACGTCCGCGAAGCTGCCGCTCGACATGCGGCGACGAGCATTGCTGCCCAGCGACGCTTCGGCGCCCCTCCCTTTGCTTCTCCGCTTCACACTGTCCGAGATGTTGGCTGCGCCACTCACGCCGCTCCACCGATAATGGGAGTCGGATTCGAAAACTGGGTGGCCAAACACAATGCGCGAAGCGAGCGGGGTGTGGTCGTTAGAGGGTTTTACAGCACGAATGCAGACCATGTCAGCCCGCCGCAGCTCGTGTGGGAGGGACTCGGTGAGCGACATGACATCGACATCAGGGGAGCGCTCTCGCTGAATGCTCGAGGTGGTCGTTGTGGCAGCGGCGGCGTGGTTTTCCGCTGGCTGCGCAGATAGCTGCGGGTTTGGCTGTGGTGAGTCCCTCCGCAGCACCAAGCCGAGCGGAGATGGGGTGTGGAAGCCCATGGTGTATTCGGCGTCGTCCGAGGACGACGAGGAGGCGGGGAGAAAGGGGTGTACCGGTGAAAGCGATCGTGATGCAATCTGCTCCCCTGATGATGAAGGTGGGGAAGGGCTTCTGTCGCTGCCATTAATGATGCTGCCGTGGTAGGTGTTGTCGCTCTCCGCCTCACTCCGCTCCTCCGCCTCCGCCTCCTCCGCTTGAGTCGCACGCTTAAATGCGTGCAGCGCGCGGATCGGACGGTAGTCGATTCTACTTACGCTCGCAATCGTGAGAGGAGCGGGTAGTGGCGGAGCCGCAAGCACCACCTGCTTCCATGCAGGCACCACCGGTGCACCGGCCTCCACAGCGACGTCCTCCACGTCGGAACTCTCGCGTGGCACCGCGATGTTGCCGCGCTGCCGACACTGATCGAACTGCACCGACGGAGAGAAGGAAACACCACGCTTGTGCCGAGCCGCAGTGCGTGCACTGCACTTGTGCTTTCCAGAACCACTGCGTGACGTCTCTGTGGTAAAAGTGCTGTCGCTGTTGGAGGGCGTGGTGGTGGTGGTGGTGGTGGTGGAAGCGGAAGTAAGGCCACTCGTCGGCACCGGTGAATCAGACAACGAGCGCGACGGCGGTGCGTCGAAGAACGCCGTCAGCGGCTGTGTGTCATTCGGGGCCGGCTTTCGCGAGGTGGGCAGCACAGACGCGTGCGAGCGCGAATGCGAGCGTGCATGCAACCACCGCTTGTGGGTGGCTGTGTGCTCGAATGACTGCTGTGTCGGCGGCGGCGACGGTGGTGGGGGGCGACGGCGGGTAAAAAAGCCAATGATCTTGTCTAGCTCACTCTTTTTCTTGCGAGAGGCGTGGCCGTGGAGGTGTGATTCCACCCTGCTGCTCATGTCCCGTCCTTCCTTCCTTTTCCGTTGAAACTACTGTGTCAGCGTAGATCTCGATTTGTGCTTTTGGCCTGAGCTGTGTTCTCTATTTTCTAGGCCTATTTTCCCCTAATGAAGTCAGGACTATACGGCAAATAAAAAAAAGAGAATGTATATAGATGGATGCACACGTACACCACAAAATCAAGACACACACTCACGTGCTCGTGTACGCGGCTATGTGTGTGTGTGTGTAAGAAAGCACCAATGGAGAGCGCGAAGCAGTCAATAAAAAATGCAAAAAAAAAAAACAGAAGCAGGACACAAGTTGAGGCCCCACACACAACCAATAAAAAAAAATGAGAGGGAGGAAACCTATACACCAGATTGACGAGAACAGAGTAAAATGCGATAGCGCATAATAACTATGACAAGGAAAAAAAAAGACAGGGAGAAGGAATGGAGAACACACAAACTTTACAAACGAACCAGAGAGGAAGACTCGTCTCAATAAATAAACAAATCAGCGCCTGGTTTCTTGTTTGTTTGTTGTAAACCGCAAGTGCAAAACACGAGACTCGCTTGCGTTGGAAAAACCCCCGTAGTTTTTTTTCCTTTTCTGTTGTGCAAACAAAAGGCCACGTTAAAACAGAAAAAGCACTAACGATATAAAAAGAAATTGTAACTGAGGCAAAAATAAAACACGAATCTGCCTCGCAATGTCGTCTGTTGTCACTGCTATAGCCTTCTACCACAACCTTCCGTCACGTTCAGACACCCCGTGGAAGGAAAGGAAAGGCCAAAAAAAAAAAAGAGAGTCGGGGAATAATGCAAAAAAAAAGGAAACCGAATGATGACAAGGGATGACAAAGCAACAAAGAACACACACACACACGCCCACACACACGTCAGCGCAGAAAGAGATACGCTGCAAAGTCCTTTGTGTTCCGTGTTTTTTTTTTCGGTTTCTGTCTTGCCTTTCGTTCTCGTTCTTCGCCCTTAAGTCTCCTTTTGTTTCTGCAGATTTGTTGCCGTCACTCACGCAACAAAGTGAGAGAAAAGGGGCTTTTCCAGTATTTTTTTTTTAAAGCCCAATGCGCAGGTGGATGAAGAAACGTGAGAAGAGGACAGAAGGGAACAGGAAAAGAAAAGACAGCAAACAAACACAAACACACGCACACCATACGCGCGTAGCACAGGCACACGACAACGCGTAAAGCTAGGACAAAGAAGATATCTGATTTTCCTGTTGCTCGTGGTACTGTCCGAATGATCAGTAAAGAAATAGAAGCGTGGGGCAGCTTTCTCTTCTACTGATAACAGTAGCGAGAGAGTTGGCAAAGGAATACAACCGGGGAAAAAAAGGGGGGGGACGCGTATATATAGAAGAATGCACAGAATAAGCAACGCGGAATATCAAGAAGAGAGAAAAACAAGGGACGTTTAGTTGGGCAAAAGAGTTCAAAAAGAAAAACGTGTCGTCACACACAAAAAAAAAACCGCACCCGTTCTACCCCGATACAGCCAGTACCGCTAACAGCAATACAAGCGTAGCAGAAAAATAAACAAACAGAAAGATAAGCGCAAAGAGGGAAGAGAAGTGGAACACAAAGAGAGAGGGGGGCAAGAAAAGAAAAGAGGAAGAGCTTCTGATGAGAGAGGAATTTCTGCAAGAAATCCTTCACGACTATGTTTTTGAAAGAGCAAATAACAACGGGAAAAGAAGAAGAAATTTGAGCTCCGCTCACCGCCCTGCGTGGTTTCTGCTCCCTCCTACCTGTTTTCCTCAGAGAGAGGGGGGAGGTTTTGTGAGCAGGCGTGTGTGTCGGTGCTGCTGCTGCTCGTGCTGTTGCAGCGGTGGCAAGCGGAAATACAATGAGTGTCTGCAGAGAAAAAAAAAAGGAGACGTAAGATCTAACTCAGAGACAAGAGAGAGAATTAAAGAAAAGAAGAAGAAAGTAGTGACGATCGACCGTGGCCACTGCGTCGATTGACTTTTTTTTTTATCGGGTGTCAATACAGAAGAGAGAGAAAGAAGATCCGAAGGACACAACCATGAGGGCATACACAGGGTCCAGCCCGTTCTAAAGGAGGGGGTGCACGTACGTCTGTATGGGTGTGTTTCTCAGATAAGCAAGACGGACACCGAGGAATCTACACCATGATTATCATCAATATAGCCCGTTTCCGTGGGAAGATGACGGCGCAGAAACAGAAATCACGTGAGACGAGGCGGACAGAGAACGAGTGAAACAGAGAGAGAAGAGCGTTGGAGTGGGTTTGGTTGAGGAGGCGACGAGGCATGAAGTGTCATCCATACTCATCCTCCTTCTTTGAGAGGTGTCCCTCTTCGTTGATAGGATTTGATGTGAACGTTTTTCATATAAGCTGGGTGCTGCCCAGCATTTAGCTGATATTGAAGTGTAGGTCAGTTTTTCCGGTTTTTTTTATTTAAAGGGGGCGGGTGGACGATCGACTCCACGCACAAACTAAACAAAGAAAGCGCAACTGCTTGTGAACGACTCAGCACCGGTGGCACCTCTTTTTTCTCGCTGGTTGGTATACGCAGCGGGGAAGAGGGGGCAAACGCTCACGTAAATCTCGTGTGTTGCGTAGGGGCTGCGGCGTAAGTCCTTCTAAAGTGTGCTGATAAGCGTCTTTCCTTTTTTGTTGTTCTTTAGAAGCAGCATCGATCCTGTGAATAAGACATTAGTAGTCTATATGAAAAAAGAAAGTCGTGCTCGCAAAGACACACACACACACGCACACACGCACACACGCACACACGCACACAAGCCTCTCGATTGATTTTTCGCTTGTTTGTTTTGCATGTTCTTGCCTGCCTACTCGCTCCTCCTTTTGCTCGCACTGCAAGTGTGGGGGGAGTACCTCACACAGGTGTTGGCCGACTCGCCCCGCAGCGGCAGCGCAGACGCTCACGATAGCAGTGTGTGCCGCACGCGCTGCACCACCAGTCCCCATGCGACCATGACGAGAGCACGATCGCAGACAGGCCGTCCAGCGCAGGAAGTCCGCAGCTCGTGCATGTGGTGCAGCCGCGCCTGTTCAGGGCGTGGCACGCACAGCGCCACCACTCGCCACCCTGCAGCAAATGATGGTGCCAGGGTGCACCGCAGTGTCCGCACTCCACCTGTGCCCCGTCCACCCACGCCCGCACCTTCCGCTTACGGATGGTGGTGGTGGTGGTGGTGGTGGTCTCCGGCAGCTGCCCAGCCATCGATGCGGAAGGTGCGGGCGTGTAGGCCGCCCGCTCGACACGCTCGCGGATGACCTGGTAGGCGGCGTGGTTCACACCGTCGCAGCTGTCACACAACCAATTCGTGCACTTCGCAAAGTCCCACCGAGGCGCAGAAGGCACCTCCTTTTCCCTGCCCTCCGTCGCGCGCAGTAGCTCCTGCAGAAGCGACGGGCTCGACACGGTGCGCGGCAGTCGGCAGCGGCTGCAGCTGTAGGCCAACACCGGACTTGTGACACCGCAGGCGCACCACCATGACGCTGCACCGTGGACGACCGCCTGGACAACGCCGCCGTGCAGCGAGTGGCCGCACTGCAGACACGCCAGCTGCGTCGAACCTGCGTAGAAGCAATTTAACGGAGAAAAGACCGGGATGGCGTCGAAGGTGGCGGTGGCTGTGGTAGGGTGTCCACCGTGGCAGACCAACGCGTTGGACAGCTGTCGCGGCGCCTCGCAGCGGGGGCAGCACACCGTCAGCGCAAAGCGCTCGCGTGCGCAGTTGCGGCACTCTGACATCTGCAGCGAATTCACCTCCCCGCAGCCACCGCAGCGCCAACGAGTCGTGCGGTTACGTGTGACGATTATGGCCCCCACCGCTCCCGCAGCCACCTCCTCCTCCACCGTCTGCCGCTGTGGGAAGGTAGGGGGCGAAGGACCCGGCAGCGGTGGGGTGTCACCACAGCAACGACACACGTCGCTGCCCGCCCTCGGCAGCTGCGATGTCGGTGGGCTGTCTTGCGTAGATCCGCCATTGTGGTGATGGTGGTTCACCTCGCCGCATCGCCGGCAAATCCACCACTGCGGCTCCACCACTGCTGCGCGTCGGAAGGCGGAGAGCAGCGACCAGGCCTGTGCGTCGTGGCGGAGGGTGAGGCAGGCAGGGCAGATCGTGCGAGGGAACAGCAACTTTACTGGGTGGTTTTCTGTTCGCACAGCGTCGCTGTCTGTGCGGCCCATCTCCGCTACTTCCGGAAGCACTGCGGCGTCTGCGCCTTGCACGGTCCAGCACCCCGTGCACACCCACCCGCCCACGGCAAGCGCGGCCTGCGCTGCGGGGCACTCCTCCTCCACCGTTAACCGCTCCAGCGATTCCTGAGTCAAGGGAACCGTCTTGGGCACCGGATCCGCACCCGTAACGGCGCCGTAATCATCATTTACGTCACCGTGAACACCGTCATCGCTGGAATGGTACAGGGCTGTGCCGCGAAGCGATCGTCCATCACCGCTGATGTTCTCTTCCGCAGCTACTCGAGCACTATGCCCGCCGTCCACCGACAGTGCGTTGAACTCAATGCGATCCACCGGCCAGGGAGGAAGGCGACGACGGTGATGGCAGCGCACCTCGTTATGATCACCAGCTGCTGCAGGTGTCGGCGAAGAGCACTGGCTGGATGAAGTTGTTGATTTAGCAGAACTGGCAGCAGCCCCTTCATGCAACGATTGTGGCAGCTCCACTGAAGGCGACGAAGACGCCAGCGGATCGAAGGGGAGCATACCGCGCGGCAGCACCTTCACACGTCGCAGATGTCGCGGCTCACGCAACGCATGTGAGGCGCGCAGCCCGCATCGTGTAGTGTGACGCAGCATCTTTCATTGTACTATGCCCTCACCCTCCCTCATCCCCACTCCTTCTTCCTTCTTTACGCTCCTCTTCAGAAGCGATACCGCCTCGTCCTGCACACGCACACACACACACACACTGGAAACACACAAAGAAAACGAAGCGGTCGACCGCCGAGTTGAAAGCACAAGCTGGGACAGCAACAGAAGCGTTGTCTTCGTCACACAGGGCGTGTGTGTGCGTGTGTATGTGGTCTGTGTTGCCTCGTCGACTCTGCGCGAGAAATCTCAGGCAGGCAACTAGAGAATATACGTATCTTTCCAATAGATGGTTACAGCCGATGTATGTGACCCATGTTTTTTTTATGCATACATGTGCATATGTGTTAGGGTTAGGTAGGGGTGGGCGCTTACAATGGTGGCACGGATGAAAGTGAGGGCAGGGAAAGAGCAGCAAAAGGATCGAAGAACAGCACAAACATAAACATAAAAAAGAAAAGCGCAGCGTGCGCTGTTTTGTGCCAATCGCAGAATAGCCTTGGCGTTCGCGACCTCCCGCTGCGTCTGATGCTGCTTTGCCAGCAAGGGGGAAGCGAGCAGGAGAGGGGAGGAGGGAGAGAGCAGATGCTGTATAGTGAGTTGCATCCGCCCCACACCCACTAAACCTCGCCCCCTCCTTCCCCTGAAGGCACCCCTCCCACCCTTTTCGCTTCCCGCCAGTGCTCTCATCACTTCAGTAGTGGTGGCAGTAGTTTCGTTTTGCATGAAGCAGGCGAGAGCTCACTTAGCAGACAAAGAAAAGCAAATCATGTGCATACACACTGTCAAGGAACGTACACCCCTACCTCCTTCAGCACCGCCACCGCTTCCGCTACACGACCCTCGCACAACAGCGCCTGCGCCCGCCGCTTCGCCTGCTTCTCCTTCTTGCGCTCCTCACGCAGCAGCTGATGAATGCGACGAACGACGGGGCAAACCACCGCACTCGTGTACAGCTCCCCACACCACCGGCACACCACCTGTCCAATGCTGGGCCGTCGCTGCGCGGAGCGTAAATGCCTCGACGGCGACCACAACGCAGGTGACGACATCGACGACGCACGCAGCTGCAAAGTCTGCGGCGAGGGTGACGCCGATGCCTTGGGCGCGCGATCGACGCTGATGTCGCTGGTGCGGTAGACAACCTGCTCTGCTGCTGCCCTCCTCTTCTCCTCCTCCACTTCCAGCCGTGGTGGTGGGGAAAGGGGATCGGCTGCGTCAGCTGCCACCGGGCGGCGGCAGCTCTTCACGGTGCTGAATGCCGTTGTCAGCACTCGTGGTAGGAGAGAGGGCGGGTGCGGCTCAGGGGAGCCTGACCGTGTGTGGAACGATGCGTCCGGTGTCGGGGGCAAGACGGTGTCCGACACGATGCTGCGTGCGGAGGTGGGCGATGATGGTAGGGTGGGTGATGGCGGCGGCGGTAACGCAGGTCTCCTCCCTTGCGCGGTTGTACTGCCCTCTGGCACTGGAGGAGCGTCGTCGCACCGGTGTCGCGGTGAGGATGGGGGAGGTGTTGATACGGCCTGGAATACCGCAGCGGCATCTTCGCGAGTCGCACGTGCAGAGGTGTCGTGCGGTGTCCCACAGGCATAACCCGCCTCTCCCTCCGCTACTAGCACAACCTTCTCCTTTCCCACTGCCGCGTGCATCGACGCTGTGGTGCTGTTGGCTGTGTATCCCGTCGTAGTAGAAGGGCCAAAGAGAACATAGCTGGATATCCCGTGCTTAACGACAGCGACGCTGGGCCGTGGAGCGTTGAGTGTGATGACTGTAACGGCCGCGCTAGAGCTCCCTGAAATATCGTCCTCTGCGTGTGGCGGTGACGGCCCCGCCGCTTCCGCCGCCGCCATAACTGCATTGCTGCCCCCCGCTGCAATGTGAGCAGGATCTGCTGCATCACAATCATCATTATTATCATCATTATCAGCAGCAGTAGTGAGGGCATCGGGAGGGGACATGAGACAGCGGTGCGAGCCCCGCTGCTGACGCAGCTCCGCCTCTGACCTCAGTGACAACGGCTCCTCCTCGCCCAACGGAGCAGAGGTGCTGAAGGCCATCGTCGTCGTGGCAGCCGCGGCATCGCCGTCGCTGCCGCCCTCCGCGTCGCCTGGCGACGTGGCGCCGACAGTTGTGGTGGCTGTGGTGCCATCCACGGCCTCGTTCTTCGCCGTGATTGCGGCGGACACCTTCGTCGTCGTTGGTGTTGCCGTGGTCGTCGGTGCGCCGGCCTTCGAAGTCGCCATCGCCACCACGCTCAGCAGCGTCGGCCCCGTGCCGGTGGGCGAGTGTGGGGCAGAGGCGAGCTGTGTCATGAGATCCGACGGTGACGGCGACGACGTCGAGGTGACAAACTGCCCGTTTGTGATGTCCTCCCCTTCCTTCTCCTCCTCCTTCGCGGTGGCCCCCTCCGCGCCAATCGACTGCAGTGGGGCTAACGTGCCGGAGAGGGGGTTGGTTGAGGTCATGGAAGCGGCGTGCTGAAGTGTTACCCAGACAGCTTTCCACGTCTCCACCACGTCCACCGCGCTCTCGTCGATGCAGGCGCGGGTGTACGTCTCGGCGTCCATCAGTGCATTGAGGCGGGCGCCGAAGGTGAGTGTGGCGGCGGTAGCGGCGGCAGCTGCACCCACGCTGCGACTGCTGCCACTGCGGCTGCGCAGCTCCGCGCTGTCGCCGCCCTCAACAGTTTCGGACACCTCAACGGCGTTCCGCGCTGCGTCGTCGCGACAGCTGCTGTCGGTGTCATTTGCCTCCACCGAGGACTCGGCCAAGAACGACGTCGTCGCCGGCACCACCACCGTGAGCACCGCAGGGGCGTTCGATTTTGCAGCAACAGTCGCCTTCGTAGGCGGGGACGTCCTCCGCCGCCCAACGACCTCTTCACCTTTATCATTACCACCTCCCCCTGCGGTTGTGGTGGCTATAACGGCGGTGGCGCATGCCTGCACCACCCTCCCGCCGTGGGAGACGGAAGAGAAAGAGACGGGGCTGCACCGGTGCCACATGTCGCCGTCCACGCTCGCGTGGTGCGACCCTCTCTTCTTCTCAACAGTAGCGTTGTCTTCGTCGTCGTAGTCGTGCCCGTGCTCTGCCTCGCCGTCCACTTCGAAGGACCGAACAAGCTTAATACACACCGGCTCAGCGTCGTCGTCGACCTTCGCCTCCGCCACCCTCCTCCTCCTCCCGGGCTCCTCGGGTGACTCCGTCCTTCCGAGGATGTTGTCGGCGTCGTGCGCCGTCTTCCTCTCTGCACTGCCAGAGTGCAGGCGGAGGCCTCCTCCTCTTCCCTGTCATTGCTGTTGTCGAAGCTGTTGTGGTGATCCCCGTCGTCATCTTTGCTGCCGTCCTGCATGCGCAGAAACGCGTCGGACTCGTCGCTGGGGGTGATGGTGTACCGCGGCTCCACAGCAGTGCCTCGTGCCGCCACCCCACCACCGGCGTAGCCGTCCCCCGCCTCTGGCTCCTGCTGCACCCCCGTTGTCTGCCGCCCAGGTGATGAGCTGGATGCGGAGCGTGGAGAGGCGACGGCGCCGCTGCTGTCGGCGGTGTCGGCAGCACGGCTCACCTTCTCTACAAACGACGACATCAGCTGCTGCTCAGCACGCAGCCCACTCCCCTCTGAGCGCGCCAGCCGTGCGCGATTCCACCACGGCAGCTCCTGCGAGGTGCGGCAGAGGGCTGCGCTGCTGTCACTGCAGCGGTGGGGTTGGCAGGTGATGAGGGGCTCACTGTTGGTTCGCACCACCGCACTGGGTGATGCGGCGACGCGCAGCGGCGGCGACGACCGCAGCGCCTTTGCCGAGGTGGGTCGACGAATATCGGCGTCACTGCCGAGAGACGGGGTGGGGTGCTGCCGCTCAATGAAGAGGGTGCTGCCGGCAGCAGCCCCTCCTCCGCCAGCGTAGCCGCCGCCGCCCAGCTCCGTCCCGTCGTTGCTGCTCTGCAAGCCTGATGATCCTTTACAGTTTCTGTCAGCAGCGGAGGTGGCGGTGCCCGTCATCGTTGCCGTCACGGCTGGCGTTGCCAGCGGTGCCGCGTCACCCCTCGCACTGACGTTCCCGTTGTCCTTCGCGGTCACTGCAGGGGTGAGAAGAAGGCTGCACGGGTGCGGTACGGCGCTGTCAGCAGCCGGAGAGAAGGAGCCGGCGACGCCGACACGTGCCACCGTCTCTGTTGTATTCGCCGGGGCCGACTCCACACTCGACGGGGACTGCGGCTGTGTAGGGAGCAGCACTGTGGTGGCCTTCGTCTCCGTCGGTGGGCCTCCGTGCAGGAGCACCGCAGGGGCAGCGAGGAGCAGGCTGTGTGGCGGCGCCCCTTTCGCCGTCGTCGCCGCACCGGCAGCTGATGTGAGTACGCCCTTCCGCTTGAGGGGCAACAGCAACGATGCTGCTGCCCTGGAAGCCTCGTGGTCTGCATGTAGCCCCCTCGGTGTCTGCCGCAGCGTGACCGGGTTCTCGTCCCCGTCGCACGCGCGTAGAAAGCTTCCCGCCGGGTGTTGCTGCGGTCGGCCCCCACCCACTGCGCCGCCGTGGTGGTAGGTAGCTGCTGTTGTCAGCGCGCCCCCCAGCAGCGACAGCGATCCCTGCATCGGTGAACAGCCTTGTGAAATGCGGTTGGTCGGCGCGGTGCTGACGGAGGAGAAGAGAGGGCTGTTAAGCTGATTACGTCCCACCGTCTCAGCAGCAGCCGCAGCAGCAGCGCCACCACCACCACTGCGGCCGGATCGCCCACTCATCAGTTTGTGCAGTCCCCCTGGCGAGCCGTAGCTGGCGACGAGCAGCGTGTCCGCCGTCACAGGTGTATCAGCGGTGGAGAAGCCATGGCCAGTGGTGACCGTTGTGGTGGTTGTCGTAGTCGTGGCCTCACCGCTGCCGTTCGTTGCCGGACCAAGTGAGGGCCTGCCGTAGCTTCGCTCTACGCCGTCATCACGCTGATAGCCACCTTGAAAGATCGCCGCCGCAGAGGCCAGCAGGTGGGAGGAAGAGATGTCAGCCAACGGAACGAAGGCTGTGAAGGTGTTGCGGTTAGACGGCATCGGCGGCTCGTACTGGGTCAGCGGTAGGCGGGTGACGTTGTCCGCAAAGGACGTGGTGGCGGTCCGAGTGTGCGGGAGGTCGTGATCGGATGTGCTAGAAGCCAGGAAGGTCGTCGCCCCACCTGCGCTGCCGCCATCGAGGTCGTAGGTACTTCCTAGATCACGGAACCGGCGTCGTGGGTGAACATCGTCATCGTCATCCTCCTGTCGACTCTGTTCTTCGGGCGGTGTGCACGGCAGGCTGGACTCCAGTGGTGGGCTGACGTGATACAGTCGAGAACTCTCACAAGGGGAGAAGGTGCGGCGGCGACCGTGACCGCCACAGCTAGCCCTTCCCCCTCGTCCAGCGACATCATCCCTTCCATCGCTGCGGTTGTGCAAGAGGTGTGGATCACGTGAGACGACGGCTGCAGCTCTGTGTGATGGCGCGCCGTAGGCACGTTCATCGTCATAGAAGCGCGTCTCTTCCTCCTCCCCCTCCCCGTCGTCCTCGTCATCCTTATCGACGTTGTGACCCTTGTTGTCGTCGGTTCGCCGCCACGACCGCGGCGACTCCACACCCCACAGCACCGGTGACTGCGCACTACTCCACGACCGGTAGACGTCGTCGTCACGCACCCGTAGGGCGGAGTGATACGGTAGCGGGCGGCGATGATGACGATGACCGTCCTCCCATCGTCGCTGCATCGCAGACGGCCGTGCTGCCGTCCCAAACACGTTCTCTCCCTCTTCGGCCTCGATGTAGTCGTCATCGTCGTCACCGTACTGGTCGTCTTCCTCCCCCTCGCGACTGTCTGGCCGGATCACCCCCACGCTCGGGGTGCCGACAGCGCTGGTCAGCAAGCTCACCTCCCTCCACTGCACACCGGAGCCGGAGAGCTCGCGATTCAGCGGCGGCGGCGGCGACGTAGGGCGCTGGGCGAGCGGGGGAGGGCCCTGCGACGCCGTGCTGAGTCGCCGCCGTCGAGAGCCTGCGGGTGACCAGCTGTCGCTACTTTCGTCCCCACCGGCGGCGCCTTGATAAACTCGGTGACTGGCGTGATGGATGGTGGTGTTGGCGTAACCCGCGTCGTCTCGTGTGGGGCTGAAGGGGCGAGGTGAGAGCGCCTGCTGCGGGGTTGTTCGCTCACGCCAGTACGGGATTAAACGCGAAGTGGAGGAGACAGACGATGGGGCCTGCTGCTGCTGCTGTTGTTCGCGCTGGCGAGGATGCGTGTGTGCCAGCTGCGCAGCACCGCCACGAACACCACCAGCAGCGACAACAAGTGGGCTGCTCGAACCGATGGATCCACTGCGTGACGGCCCCAGCACTGTCGGCGGTGACGCGAGGCGATGATGCAGGTAGCTCGTGCTGTTGTTACCAGCACCACCACCATCACCGCTGCTGCTTGCCTCTTGGTTGGCGGAGCTCGCCACGACGGTGGCGGCTTGCTGCTGCTTCCGTCGCTCCACAAGACATAGAGGTGAAGACGCGGTCACAAGTGCCCTCGCCGCAGCTGCCGCAGCAGCAGCAACACCAGCATCAGCATCGATGCAGCTGCTGCTGTCACTGTCGCTGCTATGGGCATCCTCACGGTCACCCTCTCTCAGCTCGCCGCCTTCACCGCGCTGGGGATGATAATGATGATGGTGCTGATGACGGTGACGGCGATTGCTGCCGCCGATGGCACCCGCCTCTGCACCCCTCGCTGGCGCCGAGCCGCGCCTCTCCTCATCGTGCAGCTCGAGTGTTTTCTGAGCCGCACACCGGTAGCGGGGACTGCAGAGTGCCTCGACAGTCTCGAGCGGGCTGGGCAACGACGAGGGGGTGCCCCACACCAAATCACAGCTCGTGTGGATTTTGTCGACGTGTGGTTGCCCCTCCTGTCGCAGCAGCGGATCACACCGACGCTGCCGCAACGACCTCGCCGCCGCATCCGTGAGGGGCGACGTGTCTGAAAGCGAGCGCCGGGTTTGCAGTGAGTGTGGCTTCAGCGTCGCGACGGTGACCGAGGCTGCCAGGGTGGTGTGCGTTGTCGTGAGGGCGCCACCGACGGAGGAGAGTCGACGGCTCGGCAACTCCGAGGAGAGCTCTGAGTCCGTCGGGATGGTGTGCGGTAGTAGTGCGCTGTCCATCTCGCCATGAGGGTTGCGTGGGCGGTGCTCGGCCTCCTCAGCGTCGTCAGCGTCGCCATCGGTCGTGTGCTGGATGCGGATGGTCGCGGACGTATTTACCTCGCTGCCCTCAGCGGCGTCCCCGACCCCCGACAGCACGCGAGAGTGCGTGCCGGAAGCAGTAGTAGTGGTGACTGCTTCATTTTCTACGCGCACAGAGGGGATGGTGAGCGCCCTGCTGAGCGGGACGTCCGATGTGGGGTGGCCACTCTTGTCACTATCACCACTCCCTACAGCCTTGGAATCGTCTCGGGCGTGGTTCGCCATAAACTGCGCGCAGGACGCCTTCGCCGCTGCCGATGTCGCACTATCACCCGCGGGCACCCCGTCATGCGTGCAGAACGTGGGCAGGGCGTAGGTGGTCGCGTACGACGCCGGCGCGTCAACACTGCCACTCGCCTTGCCATCACTATCGAAGCTACTCAAGCCACCTTCGACTAGCTGTGCTGCCGTTGGCTGGACGTCTGCCTTTCGCGGTGAACACAGAATCGGATCGGCCTCGTTGAATGGCAGCAGCGCCTCAGCAGGGACATCAGCAGCAGCAGCGGTGGTGGTGGCGGTAACAACGTCGGGGCAGCTCTGTGGTGTCGCTTCACCTGCGCTTCCGACAGCGTTGTCATCTTCGCTTCTCGACGACGACAATGACGGGGGTGGAGGTGGTGGGAACAGCGACGGGTTCCCGCGTTGGCGCGTCAGCACTGAGCGCCGCCGCACCGGTAGCACAGGAGCGTGGCGCTCCGCATGAACGCTGGATGAGCGTGCTGCTGCCATCATCGTTGCATCCGTCAATTCGCTCGTCTTCGCAGCGGTCTGCACTGCTTCATCCTTGTGGTGCATCCCCTCCATCCGCTTCGATGAGGCAGCGCTTGCCGCTACCGCAGAGACAAGGTCGCTCGACGGACCTGAGGGAGAAGAAACTGTCGTCACACCCGCATGCGCCGCGGCCGTGGTGGACTCCTCCGGGCTGCCACTGCTGCCGTTGTTGTTGCTGCTGTTGTTTGGCGCACTGGCCTTTCCAGCTGCGACGACTGTTGACGCCGCTAGTACACTAGATCGCGCCCCCATGCGGTTCCACGCAGCAATGATGGCGGATTGGCTCACCGTTCGTCGCCCCCGTGTCCGCGCATCCCCGGCCGTCGCGGTGTTGGCCGGGGTGGAGGCCACCGCAGTTACGGGGTGCAAGAGAGATCGACCGTCACCGGTTATTGTTGCTGTGGCGGTGGTGGCGGGTGGCGGTGGTGACGTGTACGGCGATGGCGGGGAGATGCGGGCGGTGGTGTCCGTTACGGTAGTGGCACCAGACAACGCGCCGCCACCGCCGCCACATCCACTACGCGAGAGAAAAGCACGTGGGGAGTAGATGAGACTCGAGCTCGGTCCTGTGCTGGAGCCAGAAGTCGACAAGGCTACCCCGCCCCTCCATCACCAGCGTTGCCGTCCGTGTCTCTGCTACTGTGGCGCTGTGGGTGGCTGTTCACGGCACCCAGGGCAGTCGGCTTGGCTCCCCACATCGCCTCTGCGAAGGAGGCCGTGGGCGGTGGGGGGAGGATGGGGGCGGAGTTGGTGTCTGTCGACGTCGTGGAATGACTGCCCTCGCTGCAGCTGCGCAACCCGTCGTCGTCACTGCTTTTATCGTCGTCGCTGGGTCCGTCTTCCTTGTGGCCCTCGCTGTCTGCACCGACGTTGGCGCCCTGCGGCGACGACGCATTCAACTTTGACTGCACTGCACGGATGGGGAGTGCTGCGGCGACCTGCGGGGCCGCAGCCACTTCGTCCTGCATCTTGTCCTTGTCGGAGAAGACACCTGTGGCGGCGCTGGGGACAGTTGGCGAGTCTGCATTCGTGTTCTGCGTGTGGTCGGGGGGTGGCGATGGAGTGGCGTCGGTGTTCTCGATTACACGCTCCGACGGGGAGTGCTCCGTGAGCACCTCCTCTTTCCCCTCGTCAACCCCTGTGTCGTTGGCATGCTGCACCGATACGGCTGCCTTCGCTTTGTCATGGTGACGGTTCCCCTCGTCATCGTGGACCAACGCACAAGGCACTTCACCCGCCCTGGTCACTGTCAGCGGAGAGTCGCACCCACTGCTCACAGCATCCTCTTTGGCGGGCAGCTGCAGCTGTGACGTCACCGCACGGCCACTCGTGCCGCCTCCACCGACGCTGCCTTGCGCACGGGTGTTTCCTGTACTCTTCGTCATGTCTGCGGTGCCGGCGTAGAGCGACACTGCGTGAGTTGGTGCTGCTGTGGTAAAGGCACTACCGCCTTCCTGTGCGATTAACTTTGGTGAGAAGGGCGGCAGCGGTGGCACCGTGTGGGTCGCCAGATTCGCCTGTGTCGCCGTGGCAATCGTGTCGATCGGCAATGCGGTCGAACAGGGGATCTCGCTGATGGTGGCGGAAGCAGCGTCGTCGTCGTCGCCACGACTCCCGTGATCATCATGCTGCGCAACTGCCACTGCGCTTGCATTCCCCGCACCATCAGCAGCAGCAGCACAAGGCTTCACTGCCAGTGATGCTTCGACCTCTGTGTCGGGCTTGTGTCGTGCAGCATTTGTGGCTAACGCATTGGTGCTGCCGCTGTCGTTGTTGTTAATGTCGTTGCCGTCGTCATCATGGCTGCGGTGGCGTCCCTGCGACGACGGCGTGGTGTCCTTCGCGGCAATCCGCTTCGCCTCCCTTGTCTGCGCCGCTGCAGCAGCAGTCGATGAGGCCGACTTGCGGAAGAGAAATCTGCTCGAGCGGGAGTTAAGCAAGGCCCCCATCATCCCCATCGAGTGCTTTGGCAGGGGTGACGCCGCCACTGGCGTGCTCTCCAGCTCGTCGGTCGCTGCCGCACTGGGTTCGTCCTTCCGCGCCTTGGATCGCTTGCTGGCTGACTTTCTGCCGTGACTGCTATTGGACTTACTCTGAGAGGGTGGACAGGCCTCCGGTGACGGGCTGTGCGGCCGAGCTATCTTCTCCCGCTGCCCGGCAGCCGTCACCCGCGCAGCCGAAATGCTTGCCTGACGGCTGGACCGGACAATAAGAGGCAGCGGCACCTCCTCTGCTGCTGCCGCGGCATGCGACGACAGTGACGATTGCGCGTGACCATACGACGTGGGGGCTGGTGGTGGCTGCAGCGGTGAACCCGCAGTGTTAGTGCCGAGCGAGGAGACCGAGGAGCCGGCGTTGAGCTCATCGCCATCCCCTGCCCCACCACGCGTTCCAGTGGTCGATGCTACTACTACTGCTGCTGCTGCTGCGGTGGTGGTGGTAGTAGTGATGGGTAGTGCAGTGGTGATGAAGAGGGGCTGCACGGCTGCGCTGGAGATCATGGGAATGGATGGAGCCCCTTCCTCGGAGGCCAGCCCTGAGGGGACCTCGTCGGCACTCATGAAGGTGGCATTGGGCATGCGCATCGACGACGGCGCACGGCTCATGCTGTAGGCGGAGCGATCGACATTAAGGCCGCCCTCCTCATCCACCTCGTTATCCCGCAGCCACGCCTGGGGCTCGGGGGAGGAGCTGGCCAGCTGCCAGTTCGGCGCAGCAGCAGCGGTCGTCAGCGAAGACACGGACGGCGCGTGGGAGCCCAGGTGACCGGAAGGCGGAGGTGGTGGTGGAGCCGCTGTCGTGGTGACCAGTCCTGTGGCTCCACTGGCGGTCTCCGGGAAGTGCAGCACAGGGGAAACGGAGGGACTTGTGTTAGGTCGTCCATGGGATCTCGAGAGGCTGACAGCAGCTGAGGAGCCACTGCGGCCCCCACCCCCGCGGCGTGTGGTGGCGGTTGTGGGTGGGCTGCGGTCGTGCGACGTGGGGTGTGTCTTGTGCTGTGTGTGTGGTTCGCTGGCGACGCTGCGCCGCCGCAAGGTGCCGGAGTGGTGTCGGCTACCCGACTGCTGGTTGCCCATAGTCAGGAGGAACCTCTCTGTTGTTATTTTCCCCTTCTTTATCTCACTGTATCGGTGTTGTGTGTGTGTGTGTGTGTCTGCCTGTGCTCTTCTTGGTAGGTTTTTTTTGCTTTGTTGATCGTGCGGATTCCTGTAAGAAGAGGAGAAATGGACGTGTACAGCAGTCAATGTATCGATTTGTGTGCGTACAAAGACGAGGCGACACGACAGCTGACGGCGTGTGTACACGTATGTATCTATCTGGATGTGTGTGTG
>OESO01000094.1:29183-135463 GCA_900240985.1 Crithidia bombi
TGTGTGTGTGTGTGTCGCTGCTTGTTTGTGAGGGAGGTTGGTACGTGAAGGGTCGTCAAGGAAGAGGCATTGTGTAAACGAATTTACAAGCTCAGCAGGCGTTCGCGACGGGCGCACTGTGTGCAGAAGACAAGACGCAGAGAATAGAAGGGAAGATAGCACACTCCCTGCACGCGAAAGCACGCACCTCAGAAAGCAGATCAAAACTACACTAAATACTCTGCACACCTTTCAAGACGGAAAGAGAGAAAAAAAGGGGGTATGCGTGTGCACACGCACGTGTGTGTGGAGGTCGGGGAGAGGAAAAGAAGTTCAGCAAAAGTGAAAACAAAGAACTCAGTGTTTCGTATTAATGGTACAGGACGGAGGCAGTCAGACAAAAAAAAAGGGGGAAATAACCGTTGTTGATGGTATGAGCACTTTTTTTGCCCATTGTCTTCGTGTGGCCGGCAGTGATGTCTTATGGGTGTGGTGGTGGCTGTCGCAGCAGACTCCGCACAAATGTGTGGTCTTTTGCGTAATGGGTGTACAGCGCCCAAAATAGAAATAGGTATATGTGTTTGGAAAGAAAAAGAGCCAAGACAAATCGTTAACGACTACGAAATGATGGGAGGACGAAGCTAAATGGCTTTCACGATGGCTTGGCCGCGTCACTGTGGCTGAGGCTGCTGCACTCACACACACTCACGCCTAGTAACGGCTGGCACAGGACAGGCAGTAATGAGCCACTTTATTGCGTGGTCGTTGGTGTTTTCTGTTCTCTTAAGGGAAGGAAAGGGTGGTCGACGCCTCAGTGAAACCATGGAAGGTTGACCGTCGCCGCATCCACAAAGAGCAGCGAAGTCATTCGAAGAAACTCAGAAAAAAAAAACAGGACGGCGGAGGGAAAGAAGAGCCGAAGTTAGAGAAGAGGGAGAGGGGGCGGAGAGACAGTGACAGCACCTTGTGAGATGGAACAGCTGCGAGGCAGTTCACCGCTGCGTGACTGTGTGCTCTTTTATTTTTTATGTACAGGATCTGTTGCAGAAAGGTCACGAAACACACGCACGGCGTTGCGCATTGCGTGACGGATTCCCTTCTCTCTCTCCACCACACCCTTTCGATGTAAAGAGACGCGGTACTATGGCACGCTTTGCATATCATAAAGCACATGTATGTGTGTGTGTGTTCATTCTTGCCTTCTCCTTTGCCTTGTTGTTGTCACTGTCCGGCAAGTTTGTGACGTGTGTGCGGCTTTTGTATTCCTTTGCTGTTGTTCTTTCCCAGTTGTCGATGTCGGCAAACGCGGTCGACGTGGCCGCTGCGGTGATCCATGTCGGTGCACGCGCGGCAAAATCTGTAAATAACATGTTATCATTGATGTGATTGCATGCAATCAAATGGAGAAAGAGGAAGAGAGGGTACAGCACGCACACGCAGTCAAACGATGCGTCACGTTGTGTTCCTCAGTCACGCCCCTTCACTTGGCTTCACCCACGCCCGCCATCAGCACGCAGAGCACCTTCATACAGGCATGCATCGTTTTTTTTTCCTTCTTTCGAAGGCTTCGTGATGCATGTGCGTGCGCGCCACACGTACGCCCTACGTCCAGTTCCCTCCTCTCTCCACTCCCCTCTCACGCTGCCTCTTCAGCAGTGCCGCCGTTCTCTGTCGCGGCCGACGCTGGAGTGTGGTGCAGATATGGAGCAATTCGCTGGTGGAGGAGGGCAGCATTCTGCACAAGCTCCTTGCGGCGCTGCTTCAGACGTTCCCGCCCTCGCACAGGCACGCCGTCCAGGCTGCAGATCCACTGAGTCAGCAGTTCATCCGCCACAACCGCGGCACGGTGCACCTTTGCCCGCAGCTCGACAAGGTGACCGTCATTGCTGTTGTTGGCGTCGTCCTTCACGGTGCTTGTCTCTGCTGCATCACGACTGCTTTCGAGCTCTGCGACAGCCGATTCCAGCTGTGTAATGGCACTCACCAGAACGCTCTCCTTTTGCCTCTTGATGCGATGCACGTACGCGTTGAAGGCGCTCTCGGCGGGATCGGCGAAGTCGATGTCGTCCCCGTCGACGTTGTCAACGTCGTCGCTGCCCTTCGCGGCCGTCGAAGCGTTTTCATCCGTGCCATCGTAGCCACAGCGGCGATGGCGACACGTCCCGCCCGAACGACGAGCACAACGCGTCCGCATGACACCCGCGATCACCACAACCACAATCACTCCGGCAGCGACAGCGACGGTGGACCGCACCGACGACGGTGACGTGCGAAGTTGAGACCACTTCTCCCTCGCACACCGTGACGCGGTGGACAGAAGCCGTCTCTGTGGGAAACCCGCTAACGACGACGTGTCTAAAACTGCGGCGACGGGCTGCGTAGATGCTGCTGCATCGGTGACGGAGCTTGACGGGCTCGATGTTGGTGACGCCGTCCACGCAGCCCACATGCGGTTGAGTTGATTGTTGTTCCTCCCTTTTCTTTTGAGAGTTCGTGTTTATTTGGTATGTCTCCAATGTGGAAGTGAAGGGACCAAAAAAGCCGAGAGCAGCGGTAAAAAAAGAAAGTTGGAAGTTTGCCGGGGGAGGACGACAGTGAACCCGCCAAAGCAGGCATGCAGCAGCAACAACACGAAAGTGTCGCTTTCCTGTTCTCTCTCTCTCTCTCGATTTGCTGTTGTCGAAGGCCAGACGGTATGTGGCTTCTTACATTTCTCTGCATCATCATTCCGGCCGGTGCATTGTGTTCGCGCTGTTCCTTTAAGCGGTGCGTCCACGTCGGGTTTTTTTTCTTCTTACTACCCCTCTCCGCCACACTGACGGTGCTGTCCCTTGATGCCAGCGTCAACGACTACCGCCAGAGCATCGCTCCGGTGTTGTTTTGTTGTTGTTTTTCGTGGTGATCGCGGTGTGGTTTACTGCTTTCTTTCTTTGTTTTTTTTTGTTTTTGCTCTTTTGTGTTTGTTCAGCATGTGTGGGTGGGGAATAAGGGTATGAGCAGGATGGAATACGTAGCGTGCTGACGTGCATAGAGAAAAGAGGCGGGAACGGTCACCACCAGCGCGGTGCTGCCTTTTGCGTTCTCGCCTTCTACGCGACGTGGCAGCTCAGCCGAGGACGGTGAACTCCGCCTCGTGTAACACCATGTGAAGGCGGATGAAAGGCAAGAGCTGACCCACCACTCGAACCTTGTGTCGCACCACGGCCCAGTCCGCATCCGACTGCAGCTGCACCGCCACATTCAGACGCGGTTCCACGTAGTACAAGGTCCACCGTCGCCGTGGACTGACGCCGGTATTCGCAGCAGCCCCAGCAGAAGAGGTGGCTTCAGCAGGGTGGTCCGCCGATCTCGCGCCAGCGCCGCGGACATTCGCCAGCGCCGAGGGCGGCAGCGGGGGCTCCAGCTTGGTGCTGCTAATGTTCTGTGTTGTCTTCAGCTGCAGCGACGCACTCGCAGAATTCGCAGCATCAGCATTTGCTGATGACGCGGTGGCCGTCAGCGACGCTGTCATGCCTGTCACACTGTCCTCCTCCGTACGAAACGGCCGCACCCAGTCACCAAAGGCCTCTGCAAAGGTGCAGATGTCACCAACGCCTTTGCAGCGGTCACTACCCAGAATAACTCGTCGCAATGCCGGGTCAGCCAGCTGCGTTGCCATCCATAGCCGCCACAGCAATCCCACGAAGCGCGTGCGGACACGCATGGGCCGCAGCGCGAGGAAGAGAGGGAGGCGGATGTATGTGTAAGCCCCACCAGCGCTACCCACAGCCCTCCTCACCTCTGCAGGCGGTGCCGAGGGCGGCGGGACATGGACACGCCACACACCACCACCACCACCGCCACCCTCACCAGCGCCGCCGTCCACCGCTGCGTCGCGGCTGAGGCGGCGACTGCGGTGGAGGGGGGTGGCAGAGGATCGCCGGCGTGATTTGTGTGGACGGCCCCCAGCCTGGGCGTCAGACGACGTGGCGGGTGCCGACGGCGTCGCTGCAAGCACCTTCGTGCCAACGATGAGCATAGACTCCACGCGTCGCTGCGAAGACGGCCCGTCGTCGCTTGCTGCGTTTCGCGTGTCCTCCTTTCCTTTAGCGCGCTGTGTGCTGCGGGTCGCATTGCCCACGTAGGAGGAGTGGTGCAGAGCTACGGTGTGCGGCTCATCGGGGTTACCGTCCGTTGCCGCCTTCGATGCCGAGTCCTTCCCCGCCCCCTCCGCGGCAGAAAGCGGCTGCGTTGGGGTGTTCAACAGCAGCAGTGAACACTCCTTGAAGAGCGATGACTTGCCGCTGCTATCGAGGCTGCTGTGGACGTCGTCGCTGCGGTGCACGTTGGTGTCCGCCGTGGCACACATTGGAAACGAGAACGGCTGCTGCTGCTGCTTCTCCCTCTCCTCCTGCAACGATGGTGCGGTGACGGCAGCCGCGCGAGGAAGCGTCGGTGGCGAGGACGAGGGGACGAAGGGGTCCGTCAGCCCCTCCGATGCGGAGGTGGACGGCAGCGCTGCTCTACTTGGCGAGGTCGACGTGAGTTCTGTCATCATCTGCACACAGGTCACTACACGGCACGCCGCCGGCAGCTCGCCGACCAGCTCGATCGTGAGAGGGCAGATGTAGTCGAAGTAGCGGCAGCCCGTATCGGCATCCAGCTGCACCGTGAACGCGTAGTGCATGTCCTCGTCGCTCTCATCATCATCATCATTATCGCCACCGCTGCTGCTACTACTGCTACTCGGGTCGCTGCTACTCGGGTCGCTGCTGCTGTCATCGTACAAGTCGCTGCGGGAGGACGAGATGTCCGTGCTGCTGAAGACAACGGGGCTGTCGTTTCGCTGTCTCCCTTTCCCTCCATCGTTGATCTTCTTATCCTGTCGACGTCGCTGCTTCGCAACACGGCGTGGGCAACCATTGCCCACGCTGCCGCTACTGTTACTGATGTTGCCGTTGCTGTGGAAATCGGGGCTGCCGTCACTGCTGGCGTCACTGTGGTGCGGACTCCTCCCTTCCGAGGGCGGGGACTCTGCTAGGCGCTCTTCTGTGTCGTGCGATGCGGGTTGCCGCAGGAAGTTGTGTGTGACGCGATCCTTCGGCCGCAGCTCCATAGGAGACCCGATCAGCGACGACTGCAGCTGCAGCTCACCGTCTCCCTCCCCCACCTTTACGTCGGGTGTCGAGCTCGTTGGCGCCTGCGCACGCCCCGCCGCGACTCTCCTTTTCGTCTTGCCTTGTGCCTTCGACTTGCCGTCCTTGCTTTCAGCGTCCTCCTGCCATAACCACTCCGGCGACGACATCGAGGAAGGCTCGGATGCGGTGGAGGTTTCCGCCTCCTCATCCATCTCCTCTACATCGTCATCGTCACCGCTGCTGTCTGCGTCCGTCGGCGGCGCACTCCAGCGCCAGCGCAGCTCCTCGCGCAAGTGTGCCGGCACCGGTCGGCCAGGTCGGCCACGCGCCGCCTCCTCCGTCTCGCCCTCCGCCGACGACGTCTCCCACAGGCCTGGCACGTCCCTCGAGTCATGCGGAGGCCGCCACGGCGGTGCTACGACGATGCGAGACGGGCCGTCGCCGCCGCCCTGACGGAGGAGCGCCTTCTGTCGCTCTACTGCCGCTGCCAGTGTGGCTGCCTGCCGCAGCTCCCGCACCGCCTGCGTCCCGCTCAGCAAGTCCGGCTCGACAGCCTTCTTTGATGCAGATGTACTGCCCGCACTGGCTGGTGGCACTGTCTCCTCTTTTGAAGGTGTTCTGCTGGCAAATGAGACTACTGCAGTTGAGCCGCAGCCGGCTGGGGTGTTGCAGCCTCCCATGGTGTCGCTCGTGTGCCGCCCAGACAGAGCGCGCAGCACCGCCTCCTCCCTCGCTGCCTGCCGTGCTGTGTGATCCAGCGAAGATGCATCAGGGCTGCCGTAAAGTACGGGTGACGCTGCTTTGGTACTGGTGGTGGTCGTGATGATGGTCGTCGACGACGGCGCACGTGCAGACACTCGTGGTGGTGGTGGCCGTGGTGGTTGTGCAAGCCCCTGCTGCTGTTGTTGTTGTTGCAGTGGCACAGAAGGAAAGGCTGACGACGTGGTGGGCGAGTTGCCCGGCATGGGTGGCAGCGTCGCCACACGCGTCGGCGGCCGCGGCCGCTCTCCCGCATCCGGTGTATCGTCGGTGCGCGTCGAGTGGTAGCTCGCGGTCTCGTCGAGAGACTCTGGCGGCGACGTACTCCCTGCACGGGCGTTGTACGCAGAAGTGAAGATGGCCCCGAGCTTTGCCCGCATGCGGACCCGGGCAGCCTCCTGCGCAGCCAGCTCCGCACGCTGTGCCCGCAGCAGCTGCTGTCGCCTCCTGTAGTGTGCCAACAGCTTCGCTCGGAGAAGCTGCTCCAGCTCACTGGTGGGGAGGCCGGCGCAGCGACCCGCCGTGCGCACCTCCGGCGTGGCGGGCAGCGGTGCCACAGGGAAGCCGACTTGACCGTCCCGCTCGTTTAGCACTTCATGGGAAAGGCTGGACACAGGCGTCTCAACCGCCCCGACGTCACGCTTCGTTTTGTGTGGAAAGACAACCGCGCTGCCCTTACTGTTGTTGCCGCCATTGCTGTTCTCCGGCCTCGTTGTGTTGTGGTGGCCTGCGCTCGCGGGCCGAAGACGCGCCCCTGCAGCGGTGCCCTCACGCAGCAGCTTCGTAGACGACAGCAGCGAGCGCCGGTCACCCTGGATGCCGTCACAGCCGCCGCGTGCAGAAACAACCGTCACGACCGCAGGCCTTTCCCCCTCCTCACTCGCCTCTGTCGCTGCTCCCTTCATCGCGGTCGTGGTCTCTTCTTGCTGTGGAGTGGTGGTGGTGGCGGTATTGCTCCTGTTGCCCCTATCGCTGCCTCCAGCTGATCCAGCCAGTAGAGGCACCGCGATGGCAGCCGTTACCGCCACAGCGGTCGTGGAGACACGCTGGCGGCGTGGCGCCGACCTTTTGGAAGTGCTGCTGCCGCTGACGCCGTCCTCTGCGGAGACAGACGGACGTGCGTGGCGCGATGGAGGACCGATGACGGGGCCGGGACCGGGGTCGGTCGATCCGCGTGAGAGACGGCGCTGCTCCCTATTTCCCTCATCTCCTTCTGGCGTCCCGCCCGGCCGCCGCAGAGAAGAGTCATGCAGCGGTGATGATGACGCCACTGCTGCTGCTGCTGCTGCTTCTGCTTCGTGCGGGAGTCCCGCACCTGTGTCATCAGCGCGTGGCACACACGCGATGCTCGTCCGCTGCCGCTGCTGGCCACCCTGCGGCATCGTGGTGATTGTGATGTTGGGATTGCAGCGAGGGACGCTCCCAGCGTAGTGAACTGCCGTCGCGGGCGGGTGTCTGCACTTTCCAACCGCGTGTGGCTGCTGCTGCTGTTGTTGCTGCTCGCAAGTTGCCGTGTTGGACGCATCACCCATGCTCGTGTTTGGCACTCTTCCGGCCCTCACGCCACTGACGACGCTGCTGCCGGTGCTGCGGTTCGGGCTGTGACTGCAGCGCAGCGGTAGCGGCCCTTGATGCATCGTCCGTGCAACGAGCATGACGTCGTCGGAGCCGGCGGAGAGGGGGATGGCGGAGAACACGTCAGCGTTGTGCAGCCACGGCACCTCGTCGAGTAACGCGTCCAGCTCGCCGCGGGTGTCGGCGCCGATCAGGCAGTCCAGCGAGTCCTCCACATCCGTCTTCGACAAAGTTGAAAAATGAGTTGTCGTCGCCATCGCCACATCATCCTCCCCTTTTCGCAGTGCCGCATCGATGCCCCTCGTAAACTCCAGCATACTGGCATGGGACCAGAGCGGTGGCGGCTGCACATACAGGTTACGAGGGGTGGCGGCGGTGTCGTCGCCGCCGTAGAGCACACTGGTGATGGTGGATAGCGCGGTCGGTGGCAGCAGCGACGGGGCCTCCGTGTCGACGATGAAGCTGCCATGCAGAGACGACGGCGGCAGCTCTTCTAGATTGATTTTCTGCGCTGCAACATCACCAGCAGAACGAGGGGAGGAAAGCACCGTCAAGCTACCTAAACGCTGGGCCTCGTAGGCGTCCTCGGCGGCAGCGCGGCTTTCCAGCCGCGCTCGCTGCTCGCGCGGCATCTCCTGCAGGAGATCGAGCACGCTGCGTTGCACCTTCACTGCCAGGGTTGCCGTGCTGATGTGGCGGCTGTTGGCGAGTGTCGGCTGAGGCGAGCTACTCAACCAGGACGACGGCACCGATGTCGTGGCTGTGCTGCCCGGCAGATTTCCCTCACAGGCGGGACGACGACTGCTGCCGTGGCTGCAGACGGTGGACGTCGCAGGCGTGAGACTGCCGGCCCACCGTGCGTGCTGCCCGGCGGCCTGCGGGCCAAGACGGCACGTCGCCTGCGAACCTGCTGCAGCACCCCGTTCCCCTTCACCACCGCTGCGGTTGGCATCTCTGCTGCCCTTTCGACCCTCCACAGTAGCAGTCGCAGCAGTGCCACCTTCGCCCGCGATGGGCCCGCTGCGACTACTCCCTCTGACTCCGTTCAGGCCGGTGTCGTTGGGCGTGGGGAGGGGGGCCAAACCTGCGGATGGCGGACGGCGCAAGGGTGTGGCGGCGATGGAGGTGCCGGCGCTCGAGCCTGCACGTGAGAGGGAGGCACCGACGCCGCCAAACACGCGCGTCAGCAGCGCCTCCGCCGACGGCCGTTGCGCCGGGTCGACGCACAACATCTGCTCCACCATCTCCACCACCAAGCCGTGTAGGAGCACCTCTGACTGCGCAAACGCAGGACCGTAGAGGCCCTCCAGCACGGTGCGCTGCCCCGCTGCGAAAGCGTGGGGTCGGCGCAGCGCCACCCTGTCGTACGTACCCTCCGTAATCACGTATATCTGGCCGAGCACGTTGTCCGCCGCAAAAGGCAGTTTGAGACAGTACAGTTCGTAGAGGAGTACGCCGAGGGCCCACACATCTGCGCCGAAAGAGTACGGATCGCCCATGCACAGCTCAGGGCACAAGTAGAACGGCGTCCCAACGAAGGTGGTGGTGAACGGCGCGGAGGGCTGCAGCAGCTTGGACACCCCAAAATCACCAATCTTCACGGTGCCATCCTGCTTCGACAAGTATATGTTCGAGGGCTTGATGTCGCGGTGGATGATGCCGAGGGCATGCAAATACGCCAGCGCCTCCAGGCACTGCTTCGCGATGTCCGTGATGAGGAAGGACTCAACCCACAGCTGATTGGGACTCGGTGGCAACTGCGCCACCAGCGTCGTCGACGACGTCGACAAGGCAGAGTCTCGCGCGCCGCCCTCACCCGTCTCGGTGGCAGCCGTCCGTGCTGCCTCGCTCCGACTCAGTAAAGGGAAGGGGGAGTACTGGAGAGGGTCAGCAGCAGGGTCGAATGGCGGGAACGCATCCAGCTCTGTCGCCCCCAGAGGTGTGGCAGGCACGACGGCAGCAGAAGAATCCGAAACCCACAAGTCCAACGCCGCACCCCTCATCAGCCCATGGGACGTGGTCAGCTCCGCTGTCGTGCTGCTCGCCGTATGGACGCCACCGGTGTCCTGCATGGTGGCAGCTCGCCCGCTGTGCGAGTGCAAAGGGTGTGTAGCGTGGCGCAGGGTGGACGCGAGGCGCTGACGGTGTTGACTGCTCAGCCGCTCCCAGTCATCCACCTCGCCTTCCTCCCCTTCGCCACGGCTGGCACCACCCTGCTCCTCCTTTTCGCACTCTTCCTCTGACCAGCCTCGCTCGTGTTGTGGAGCAGCGAGAGACGTCACCGCTGCTGCTGCTGCTCCTGTTCCTCTCCACGCCGATGATGATGGGCTGCCATGATCCTTCGACAGAGGCTTCGAGGGCGACCTGTCTGCTGCCTCCTCTCCTTCACCGAGGCTGTCCCACTGAAGCACCTCCTCACTAAAAGGGTCCTTGAGCAGGTGCTGTGAGGGGGAGTCGAACGATCTCTTCGATTTCTTTCCATCAGTAACAATCGACGGGGAGGTGGTGGGTGACACCCCCTTCACTGCTGTACTTATGTCTCCGCATCCATTGTAGCTAGCCTGATCCTTCTTCGTCTGCGTCATGGCGGGTTTAGCATACCGCTGCAGCAGAGATGCGAGGTCCCCGCCGTCCATGTACTCCGTCACCAGACACAGCCACTGTGCCGTCACGCCGGGCGTCGTCGCCCGCTGCCGCTGCTGCTCCTCCCCGCCGGTGCTATTGTTGCTACTGCCGCTGCCGATGCCGCCATCACCTCTCCTTTCCTCCCCCTCCTCTTCATCGTAGAGAAACGAGTCGTAGTACTTTATGATGTTGGGGTGATCAATGTTCTTCAGTAGCGACACCTCCGACATGACCATGAGCGCCTCTTCATCGGACAAGGCGCTCAGCGAGATGGCCTTCACCGCGACGTTCTGCCGGTACATGGCACTGGTGGGCTCGGTGTCTTCGCAGAGGTAGACGGTACCAAAGCCCCCCTGCCCGATAATACGTATCGGACGGTAGCGCGGCCACAACGGCAGGTTGGACGTGAACATTGCTGCAGAGGGCTAGAGAAGACGCAGACCGTCTGCGTGAAGCGCGGAGCGGGGCAGCTAGTTCGAAATATATATATATATATGAAACAGTCAGGAGCAGAAACGCCAGGGAATTCGAGCGAGGGACAGAGGAAGGAAGAGTCCCAAGGAAAGGGAAAAAAAGCTGCAATAAAAAAAAAAGGCTGGGATGTGTGTGTAATACTGTGCACATAAAACGATAAAAACGGATAACGATGGTTGTACAATCCAACGAGGAGAGTGCGAGAAACAAACAAGAGTGAAGTCTTAAAAAGCAGTAACGGCTGGCCTCCGTATGTACGTGTGCCTGTATGTGGGGTGATCAACGAGCGCCAACACAAGGAAACTATGCGGGATATGAATTGTCAAGAAGAAAAGAAAGAAGAGACTGCCCAGAAAGAAGAAGAAAATAAAAGAGAACGATGTTGTGAGATGATCGGAGGCGCGCAGCCCCTATATATAAAAACAAAACAATAAACAGAAACACAGAAGCAACACACACAGGAGGAGGAAGAAGAGGGAGGGACGCGGCTTAAGAATGAAAAGAAAAGAAAAAACGCCGCTGAAACAAGGAGAGGGCCTAAAGACCAAAAGGAAGAGGACGGGAAAAGGTATAGGAGAGGAAGAGAGCCACCGCTTCGCCTGCACGTGAGGCGTGATGCTAACGGCTGTGGCGTTCTCCCTTTGTTGTTGCTGTTGCTGCTTTTCAGGCGTTGCCGGCAGCTGTACTGCGGAGGATTGTCAAGCCTGTTGGTTTACAGTATACAAGCTTCACGGCGAGCGCCAGACAGCAAGACAAAAGAGAAAATTGTTTGTGTGTGTGTGTGTGTAGATTTGTATGCAAGAGACAGAGGGAACCCGAAATAAGAGAAAAGGGAAGTGGGAAAATGTAGAAGAAAGACGCACGTGTGTGTGTATGTGTGTGTGGGTGTGTAAGGAAGACACAAACAGCGACGCGTGGGGAATCGCCCCTTTCTTTGGTAAGCAGGTAATTCGCTGAGTCGCCCACTCCTCGTCCCCGCTTTTCTGATGTGTCTGTGGGCACGTCGGATACAATCATCTGATCTCGGTTTTTTTCTGGTCTTTTTTTTTACCTTTAAGGAGGGCCTGCACCGTAAGACATCAGCATCCAGTGATGGGAGTTCGCACTCCCTTTTATTTTTTTTTTTGGCAAGTGTCACGAAGCGTTGCTCACGCGGACCGTTCTCCTGCGTTTAGCAGCTGCCTTGCAGATTATTGTTTTTATCGCTGTAGGGAGGGAGTCCGTGTCTTTGTTTGGGTTTGCCATTCCCGAGTCCTTTTTTTTTTTTCTAATCGTGTTCTCGCCTTTTTGAAACGTGTATGTGCGTGCGGGGAGAAGCTGGTTCGCGTGTTGGGACGAGGGGAGGGAAGGAGAACGGGAAGCACCACCACACATTAGCGTTACTGCAGCCACGCACACGAACACCTTCCCCTTTCTCTACTCATTCTTTACTCACATCCCTCGATGCACGACATGAGTCCAAAACAGGTGACTGTTATCACACAAGAAACCAGAAAAACAGCACCGCAGAAGACAGGGCGTAGAACTCTTCTGTGCAACAACTAAAGAAAGAAAGAAGAGGGGAAGGGAGGGAGGGGAAAGAAGGAAACAGCATATCAACAAGTGTTTCCCACACGCACACACACACAGCCCCCCCCCCCCTTCTGTTTGTGCGTTGCTTTTACGCTTTTGCTTTGTTGCTATCGTTTTTGTTTCAAGGAAGGGAGAGGGGAGAAGAGGGAGGGAGCCCCAGTCGACGAAGGAAAGGAAAGAGGAAAACAAAGGAAGCAGACAGCTCCCTGTTTTTCCGCCCTCTGCTACTGGTGCCCCTACCCGACACACACACGCATCCATGCGTGCATGACCCACCACTCAAAAAAAAAAAAACCGAAAGTAGAAACAAACATGCCACAACGTGGGGAAGGCAAAAAAAAAAGAAGCAGAGAGAACCCCAGATGGTGGCGCAGCAAGTGAGTGCAATCAACAGACCCACAAGACTTCCAGAGCCCACGCATCACACAAACCACCCCTCCTCCTTTTCCCTTTCTTGCACCCACTTAACATACACATGCAAACCCCAAGCAAAAAAAAAGGTGTGGAGAGAGCAGCAACACAACGCTGAGATAACACAGAGAACAGCACCGTGTAACGCGTGCAGCTCTCCTTTGCTGTTTTGTAGCTACTGAAGAGAGTGGATGAGGAGAGGGGTCCTCTCACTCATGAGTTTTCTTCTTTCAGCAGTATCCACCCCATAGCCGAAGACATCAGCGCCGCTCCCTCCCATTTCCTCGATCCTCCGCTCAGCGGCATCATTTTTTTTTTTTTTTGCCGTCGTTGTTGCCTGCTGCTGTGTTCACCTTTGGGGGGGGGGGGCGGTGTGTTGCTTAAAGCTTCGCCGGGTAGCGCTTCGCAAACCCGTCCTTCAGCGTGAAGATATGTCGCGCGTCGCGATAGCGGTCATTCACCTCAAACCCGTACCCAACGATGTAGCGGTTGGGCCCCTGCAAGCACGCGAACTCCGGCTCATAGGCCACCTTGCGGGCTGAGGCCTCCTTGTTCACCAGCACCAGCGACTTGACGGACTTGGGCTGATACTGCTGAACGAGGCGCTCGTGCAGAAACTTCAGCGTGCGGCCCGAGTCGCAGACGTCCTCGACGATGAGGACATGCTTGCCCTGCAGGTTCTTGAACTTTGGGTTGAGCATAACGGAAATGGTGCCAGTGCTCGTGGTGCCGGCGTTGTACGACGCGAGTCGTACGAAGTCCACGACGTGCGGCATCTCGATATCGCCCAGGTAGCGGACCAGGTCGGCGGTAAAGATGTAGCTGCCCTTGAGGACTGAGATAATAATAAGGGGGTTGTCGAGGCTGATAGGCGCCTCTTCTCCCTCCGCCGTGGCGGCGGTGGGGTGGGTGTTGCGGTGCGTCAGCGTGCGGTAGTGGTCAGCGATCTGCTGCGCGACTGCCTTGATGCGGGCCTGGATCACATCCTCCGTCGCAACGATGTCCGATGCCATCGGATACACGCGGCCGTCCACGGTGACCTTGCCGTCCTCGACGGAGCTGATGCAGCGGTGCGGAGGCAGCATTTTGCCCTGAGTGCGTTAACGTGCGTTTTGTGTGTGTGTGTGTGTGTACTTATGTCTTATTAATCGTAAGAAACTGTTTTTTTTTGTGTGTGCGTGTCTTTTAACTCTGCTTCGTCGGCGTCGTCTACGAAGCTACGTCCGGTTTGTTTGTTTGTTTGTTTGTTGTCGCTGATAACGGTTGCTTGCGGTTGTTTTAAGCAAGCCGAATAGCACGGACTAGTTTGTTTTTGTGCGTCGGTTTATCTGCTTTAGAACTTAATGGGGAGGGGGGCGTAGACTTTTGCAAAGTTCTTTTTTTTGCCGCCTTTATGCAAATTATGTACAAGAAAAAAAAAAGAGATCAGTCCTCGAGAGTTCTCGGCGTACTAGACCAGGTGTGCAGAGGGTGAGAGTGATACGTTTGATGTGATGCGGATGTCGATGCTGCTTTTTCCTTTGCCTTTCTTTGCGTGAAGATGTTCAAACGGCTGAGTTTTCAATTGTTATTATTGAACTGGAACCCACGTTGCATGCACAGAGAAAAAAAAAAGAGCGCTAATGGATGAGTGCGTGTGCGTGTGTGTGCACGCAGAGACAGCACGTCAGTGGTGTAGATGGGTGGAAAGAAAGAGGAGGGTGATGTGTGTGTGTGTGTGTGTGTGTGTGTGCGCGCGCAGCTGCAAGTGGAGCGCGTACTATTTGGAAAGGGAAGGGGAAACCGTCCTTCTCTCCTAGACCGGGAGAGAGAAAGGAAAAAAAAAGTCTCATCTTTCATGAACGAGATAAAACTAAAATACAGTTAGTGTGTTCTCCTCCTTTGCGGAGGATCCGCTGCTCTCATTTTGTTGTTCTCTCTCCTGACCTTCCTCGGGATTTCTTAGGAGCAGTAATTGCAGTTGCACAGCTGCGTGGGTCTTTACGAAGCAGTGAAGAAGACGTTGTGTGTGTGTGTGTGTGTGTGTGTGTTGGACTAGAGAGAAGCAACATCACCTCAAAGTGACAAGAAATAACACGATGACTTTTTTGCTGCTGCTGGTGTTATTGCTGTTTTGCTGGGGTGTTAGCTTTTTGTTTCTTAATTTCAGTTAGCTTAGCCCTAACGATGATGGACGGTCAGGTGTGACGGACGCGACGGCACAGAAGGGTGGATAGAGGATCAACATCACGGCACCTGCGTTCAGATACTTGCGTGATTTTAGCTATCAGCACGCTGCCACCCTCGGCTCCGCCACTCCCCTTTCACTTTCTTACCAGCGCACACGCACACACTCACACACGGGAGCAGCAAAGAAAAAAAAAATGCTGCGATTAAGTTGGATTTTCATTTTGTTTGTTTTGTTTGCGTTGCCACGCTGGGGAGAGGGGGGGTGGAGGAGCGTGCAGTCCATCACATGAGCGGTCAACAAAAAGTTGTGGCATTACTCGGCATAACAGAAAAGCTATATATATATATATATATATACGTGTGTGTGTGTGTGTGCGTGCAAACATCAACAGCAAACCTCCCCCCCGTGAAACCACTCTTATATTTCTTTTCTTTTCTTTCAACCCATCTCTCTCACTTCTCTCTCTGGAGCTGTGAGAGGCAAAAAAAAAAGCGAGAACGGACCGCCGCTAACCGGCGTTGGTTGGTTGGTTGGCGTATGTGTGTGTGTGTGTGGTTGGGGGGGGGAAGGGGAGGGGGCCAGAAAAAAGGGAAATCAACAAGGAAGAACACCGCAATACGTCATCGAAAAGAGCAAGGCAGACAAAGGCGTGCTAGAGGCGTCGTCACAACGACACAGCAGGTGCGCTGATCCAGGTCCGCAGACACGACTCACCGACACCAGGAGAAGAAGCCATGCTGGGTGGCGAGGGGGAGGCAGCTGTACTGTCTCCCTCGCTGTCTCCTACAGTTTGCTCGCCGGTTTCTCGTAGTACTCGGGCTTTAGAACGCACACATCACGCAGCTCACGGTACGACTCGGCGAAGTCCATGCCGTAGCCGATCACGAAGGCGTGCGGGATGGTGATGACGGGGTAGTCCACCTCCAGCGGTACCTTACGGCCCGATGGCTTATCCAGCAGCACCACCGTCTTGAGTGACGCCGGCTTCTTCGCCTGCAGGAAGCGCTTGAGGTACTCGAGCGTGGTGGCGCTATCCACGATGTCCTCGACGACCATCAGGTGACGGTCCTCCACGGGATCACGTACGTCCAGCAGGAGACGCACCTCGCCGGAGGTCTTCGTATCCGCGCCGTAGGAGCTCACGCAGATAAACTCCAGCTTCACCGGAACGCCCTCATCACACAGGAAGCGTGCCAGGTCTGCTGTGAACATAAAGCTGCCCTTCAGCACGCAGAGCAGATAAAGCGGGTTGCTGTCGCTCAGGTTGTACTGCTTGTAGTCTGCGGCGATCTGCTTCGCGCACTTCGCAGTGGCTGCCCAAATTTGCTCCTGCGTGACTAGCGTCTTGCAGGACATGGGATAGTGACGCACCGGCGCTGCGCTCGCAGGCTTCGAAGCGTTGCTCATGATGCTGTTTGGAGAGGGGAAGGGGGAGTGATCACGTTTGACCTGACAGAGTAGATGTGTTCGAAAATGTGTGAATCTGTCTGTCTCTTTGTTTGTCTGTGTGTGATGAGCAAAGCTAGAGCAGAATAGCGCACGCAAGAGAGAAAGAAAGCAAGAAAGAGAGACGTCGTCAAGACCCGAACCAGTTCACGCAGCAGCAGGGGAAGAGAAGAGCAAAACAAGGAAAAAGCACCTACATGTTTGCATGTGACGCCCTGTAGATAACACAAGGCACGACGCACCGTGGTCAAGGGCAGTGCGGCCGCATCTGGCCGGGTGCGATGCCGGAACTGCTTCCGCTTCTCCTCATTTCCCTTACGCGTTTTTTTTTTTCTCGCCCTCCTTTCCTTTCTTTTTTAAAGTAAGCCCAGAAGGAATGAGGGGGGAGGGGCACTCTGCTGCGACACTGCCAATGGTGAGATGACACAAAATACAGATATATGTATACACACACACACACACACACACACACACTAACGCAACCGTATGTGAACGCACCGCCCCCACAACGTCATCGTTCCCTCCTGCAGCAGCTTTCCCCCTTTCTTTATTTCCTCATCTCTTTTTTTTTGCTTTGATTGCGTTGTGTTGCTGTTATTCTTGCTTTTGTATCTGTGTGGAAATCTGTTTCACGCCCATCACCGTTGTGATTGGAAGCAAAGACCAAAATGAACACGTGTGCAGTCCTGAACGTTATCTGGGAAGAAAAAAAAGACGGAACGCCCCCCTCCTCCCTTTCCTCAACCGCCTTCACACTGATACACTCACGCACACGGGGGGAAGTCACAGCAGCGACACCAGCAGAGAAAGCACTACACAAACTGCAAAGGCTTTTCTGCCCACCCAAAAGTGCCGGCAAGAAGGGGGTGACGTCTCGCTGGACAAGATCCAGCCACGTCGACTAAACACACTCCTTGCCTTCTCCTCCCTCTTTCCTCATCCACCTCTCACGCTGTCTTCTCCGGTTGCACTGGCAGACACGGATGCACCGCTGCGAGCGGCCACCGCCTTTGTCACCTCCTCCTGATGTCGAAGCAGAGCCAGCTGGCGATCGCGCATCTCCTGCGCCTCCCGCCGCTCCCGCACCTCGCGCTCCCACGCGGTCTCCGCAAATCGTGCATTGCGACTGCTGCTGCCAAACAAGTTGTTGCCGTAGCTGCCTGCGCCAGTTACCGAGGCACTCATTTGAGCTCGGTCTACGGGCGAGATGGTCTCCTGCTCCAGCTCGCGCTTCATGACGTAGTGGCGGCGCACCCACACCCAGAAGATGATCGACCACAGCGTGCAGAGAGTAAAGACGAGTCGCTTGTCGCGTGTCATGCGATCTTGCTCGTCACGCATCCGGGCCAGTGCCTCGCGATTGATCTGCAGTGACGCCTGCTGCATCTTACCGTGGACCTGCGACAGTTGCATCGTCTTGTCGTGGTAATCGAAGATCATCTTTCGGAAGTGCTTATCCGCCTCGTAGTGAAAATTCTCGTAGATGGCGCGCAGCTGCGCAATCTGCGAGTCCCGCAGGTGCAGCGTATCGACCAGTTGTTCATCACTCATCGCCTCATACGTGGCTATTGTGGGCCGCTCCAACGCTGTGGTCTCGCCGTCCGCGGACGAGGAAGAAGAAAAAAAACTCGACGTGGATGACGATGACGGCTCTGCAGCACCATAGGCACGGTTGCTACGACTCGTGCTGCTGCCACCAGCGCTGTTGTTCATGTCCTCGCCAACATTACCGCCGCTGTGCTTCGCCTTCGAAGGTTCGCCGTGGAGGCCCTTCTCCTCGCCCTTCTGGTGTAGTCGCTGCAGCCGGACCTGCTCGCTCTGCAGCTTTGCGTAGGCCCCGCCATCCTCGCCGGTGAAGGCGGCAGAGGAGAAGCCGGCACCACCACCGGTGGTGGTGCCGGCTGCCAGTCGACGTAGCGAGTACCGCAGCATCGACGAAACCCACAAAAAAAAAAGGAAGGCCCGCGATGGATGCACGACGGTTCCCCTTGCACGCCCACAAATGCAGCACACACACACTTTACGATAGCAGAGAAAAGAAGCAGCGGGAGGGACAGAAAGACGAGAGATGAAATCGTGGTGAAGTATCAGCGAGGGAGAAAGGGGTGGAAGGAAGCGCCCGGCGCCATAAAAACACATCGATATACATATATATATATATAGGTGAGGAGGAAGGGGCCAACCCTTTCAAAGGAAGCAACAGACCTCGTGCAGCAGCGTTGTACCTCCCTCCGCCTCTCCCGCGCAGCTACGCCGTGCTTCAGTGCGGTACGACAAAAGCGGACTGTCGATGGTGCACGAGAAACCAAAAACTGTACCTCCATCTATCAATGCAGCTATAGATGTGTGTGCGTAAGCATCACCCCCCTCCTCCATCGCCTGTGATGCGTGGTTGTGGGGGTGAGAAGGCAGATCCTCTCCGCAACCACTTGTGTGTTGCTTTGTATTTCCTTTGTTTCTTTTTTTGCTTTTATAAGTTGGGCAGATGCATTGTCGTGCGTACATCCCCACAGACCGTTCATAGCGATTCTACGGTGACCACACACATGCACAAGGGAGGGAAAAAATGGTAGTCGCCTAGCGAAAGAAAAGGACATCTGCATCATAGTAAAGCCTCTTTAATTACTTGGTAAATATGTATACGTTAATAGCGTTAATAAGGAGGAAGGGAGGGAGGAGGGGTAGGGCCTGTGCACATCTCTCTCAGACTCCCCTCCCCCCACTATCTCCAACAGACGGCGACAGCAGCAACCACCACCACCACCACCATAACAACAACCCAAACAAAATACACAAAAAAAAAAGCAGCAAAGTCCTGTTCTCTGCAGAAGGTGGTCGCACCCATGCTTGACCGCTAAGAACAACGGTTCAATCGGCCTACGCAGACGGCAGAGCACACACACGCACGTAATGAAGCAACAACAACACATGAGAGAAACCCACGGAGGAAAGAGAGAGATCGCGCAAAAGGGGTAAAGGCAAGAAAAAAAAAGCTATACAGCACACACACACGCACACAACTATGTGTTTTCTCGCCTTTAGTTCCCAGCAGAAAGACCGGTGGGTGGGGACAGAAGAGGATGTGAGAGAAGGGAGACTCCGCCTCGAAACTATGCGTGTGCATCCGCGAGTGAATCACCCGCGGGCGCCGTAGCCCTCGCTACTGTCTCGCTGTGTACCCCACCCACCCCACCACCACCCGGACTCTCTCTTCAGTAATCCGACCCCTTTGACAAGATCTCCTTCGCGGTGGGACCAAGGTAGATGGTGTGCTCGAACTGCGCGGTGTAGCTGCCCTTCACGTCACACAGCGGCGGGTACTTGTTCACAGCCCCCTCATTCACCAGCTGGTTCAGGTTCATCAGGTGGCGGTCGTAGCCGTCACGGTCGAGCCACTTGCGGCAGAACGCGAGCGTGCTGTAGGTCTTGTGGATGTGTTTCAGCAGCTGCTGGGCCTTGTCGGAGCGCAGCTGCATCGTCTCGGCCCCTGGCGCCATCATGTAGTGCGAGCACTCGAGATCCTCGTTCACCAGGCCGCGGCCGGTGGAGCCGAAGGTCTCAATCGCGAAGACCTCACCCTCCTCCATCTTTGTCTGTTCCCCGCCCTTGACGATCGGCACGCTCTTACCGCTGTGGATGATATACGGTGCGAGGTTGTGCCCACACAAGTTGCGGATGCTCTTCACGGGGTAGACCTTGCCGTTGATCTCCACCTCGTGCGACTCCATCACCTCCTCAATCGCAGCCCCGATGTCGCACAGCCGTACGTCGATACCGGCCTGCTTGATACCCTCGTAGGTCGCCTCCTTCACGGCGTGCAGCAGCGGGTCGAACATTGGATTAAACGCCACCGTCCACGCGCAGTCGATGATGCGGCCGTTGATGTGGGTGCCGAAGTCCACCTTCATGACATCGTCGTAGGTCACCACCACCTTCTCGTCGCCGGTGTTTGGCGTGTAGTGGGCCGCCACGTGGTTCAGCGAGCACCCTGTTGGGAAGGCCTGCCCACGGACGATGCCGTCCTTGCCAATCAGCTCATTCAGCTTTTTCTCGATACGGTCGGTCATGAGCATGAGGGACAGCCCCGGCTTGATCCAGCTCTGGGCCCAGGTACGGACCTGGCGGTGCACCTCTGCTGCCTCGCGCATCTCCTGCACCTGCTGCTCATTTGCCCGCTCCAGCGCCCGCTTCTCCTCGCTGCTGTGGCGGAAGTTGTTCATCTCGCCGGGGTGGTCGACGATCTCGCCCGGGGGGAACTGATGGGGAGGAAACTGCTGCGCCACCGGCACCGTCGGCTCCGGCCACGTCTGTCGTGGGTAGCCCTTCACCGTAGGACGGTAGGGGTTCTCCGGGTGGTCAGCGGAGCTCGGCACCACCGGCTCGTCCGCGGCGAGGCTCTTGTTGCTGTTCGACACACCACCCCCGCTGCCACTGGCGCCGCCGTGCTTGTTGCCGCCGCTGTGATTCTTGGCTGCGTCGCTCTTCGTCGCCTTCACCGCCGCCGCCAGCAGGGCGTCGAAGTCATCGATATCATCGCCCTTGTTACCCTTGCCTTTCTTGCCACCCTGCTGCTGCTGCTTGCCTTTGGCAGATGCCCCCTTCGGTGGCATTTTCGAAGTACACTCGTATGTGCTGCTTAGGTAGGACGACCCACGGTGCTGGCTCCGTCTGCTGATGTGTAGAGGGTTTTCGCAGCAGTGTTTGTGGGCGGTGCGGTGCACAGAAAAAAAATGTGTGCGGTGCAGCAGAGGAGACACTAATAACGATTGCAATACTACTACCCTTTGTGGATACGTGTGTGTAGATGTGTGTGTGTGTGTGTGTGTGTGTGTGTGTGTGTGTGGTGTGAGTGTGTACCACAGGTGAGCGGGGGAGAGCGGAGTTGGAGGAGAGAGAGGGAGAGGTGGAGGTAAGGAGAGCGAGCCGCGAAGAAACCAGACGCACGTTTTTTTTTTTTTAAGCAGATAAGAGAGACAATAAAGAAAACGCAAAGAAGGGGGAACACCAAAAAAAAAACATGTCATGAAAGAAGAAGAGAGGCTCTTTTTTTTTTGCTGTTGCCCTGTTTCCGCGAACACACGTCGATGCATGTCAAACGAGGGATCGGCGCAGCACCACTGTCATGCGAATCCGTCTCTCTCGAGTTCGCACTGGCCCATTCATCTTCTTCACATCGCGTTCAGCAGCCTCACACACACACACACACACGCACACACTCAACACATAGCTGTGGTAGCACACTGGGCATGGCTACACCCTTCTTTTGATGGTCGTGTTGATTGTGGTTTGTGGTTTGCCCATCGCCCCCCCCCCACTCACTTTTCAGAGGTCCATGATCTTCTCCGCTCTCCTATCGGATGACTTGTCCTTCATTTTTTTTCCTCCCTGCTTTATTTTTGTTCTCTCGGAGGGAGTTTTCCGCCGAGAATCTCTCCGAAAGAGTCGAGACAAACCGCTAGATGCTAACGAGCAAAATGAGATCAGAAAACCAGAACGACAAAAATAAAAGATCTGTAGTTATCCTTCGACTTCCAGGAGAAAAGGGAGGGAGGGATGGAGTAGATAGGAAAAAAAAAGGGAGGGCGTGAGTGATAATAATTTTAAAAATAGGAGGCCCGCCAAGAACGAAAAGAGAGTAGAAAAGAGGGGAAGACACTTTTTTTTAAAAGCAGCGGCAAGAAAAAAAAAGGAAGGGAACAAAAGAGAGAGGACGAGAAGGCAGAAGAGAACAAAACACGCAAAAAAAAAAGCACACACGTGGTGGCGAACAGGTGAACTATTGGCTTTTTGATAATCTTCCGTTAACAGCCCAACTGATCCTGTTCTTCTTACGCGAAGGTACTCTGTTTCCTTTTGTTTTGTTTTGAGTTAGTGAGTGAGTGAGTGCGTGTGTGTGTGTGTGTGTGTGTGAATGTGATGACAAACACGTTTATTTATTTACGCCAACTCATATCCGACGAAAAAAAAAGCTGAAAATACATATATGCATTTATTTATATAGGAGCCGCCCAAGACGGTTAGCTTTTCCTTTTCTTCATCACCACCACCCCGCGCCCGCCGCTCCCAGGGTTGTTCTCTTCACAAACATGATCAGTGCTTCTTTTTTGTTGTTGTTCCCCTCTTTGTAATGCAAACTAAGAAGCGGATAAAAGCGCACGCACATCCACACATGCACATATGTAATCAAACACACACACTAGCGCGCGACCATTCCTCGGTGAGAATCCATAACATCTGCGGCATTCGCACCCTTGGAAGCTACATGGGATAAGTCGGTGTGAGTATGTGAGTGCATGTGTGTCTACGTGTTTTTTTTTTTTCAATGCACCGCCACTCGCCAGCATGCGCGGCCGCATCTCCAAGCTGCAGAACCCGAAGAAGCAGGAAAATAATAATAATAATAATAACAGAAAAGCAAAGAGTCCGTCAAAGAGCCCACCTCTCTCTCCCTTTTGTTGTTGTGTTTCGTGAGTGCTGAAAAAAAAAAAAACAGAAAGCAAAAAAGCAGTCGGAGCGAGACGTTTATTTTCTTCTTAAAGCAGTGGTCCCTCCCCTCCTCCCCACGGAAGGGCGTATACAGGAAGCGTGAAGAGTGTCTACGTTATCGACGCAGAGGTGGTGGTGGGGGGGGGGAGAAAAACATGAGAAAAACAGCAATGATAATAAGAAAAAGCAAGAGAGGAGAGATGAGAAAAAAAAAAAAGAGCTTCCCTACGCACGCGTCATCGTCGAGGCACACACAGCGCCGTCGAGCGTGTTTTGCTGCAACTCATTCCCCCCCCCCGGGGAGAAGAAAGCCGCGCCGCAGGGGGTGGTGGGGTAGCCCGTGTCTTTTACCATTGTGTGCTTCATTACTTGGTCACAACGTTTTTGCTTTGCTTTTTTTTTCGTTTGTAACGTTCCCTCTCCTATGGGGTTTTTCTTTTATTTCTGAAGCTTCCTGATCTGAAAAGCAGTGTTTGGTGGAGGAGGAGCAGGAAAAGAGAGACAACGAAGACATAACGCGCACGCTCAAAATAATAAAAAGGCCCAGGAAAGGCAATAAAATCATTAAAAGACGACCGATTTAGGGAAAGCCATTTCGTTAATTTCTTTTTTGTGTGTGGGCCTGTGGTTGCTTATAAAGGCGGGGGGAGGGTAGCGCAGGAATTAACATAATGAAACAGTATCGACATTGAGTTCGTATACCAGAACAAAGGAGGGAAAAGGGTAAAGAAAGATGCCGCAAACACGCACACATACACATTAACACACAAAAAGAGGACATGTGATGGCGTGTTGTTGTTCTGTGTGTGTGTCTGTATGTTTATTCGAAATTTCCGTTGTTTGTTCGTGTGTTTATTTTGATGTCCGATTACGCCATCGGTATCACAGCGTGGTTGACGGATAGAAAACGAACGAGGAGCTCGCCGGGCAGTAAAGACGTAGCGCAAAAAAAAACATATATATATAAGCGGGTGGAGCTCAGCGAGGGAGACGCACACGCAGGTATCAGCCTACGAAGCAAAAAAAAACGTGTTGCCATTTGCACTTCACCTGCAACGCTGATGCTCCAACCCTTCGTTTTTTCGACTTGTTTTTTTTATTATTTCGTTTCTCTACGTCACGTTTCTGTCTACGTTCCTCCCTAGGCCTTTGCACGCGCGCACTCCTCGCCACAAAAGCGCTGTCGTTTGAGTCAGGTGTGTGTATACGTATATATATGTGCGGGTGTGGATGAGTGTCTTCTTGACTGCCGCTCTCTCATCACAGAGATACGTGAAGTGGTGGTTATCTTTGTTGCAGTACACATGGGTTTTTTTGTAGTTCTTTTGCCTCCTACGTTGAAGAGTTTGAAAAAAAAAAGGATAGAGAAAAAAAAAAGAGAAATGAAAAAGGTAGTGGACTGCGAACGCCAGGGAGTATAAATAGGAAAATAAGAAGAACGCTGAGAGAAGACACGCACACACACACACACACACGTACACACGTACACAAGCACGTTCACACAAAGCAGCTGAGGAAGAAAGACAAGAGAAGCAAAAAAAAAAGGGTGCATCGGCAAAATTCAGAAAAAAAAAAGAGCAGCAGCAAACAAATCAACACATGCGCATGCACGCAAACATAACTGAGAAGAAAGAGCATATATATGGACGCCGTCTTGCTCGCACTCTACTAAGCGAACTACACACACATACACACTCACAGAGAGGCGAATTAAAAGAGCACGAAATAAAGAGAGATATACACGAGGAGCGTGAAGAATCGCAGGAGAGCATCGAGAGAGAGAAGCGACGTGCGAAGACGAATGTCAACACAGAAGAAGAGACAAGAGAAAAAAAAGGTGACTAGCTTTTCTTTTTATAAAAAAAAACACCAAGTGCATAGGAACGCATCTGCTAGTAGGAGGGATTTTACGGCGCCTTCTTTTTCTCACACGTCCTTCATTTGTACGTGCTTCGTTGTGTTTGTTTGTTTTTCTTTCCATACAGAGAGGGAGGTGAGCGAAGAAGGAAGTAGCGGGTGAACAAGCGAAAAGTAAGCACCAGATACAGAAAAGGGGAAAGTAATGGGGCGTCTCGACCTGTATATGTATATATATACGCAGTCTAGCCTCCATCCGTTCGCGTCACCGCCACCTCAACCCTGCGCACAGCAGCACTGTATGCAGCTTTTCTCCAAACAAAGAAAGAAGCGAGCGCGTAGAGGTAAAAAAAAAAAGAGAAAGAAAAACAAAAACACCAAAAAAGGGGGAGCCTTGAGTGAAGCCTGATTAAACAACGCAAAAGGAACAAACAGCACACACACACACACACATACACACACTTAAATCGATTCTGCAAAAGTCGGATCGTGGAGGACCGTTGCTGAACAGAAAGCGAAGAGAAAAGCACGTGAGATGCCTCTTTCTCTTCCTCTCTTTTCTACTCCCTCCCTATGTCACACGAATATACATACATACACAGTATGTGTGTGTGTGCGTGTTGATCCAACTAAACAAAAAAGTGTCAGTGACATTACGCAATAAAAAAAAAAATGCATGAACGGGGAAGAAAAACAAAGAAAAGCGTTAGAGCAGCACCTGCAAAGAAAAAGACACAAGAAGGAACTATGGAGCGTGCATAAGTTGAGTTGAACGGCTTCCTGACCGGACGGCAGGGGCTGCACCTGGTTGATAAGCCGAAGACCTGTGCGGTAGCAGGCGGCTTAGTTCAATCGCCGCTCAAAAGTCGGCTTGCCAGTAGCGAGCGAGGTGCCGTGCACGTCGATGTACTCCACCTTGGGGAGTTGATAGAAGTGCTTCGGCTCAGTGCTCCTGACGTACACCTTCTGCAGGACGCTGAGCTCGCCGTCGATGAGGGCCAGCATCGCCACCACCGTGTCGTGAACGTTGAAGGCCATCGTGCCCACGGCGCTGCCGTCTTCACTGTCTCGGCAGGCACGCACAGAGGCAGGGGACGCGTCATCATCCGTGTCGAGTGCCGCAGCAGCAACCGAGGCGCCCTCCGTGAGGGGAGGCAGGCGCACCATCCAGACAGGCCAGGACGGCATCGCCACAAACTTGCACACGCACGGGTGCAGCTCGTCGTACAGCACCTCAATCGCCTTCTTCTCCTCCGTCGTTGCAGCGGCTCGCGCCGCCTTGTCGGGCAGCACCTCCGCCATGAACTTCTCTTTCGTCAGCAGACTCGCACTGCAGCCGAAGGCAAGCTTGCGCTCCACCATGTTCAGCTCGCAGATGTCCTCCATCTCACCACGTGCGCGGCGGCGAGCGACGTGCTCCGGCTCAATTTTGATCCAGTACGCACGCAGCGGCTCGCTTGACTTGAAGGTGCAGTCAGCCCGCTTTGCGCCACTCTCCACCGAGGCGCCGGTCTTGCTGTCAACCAGGTTTGCCTGGTACGCGACGACGTTTAAATTCTTGGAGCGTTCGATGAACATGCAGGTGTCGTGGTGGTCATCCTTGAAGCGTGTGCGATCGACTAGGCGGCGGCGGATGCAGCGGTTGAGCCGGTGCACGTTGGTCGCGGTTCCTCGGCTGACATCCAACACATCAACACTAGTCGTGGTGTTGGAGGTACGATAAATCGGAAGACTCGAAGGGCCCTTCGTGGACGGCGAGAGCGGCGCCCACACGAAGTCGCGGAAAAGCTGCGTAGCTGCAGAGGCCTGCATCTTTTCGGTAGGTGTGTGCGTACGCGACGATGATGGGTGTGGTTTCTCTTTCTCTCTTTCCTTTGCAAAGAGAAGAAGACGAGGGAGAGAAAACCTCGAACAACAGAAAAAAAACAGGTTGATATGTAAAAACAAAACAAAAAACACTTCGTATGGTAGAGAGAAAGTGAAACCGTAATCAGAAGAGAAGTAGTTATAAGAGTCAAAAGCGCAACACACCCTCGTGGATTAAAAACAAAAACAAACCCACGCACAGAAAAAAAGGCTATAAGTACGATTTTACAGAGCAGATGAAAAAAAGAGAGAGAGAAAAGAAGAACAACAGAACGAGAAGAGAGTTACGTATCAGAAAAACGGAGTGCAGTGGAGGGAAATGAAAGACGCGGTGGCTCAATGAGCACCAGCACCAAAACACAGAAGAAAAACAGAAAAAAAACAGATCAAAGAAGGGGTACTGATGAGCGAGCTGATATACAAGAATGATATATAAAAAGAACTTCTTTACCTGTGGGGGAGAGCATAGAGAAAACAAAATGCGTAAATGTGTTTATTGAAAGTGAACGAGAGAAAAGGAAAGAAGGAGAGGGGAGAAGAAGAGAGCAGCAGTCAAATTTACTTTTGAAAGGATGAGATGAGCGAAGCGCCGAGAGAGAGAGATGTACGAGTGATGTTCTGCAGCGACAAACAGAAATGGAGAAGGGGGGGCGGTACATATGGTCACGTGAAGCATGGCACCGGAAGGAGAAGGAATCATCTCCCCCAGCACTTTTTCCACATAGTCTTTGGAAGGCGATAACAACAAAAAAACAGTGTTGTTGAGAATCAGCGACTCTGCTTCTACCTCGAGCTCTGCCCCGCTGTTTAACCCCGCAATCAGCACAGCACGTGGTCTTACCACATTCTCTCTCTCCCTCCCGTGTCGTGCACGTGCTAGGAGAGAAAGCCTTCCCCGGCATGTTTGCACACCCCGTCCTGTTACTGATCACCGAATATGATTTTATGTCTTCCTGTTTTTTATCCTTCTGTGACGCATCCATTTCGTTGTCTTTGTTTAAGAACGATGTATGTCGTTGTAAGTCATGAGCACACGGAGTACACCCATAAAAAACACGAGCTGAGACTCCTTGCTCTCCCCCTCCCCCTCTTCCTTCTCCTCTTCTCATGCTGCAAACGAAGCAACAAGAAAAAACACTAAAAAAAAAAGCGAGAGAATGAAGAGTCGGATGTATTGCGGATGTATGTCTGTTTGGGTTGCTCGGCGATGGCAGTGTGCGCGGAGGTGAATAACCGTAGAGAAGGAGTAGGCAGCTCAACACAAGAAAAAAAAATAGCACCGTCAGTCGCTTCTATGACTTGGAGCAGTTCCCCTCCAGCCATCAGCCGAATGAAACACGGAAAAAAAAGTCAGAGAATGCAGCACGGAAGTGAACTAAAAGCAAAGAGAAAGAGCTGTAGATATTTAAAAAAGAGCGTTGCAATGCTAGTGTGCGTTCAGTTTTTAGAAAAAAAAAGCCAACACAAGAAAGAGAAACACAGGCACGCAGTTCACCTTTGGTGTTCACTGCGTGAGCAGCACGAGATGCGGCTGCGATGCAGCCTCCCTCCCCCAAGCAACTTTCCTGTGTATATGCGTACGGATGCTGGGGGGAGGAGGGGCATAAATAGTGAAGATGAACAAACAGCAATAACGAGTGCTTTGCCTCAGACGAACAAACAAAAACAAAGAGAGAGCAAGAAAACAGCTCAATCGACGCGCTACAGCAATAAACGGAGGTGAAAGCAAGAAACGACTAAAAGAGCTGATGTGAGCAGCATGACGCTATTTCCTTTCTTTCTCTTTTTTCTTTGGGGGGGAGATGCAAGCACAGTAGAAGAAGATTCAAAAGAAGTCCAAGTGACGCGATTGAGTTCGTGGGTGAGTCGAGAAGAGAGAAAAAAAAACTATCATCACTCCGCTTTGAGTTTTTCTCTTACGTCTCCATTCGCTTTTTCCAGCCAGTCTGCCCCCTTCCTCCTTTTCTCAGCTTAGCTATCACGTTTGTTTGTTTTTATGAGGTTGGATTGTTGTTGTTTTCCTCCTTTTGAGTGCGTGTTTCGCCTTTGTCGATAAGAAACGCCGCAGACAGAAAAACAAAAAGATGGGCAGGAGGAACAAATCTGTCTTGAGACACTTGCTCTCTTTTGTTGTTGGTTTCTCAAGTCGAGTGGGCTCCTGCGTCGTCACTCTCCATCCCCTCTCTCTCCCTTCACTTCGAAAAAAAAAGGATGGCATTCCCTTGTGTGTGTGTGTGTGTGTGTGTGTTTGGGGAATGACGGACGTATTCTTTTTTCTGATTTCTAAATGCGCCGCTTTTTTTTCTGAGGCGAAGACTTGCCCAACGGTGACGGAATATATGGCATGTGGAGAGAGCGCGCGCGAGAGAGGAGGGAAGCGAAGGAGCACCAGCCAGAGAGGGGGCAAAGAACGCGGGGGTGCGGACGGAGGAGCGGCCCAACGTGCGGTTGGGTCGATTTTGCTGGTGGTAGCCAATGTAAAGGAGATCAAATTTGCACACAGACACGCAAAAAAAAAAAATTGTCCTCGGAAGCAATCAAAACAAGTAAGAATATGCCTGCCATCGTGCTAGCAACAAACGATCGTAAAATATAGTAATAAGACAGAAAACACCAAGAAACCGGAGGGGAGGAGGGGAGAGAACAACAGCAGAGCTGCTAAAAACGAGCAAAGCAAGGATGAAGTGCATCGTCGCCTCACCTCTTAGAGGTGCAACGTACCCGAGAGTGGCGCGCTATGCCGTCTCCGAATAAACATATGAGCGACAACGTGATCACCTACACACACATATATACACGCAGCCACACACACACACACACACACACAGGGAGAGAGATAAAGACACATCTCTGTGCTGGAAGCCTTCACGGATGCTAAGCACCGGATGAGCATCTAGTGTCCCGCCGGCGCACGAGCAGAAAAAAAAAGGTTTGGGGAGATGCAAAGAAAGAAAAAGAGTCACGTAGCTCCCCACCCGCCTCCTGCTGTGCCTTTATTAGCTTGCTTTCTTTTCGTAGGTCGGCTTGCCCGTGGCCAGTGACACGCCGTGCACCTCGATGTACTCTACCTTGGGCAGCTGATAAAACCGCTTTGGCTCGATGCTGCTGACGTACACGCTTTCCACCACGCTCAGCTCCCCGCCGATTAGTGAGACAATAGCAACGACTGTGTCGTCCTCCGCCAGTACACCTGTGGTCGGTGTCACCGGCGAAGGCTCCGTGTGAGTGCCGTACGTCGTGCACGTGCGCTCCGCCTGCGGCACCAATTCGGCGTCGTCGGAGCGCGTCGCAGTCGACTTCGCACTCCCGCTCTTTCCAGGGCTGGCGTCGCTCACGCTGCTGTGATGGCTGTCCTCCATCTTGTTCACCGGCGGCAGGCAAAGGACCAGCCCCGGCCACGTCGGCAACGCAACGAAGTGCGAGACGAAGGGGTGGAACGGCGCCCACCATGACTTCAGCACCGTCTCAAGTGAGTCTGCTGTTAAGCTGCTCGCGTGCTGCCGCTCGTCGCGTTGGCTATCCGGCTTGTTCTCCTCACCCTCTGCTTCGCCACCGTCGTCCCCGGAGACGGACGCGCTGCCTCCCGCCACCCAGCTGCGCTGCAGCTCCGCAAAAGCCTCTGGCGTTTTCTTTCCCCAGTACTGCATGATACTGTCGGTGTTGATAGGCGTCGCGGACACGCCGTACGCCATCGTGCGCTCCAGCATGTTCAGGTCATCGCAGTCGTACTCCATGCCCTTCCGGCGCCGCTCCGCCACGTAGGACGGTTCCAGGTTCACAAAGTATGCGTGGATCGGGTCGTCCTTGCGCAGGATGCAGTGGCGGCCGATGCCGGACTCCACATGCTGCTTGGAGTTCGCATCCACAAGGTTGGCAGTGTAGGCAACCACGTTGGCGTTCTTGGAGCGTGCAATGTACATGCAGGTGTCGTGGTGGTCGCGGTTGAAGCGGTTGCGCTGGCGCAGGCGGCTGCGGATCAGCAGATTAAACTCACGTGGATTGTGGTAGCATTCGCTGGCGGCAGGGACGGAGTACTTCTGTGTCACCGCGAAGAAGAGGTGGCTGTCCTCCTTCACTGTTTTGGTGTTGGCAACAAGCGGCACAGACATGGCGAGCGAGAGGGAAGAGGAGGGGGAGAGGATGAGAGAGAGGATGAGCCGTGCGATCGAACGCTTCTTCTTTTTTTTTTGATGATGTCGTTGATGATGTGGGGAAATTTGGTGGTGTTGTGAAATGTATAAGCGCGGTGCCAATGAACCGTGAAGTGGATGATGGCCCCTGATAATAAAACAAAGAACCGCACGGAGGACCGACACACACAGAATAAAAGGTAATAGTAAGACTCCAAATGCAAAGAAAGCGGCAGTAATGCTACGGCGACTAAGGGCGACGAAAGGGGTTTTGATTGAAAGGGAGGGTGAGTGAGTTGCGCCTCGTGTTTGAGCTTGCTGCACGTGTCTCTCGCAGAAATCGCGCAGTTGGAATGGTCGAAGAGGGAGAGAAGGCAGAAACGTTTAGAGAAGTGATTGTGATAGTGATGATGCTGGCAGTGGTGACGTGCAGTGAGCAGCTGGGATGATGAGAGTTATATGGTGCTGGATTATTGTTCGACAATCGACATTGAGAAGGAAAGAGAAGCACACAAAAAAAAATGAGAGATGATAAAGAAGGAAGCAGATGCTCTATGTATTTTCTTTTATAATAAAGCTTGGGGGGATGAGCTTTCATTGAAGAGTGCCACTCGCACACAAGCGCACAGACACCGCTGGCACAGCTGCAAGAGGCCGTTTGACCGAGAGAAACAGACGGCGCCTTCATTGGACTTTTCCGCTAAGCGCACCTCAGAAGTAGCGATGGAGGGAAGGGGGGGGGGTCATGTTGGTGAAAGACGCCTCCGCATTACACATATTCAAGCACACATACCCACAGCAACCGCAAACGCAGGAAAAAAAAAGGAGGGAGAGAAACAGAGAGAAAGACAAAACGCACGACAACGCCGCTCTCACCATCAGAACAACACGTCACCACACCACACCACACCACCGCATAGCAAGTGTGAAAAAAAGGAGAAGAGAGCAGCAGAAGTCTGCCGTGAGCTGCACAGCCGCCTACAACAACACCAGCAGGGTTTTTTTTTTAGGAAAGGAAGAGCACATAAGAGAGAAATAGAGAGAGGTCGCGGATCAACAAACAGTGGCGGCGGCACACACACACACGCACGCACGCACGCACATGCACACCAGCCCTGTGCCGTCCCGCCCCCACTCCTCTCTCTCCCCTCTTTTTTCTCTTTTTTTTCTCTTCCTGCTTATTTGTTATATGGCAAGCGCGGCCGCTTGCCGTAGCCTTCCGTCTTGACGTAGCGCGCACCGAACCCAAACTCCTTCGGGCGACGGCCGTAGGCGTGCCCGTTCTGCTGCTTCTCCCGCACCAGCTTCTCCTGAGCGTAGAAGTGCCGCCAGTCGTGCGGGCGATGCTGGAACGGCTTCGTGTGGTTGTCGGAGACGTTCTGGATAAACCAATCGTTGAACTCCGCACCCGCCCTGCTGACGGCACGGCGGAGGTGGCCCACCTTGGAAAGGCAAGCATCGAGCAGCAGGCTCTCCCGCTCGCAGGTGCTGCCGCCCTTCGCCATGCACACCCGCAGCTGCGTCGTTTCAGACTCGCAGAGGCGCAGCTGATCGTCGCCGCTGAGGCCGAGCATCTTCGCCTGGGTGAAGACGGAGGAGCCGCCTAGGGACGGGGCGGAGTCGATCTGCCCGCGATCGGATCGGCGCACGCCTAAGTTGTCGAAGGAGGTGCCACGACCAAAGTTCACGAGGTTCGTTGGGTTTAGGTAGTCGTACGAGTTCGCTGGCTTCAGCCCGTACTGATTTACACCACTGTCGTTTGTGCGACTCTTCAGCAGTATGGGCGTGTACTTGCACGCGTGGAACACATCAGACGCCTTCATCTCTTTGTGTGTGTACGTGTGTGTGTTTGCGCTAGCTGATGTGTATGGGGGTTGCTAGGGGGTGAAGGAAAAGAGAAGAGAAAAAAGTACTCCCTGTAGCAGCGCACTCCAACACGCAGAGAGCGAGAGAGAACAGTGACAACCACGACCCCTTTTTGGCTTTCTTTTCAGAAGAGTGCGCTTTCCACTGAGAGAGGGCAGACAGCAGAAGGAGAAGGAAGGATATAAAAGGAGTCCCATGTGAGCTCAGCGCTGACATCAACTCCGACAGCTGCGGCTCGGTTAACTTGCGCTAAGAGTGTTTTTTTTTTTGCGCTTCGCTGTTTGCACCAAGCATCCCGGCAATCACACATTTTTTTATTGTTATTATTATTATTATTGTGTGTGTGTGTGTGTATGATTGTGTGAGGAAGAGCGTGACAGCAACCCGAGAGTCCCCTGGTAAGGGGGGGAGAGCAAAAGGCAAAGGACGCTTTGAGTTATCTTTCCATGAATACACGGGGGCAGTTTGCCAACAGACCCACACTGACACAACGTCAAGCGTAGACACACGCAGAAAAAAAAGGATACCTAATGAGTACTCGAAAAACAAGAAAAAGAACACAAAAAAAGCGGCAAGTTACGGCTCCGCAGGCACCGCCACCATCAACAAGAATAACACCAGAGGCAAAGACACACACGCACACGCATACACACACAATAATACATACATGCTAAAAACGTCCCTCATTTTTTTTCTCGTCAGCAAAAGAACTCCAAAAGAAAACCAAAGGGATTTTTTTTTAAAAAGTACGCACACTCAACGGTGACGCCCATCACGTTCTTTGGGGGGACAACACGAAACAACGGAGGGGGGAAGGGTGGACTAACACAAAAGCGAAAACAGCAGCCTCCCACCTTCTCCCTCTCGCGTGGCTGTGGGGGAGGGAGAAGGAGGAGGGGGCCGCTGTTCAACAACGAGAGCGTGCTTCGCTCTAAAACCAATTTGCCTCGTCGTCAGCAGGAATGGGTGACAGCGTGGAAACGACGCCGGAGTCGTCCCCGCGCGGCCGCGACGGTGCGGCCCCGTCGGCACGACGACGCGTCGACAGCTGCGAGGACAGCGCGAGTGACGGCACCACCGGCGGCGCCAGCTGTGTTGCTGATGCGGTGCCGCCGCGTGACGCACTGCCCACTGCCGCCTCAGCACCCGGAACAGGTGCACGGCGTGCCACGGAGTCGGACGTGGCGGAGGTGAGGTGTCGCTCTGCTCCCAGCACCGTCGACGATGACGCCGCTTGCTGTTGCTGTGTACGGGGAGGGGTCTGAAGCCTGCCACCCTGCCGACCACGCCTGCCGTACATCTGCTCGCTCTCGCTCGCTGTTGCACCAGGCAGCCCAGAAAGCGCAGCCGCAGCTGCAGCTGCAGTGGTGGTTGTCGTGTCACCTGTGCACAGAAGCTCGTTAAAGGGCAGCAGCGCAAAGCACTCCGCCTCAGCAAACATGCGACGCAGCTCCAACAGCGCCGCCTGCAGGTTCACGACGGCCGTCGGCGAGGCAGGCGAGCTCGGTGCATCACCTACGTAGCTGCCGCCACTCGCTTGAGAAGGAAGAGGAGGAGGACGGAAAGCAGGGGATGCCCCACCCACGATCGCCTCCACCACGCGGTCCACCGCACGTGTCAGGGCGGCTGTGCGGCGGTGCAGCTCCGCCGCGGTGGCCGCCACCTGCAGTTTATGGTGCGAGGATAGCGCCACCGTGGACGGGCGAGAGTTCAGCACTGCGGTGGAGCCAGCAGCAGTGGAAGATGATGACGGCCTGCCACCCGTCGCCACCTCATGCGCGCCGACCGCCATGGCGACGGAGCGAAGCATCTGTTGGGCAGTCCGTAAGTGGTCTTCCACGCGGTGGACGTAGGTGGAGCTGGCCTGGCTGATCTGTTGCACAAAAACCTGCTGGGCAGACGTCAGCGAGCGGGGAAGCACGGCAGCGGCACTGCCAGCAGCAGCGGAAGGTGTCGACTGAGGCGCGCCACGTGCGGCTGGAGTGTTGTTCAGCCCGAGTGTGCTGTTCAGCCTTCCGCCACGCAACGGTGTCACGCCACTGGTGTTATAAGGGGTCGTGGCCACGCCGTCCCCTGCGGTGCCCGCCTCGACCAGCGCGTCCACGGCATCCTGCTGCTGCTCCAACGCCTGCGACAGCGCCGTCAGCTGCGCGTCTTCGGTGTCGAGCGTGTTCGCGACGAATGTGTAGATGTTCAGCCGACGGACCAGCTCATCCAACACCGCCTGCACAGCAGCCCCAGCAGTAGCAGCAGTCGTGGTAGTAGTCATCGTTGCCGCATCACTGCCAGTCACACCGCTGGTATCCAGTTGGCTGTCCTGTGCGGCAATGAGACCGCCTTCCTCCGCCATCGCGCCGCCCGTCAGCTCCTCCAGCGATACACCGAGGTCTGCCGCGGAGTCTCTCGCCATTCCTTGCAGCGCCGTTAAATGGTACTCCGCAACGTCGATGCGACGCTGCAGATGTCGCACCTGCGCCCGCATCGCCCGGCACTCCTCCTCCATCGCCGCGACGTCCCTCTGCTTGCGCTCGAGCGATGTTAGGGCCCTCTCACGAGCCTCACGGGCGTCCCTCGTCGCCTGCTGCTCCCTGCGCAGCGCCTCCTCCAGCGCGTCGCAGGCTGCGACGTGGTCCGCCTCCCACCGCAGCTTCTCTGCTGCGAGCTGCGCGGCTGCCTCGCGGTGGATCCTCTCTACTTCCGTGGTGCGCTGCTGCAGCTGCACCTTCAACGCCGTCAGCTCTGACATGTCCCTCGCCGTCTGTGCCCGCAGTGTCTGCACCTCCGTCTCCGCAGCCTTGATGGAGTGAGCCTGTCGTGACTTGACGTCCTCGGCAGCCTCCTTGCCCTGCGTGGTGGCCGTGAGCGCCCCCTCCAAACGGGCCACGTCTGCCCGCAGATCTGTCACCTCGCCCCGCAGGGCCTGCTCCGCCACCTCGTACAGCTCCACCTTGGTCGTCATGCGCTCCCGGTACTGGTTGTGCTGGCGTGTCAGCTCAGCCGCGGCGTCCTCGGCGATGTTCAGCTTCGACTGCAGCTCATAGCGATCGCGGCGGTGATGCTCCTTCGCAGCGGTGGCCGCTTCTTGCACGTCCAGGAGCTCCTTGCGTGTGTGCTTCAGCCGCTCCTCGAGCTCGGCCACGTCCTGACGCAGCGCGTTGATCGTGTCCAGCTGGTTCGCTGCCGTGTTCTCGATAATGCGCAGCTGCTCCTGCTTGCTGCGCAGCTCCTCGTACAGCTGCGCCATCTGCGACTGCAGCAGCGTCGCCATCTCCTCCCGCTCCGTCTTCTCCTTCTGGTACTGCTGCATCGCCTTCTCCGCCTGTGCCCTGGCCGACTTTAGCTCCTCGCGCAGCACGTTGATCTCGGTCGTGAGGCTGTAGTGGGTGCTGTCCTGCTCCACCTGATGCGTCTCCGCTTCGGCCAGCAGCTGGCGGCACTTGGTCAGCTCCTTCTGCGCGTCGGTGATTGCGTCACGCAGGCGATCCACCTCACTTGCGTGCTCCGTCTTCAGCTCCACCATCTCCTGATTGAGCGTTTCGTTATGCCCGTTGGCATCGCTCAGGTGATGCTGCAGGTGCTCGATCTTGTGCTGCAGCTGCAGGATTTCGCGCTGGCAGCCATCACGCTCCTTGGTTACCACCTGCTCTGCAGTCAGAAGCGCCTGCCGCTCCGTCTCCAACGTATCGGCACGCTCACGCAGTAGTCGGATCTGATGTGCCTGCTGCTGCTCCTGCGCGTTTGCTTTTTCTGTCAGCCGCTGCAGCGCGTCTGCGGTGCTCTCGAACTCCATGCGGAGGGACTGCTGCGACTCCTGCAGCGACTTGCACTCCTGCTGGAGGGCGGTGTTGCGCTGCTCGAGTCCCTGGATGCGGCGCTCCGCGTCGCGCAGGCGTGCCTGGTCGTCGGTGATAACACGATTGGTACGGGTCTCCACCTCCTGCAGACGAGTCCGCAGCTGTGTTGCCTCCTCCTCTTGGTGGTGCGCTTTCGTGGTTGCCCGCTCCAGCTCCTGAGTGGCACTCTCCAGCTGCGTCTTAAGACGGTCGGCTGTTGCCTCCGTGGTGCTGTGCGTGCGCTGCAGTGCCGCGTGGGCGTGCAGCAGCTCCTGCAGTGTCTGGTTCAGCTCCTCGATGTGCTTGCGCGACACCTCCTCGGTGGAGGAGGACTTCTTGTGGAGGGCGGAGAGCTGCTGGGCGGTGTCCATGAGGTCCGCCGTGCGCTGCGCCTGCTCGTCCTCGAGCTGCGCCAGGCGTGGCAGCGCGCGCTCCAGCTGAGCGCGGAGAGCCTGTGCCTCCCGCACCGCCGCGTCACGCTGCTGCTCCGCCTGATCAGCGACGTCCTGCAGCATGTTACGGTTCTCGTCACTGCTCTGTTGCAGCACCCGCACGGAGGCTTTGCGGGCCTCGAGCTCCGCCTGCAGCTGCGCCACCTCCTCCATCAGCTCCGCCTCGCGGCGCTCGTACGTAGCTTTTTGGTTCTTGATGAGCGCCGCGGTGTTCGTTACCTCGTCCTGAAGAAGGGAGAGGGAGTGCAGCGTGTCGGCGTGCTGCAGCTCCGCCATCTGCAAGTCGCGTTGGGCATTGAAGACGTCCTCGCGAGCTTGGCGTTGCACTGTCTCCAGCTCCTCCTTCGCTGCCTTTGCCTCCGCCACAGCCGTCGCCTTCGTCTCCTCTGCCTTCTTCAGTACCTCCTCCAAGCGCTCAATGATGTCTTTCAGCTGCTGCTGCTCCTCCTGCGCGTCGGCGAGGGCCACCTCATAAGCGTGGTTCTGCGCTTCAGCCTCCGCCATCGCCTCGCCGGCGGCCTTCTCGATGGTGTCGCAGCGACCGTAGACGTACTCGCGGTCTTTGCTGGACACCTGAAGAAGGGTGTGGTAGCCGGCGCACAACCCACTTATGTGGTCCTCCAGCGCACGAGGGATCGTCATTGCCTTGGCGAAGAGGAGGGCCTCCGCGTGCTCCTGCAGTGTGCGACGCTCGACGTCGGCGATGTGCTGTTCCTGCAATTCCGCATTCGCGCTCGTCACGTCAGCCACGCGCTCGTGCAGGTGGTCCATCTCTAGCTGCAAGGCATGATTCGACTGCACACGCTGCGCCAGGTCGTCGCGAATCGTGGTGAGCTGACTGCGCATACCGCGCAGCTCCGCCTCCTGCCGCCGCATCGCCTGCTCCTTCACCTCAGCCACGCGGGCGGCACTCTTCAGCTGCATCGTCACACGATCGCGCTCCTGCTGAAAAATGTCGCGCTCTGCCGACGCTTCGTGCAGCTTCTCCTCCAGCTCCTCGATGGTGCGCAGTAGCGCGTTCACACGGGCGTCCGCGGCACTGGTTGGGGCACCCCCTGCGCCGTCCTCCTCGGCCCCCGCATCAGCGGTTGTGTTCATGGCAGAGGTATCGACTTCGCTGCCGTCGGCGTTGACGCCGCGCAGCAGTCGCCGCTGCCGCACCACCTCACCTCGGCTGTTCTTCAGCTGCTGTTGCAGCTCCTGTTGGCTGCGCAGCGCCTCCGTCAGCCGCTCCCGCACCGTCTCGAGGTCCCGCTGGTGCTTTTGTGCCTCGAGCGGAACCGTGGCCGCCACCGTCTGCGCGACTTCCACCTCCCTGCGCAGGTCATCCAGCTGGGCCTCTAACGCGCTGATGTTGAGCTGATGCGACTTGTGCTGCTCGGCCAGGGCATGCTGGGCGGCGACACGAGCCTGCTCAGCATCACGCACGGCGCGATCCGCCTCATGTGCGGCCACGCGTGCCTGCTCCTCCGACACCCGTCTGCTCTCCCGCAGCTGTACCTCCAGAGTGCGGTTCGTCGCCTTCAGCTCCTCCACGAGCTGCTGAAGGCTGTCACGGTCGTCACGCAGCTCCTGCAGCAGCGTCTGCCGCTCCGTGAGCCGATCACCCGACGCCGCTAGTTGCAGCTTCAGGTCCCGCACCTGTGTCTCCAGCACCGCCAGCTGCGCATCACGGTCCTGCAAAGCGGCCTCGACGCCCGTCGCACCCTGCTGCAGCAGCTCCGACAGCTCCTCGTTGAGGTCGCTGAGCCGCGTCACCTCCTCGCGCGACGACTTCGCCTGCGCACGCACACTTGTCAGTTCTGCCTGTAGTACGCTTTCCCTCTCCGCATGCACCGCTGCGGCCTCGCGCAGCTCCGTCGTGCGTGCCTCTGCGTCCGCCTGCGCCGCCTCCACCAGTCGCGTCATCTCCGCCAGTCGATGGTGCAGCGTGGTGAGCTGCTGCGCCGCCGCATCACGGGTGGTGCGACTCTGCTCCTGGCCTTGCTGAGCCGTCTCATGCTCGCGCAGACGACGCTGCAGGGCGGCGGTGTCCTGCGCGAAGTCGTCGTAGTCGCGCTGCAGCTGGTCGAACCGCTCCTGCAGAGTGCTGTGCTGAGCCTTCCAGTACGCCGCCTCGCTCTCGGCCGCCTCCTTCGCGCCCGTCGCGGGCCGTACGGTGTCACTCTCTTTGGTCTGCGCTGCAGCCGCAGCCCCTTCCCCCTCCTTTTCAGCTGAGGCGTCCGCCGCCAAGAGGCGCAGCTGGTCCTGGTGCTGCTGATCTAGCTGCTGGATCGCCGCCTCGAACGCCTCCTCTTGCTCCTCTAAACGCAGACGCAGCAGCTCGTCGTGGTTAGCGATCTCGCGGTTGCACTTTGCCGCCAGCACCGCCAGCTCCTCCTCATGCGCGGCCTGCACCTCGTCCAAGGTCTTGGAGAGGCGAGTCCACTGCTCCTCCGCGTGGCGCAGCTCTGTTTCAATGTCGTGGCGCGCCTGACGTGCATCAGATAGCTCCGCCCGCAGAACCTCGATTTCCTCGTGACTGGCCTGATCCCGGTTGCAAAGCGCTGCGTGTTCCGCATCGCGGATTTCAGCTTCTGCCTTCAGTGCTTCCACCTCACGCTCACAGTCACGGAGCCGCTGCTCATGCACGCGGCACTCTTCCTCCAGGTCCTTCTCCCTCTCCGCGCGTGCTGCGGCGACAGTTGCCAAGGTGACAGGCGGCGCTGCTGCTGCAGTGATGGACAACGGTGCTGATGCAGTCATGCCGCCCTCCCCTTCCTTGCGCTGCTCCTCCGCTGCAGCGGCATCGGCAAAGACGTCGCTTTCCTCCCCCTGCTCCTCCTCGAGTGTGTCCTTTGCGATAGCGGCACCATCGACAGTAGTGGCGGCGGCGGCGGCGTACTCCTGCTCCAAGGCTGCGATGCGGTCGGCTGCGGCATCCGCCAGGGCCTGCAGCTCCTCCTCGTGACTCGTCGACATCGTCTGCAGCTCCGCCTCCAGCTCCGCGATACGGCGGTAAAGGGCGGCGTTGATGGCGGCCACATCCGAGCCATCTGGCTCGGCCTCTCCCACCTCCGCCATGTGTATCTCAGCTGCCCCGTCGTCCCCCGCGACAAGTGGGTCCTCCTCACGTTCCGAGTAGACAGCGGTGGCCACGGGGCCCACCGTCGCGTCATCTTCGCCTTCAGCCCGCTGCGGTGACGGGGCAGCGCGGGCCGCCGCATTGAGCGGCGTCGCCGTCGGCCGCTCGCGCGCCGCGGTGGGGATGGACGACGCAAAAGACGTCGTGACGGTACGCGTCTCCTCCGCCTCCTCCAGATCCTCCTCCAGATCCTCCGTGTTGTCTAGCTCGTTGCCAGGGTGGCCCTCACAGGTGCCGCCAAGGTGCCGGGGATGCATATCTTTTTGGTGGTGGTGATGGGGATGGTGGTGATGAGCTGGTGGCGCATGGCCTTCGAGCGCCGCATTCGGTGAAGATGAAGGGGAAGAGTGGGTTGCCTGCAGCTGGGCCAGCGCCCGTCGCAGCTCCGCCACCTCACCCTCCAAGGCCTGCCGCGCCTCCTCAGACCGCAGCAGACGATGCTGGGCCTCGGCGTACTGCCGGCCCAGCTCCTGCATCGCCAGACCACTGTCCTCAACCTTGCTTGCCGCCATCGCCGGTGCGAGGCGGCCCCGTGCGGCGGTCACTCGCGTGCTCACAGACACATCCGCATCGTCTGTCGTTTCCTCGTCGTCGAGCACGTCGCAGCTCTCACGCGGGGCACGCCGGGCCGCCTCCTCGCCGCGTGCGGCAGCTGAGGTGGTCTGCGTCTCACTCTGCGCCTCCTCGTGGGCGAATGCGGACGCCTGACACTCGACATCCTCCGGCACTCCAAAGACGCTGTCGCTCGCAAAGCTGCCGTTCGCGTCAAGTGGGACAGTGGTGCTGTGGCCCATGTGGAAGGACGCCTGCGTCTCTGGAGTGTTGTGCCCATCGTCATCCTCATCATCCTCGTCCTCATCATTGTCGTTGCGGCTGCTGTTGGCGGTCCGAGCGCTGCGTCCACCACGCACCGTCACCGCCGCTCCCGTCACCTCGCCGTCCTCTCCGTCCTCGTCGTCACTCTCGTCCGTCTCTGCAAACGGATTTACAGCCGCGATGGAGGCAAGAGCAGCGGACGGTCCAGTTGTGTGCGCCTGCGCTGCCACATCAGCCTCTGCAGTCGCAGGGGACGTGGACGTTGCAGTCATGCCGTTGTGGCCCCCTCTCCGCAAGCGCTGCACCTCTTCCTCCAACGCTACACGAGCCTCCTCAGCGAGGGAGAGGCGATGCAGCACGTCGGCGTACTGCCTGCCTAAGTCCTCCATACCTGGCACCATCTGCGAAGACGGGGAAACAGTCTTGGGATTATGTTGTTGCTGCTGCTGGTCCTCCGCTGTGCGACGGTGTGCCTGACGCTCCTCGGCGAGTTGGTGCGTTAGCTCCTCCACACGTGCACGTAGGCCCTTGAGCATGTCTCCTGACCGGCTCGCGTCATCCTCGCCAAACGCGTTGGTGGGCTCGGATGGAAGGGCAGCGCCCCAGCCGCTGCCTCTGCTCATCAAGTCCGCAGACATCGAGCCCAGCGCCGCCTCGCCAGCACGGAGAGCCTGGATGAGGTGCTCTTTGTCCTCTAGATCGTCTTGCATCTTCTCCACGTTGCCGGAAGCCTCGTGGAGGGCGTCTTCGAGGTCGGCAATGCGCTCCCGGGCACCCGCCAGCTCGGCATTTTCACCTTCCAACTGCTGAATGCGCTGACGAGCAGCCTCCAGCTCACAGTTATCAGCATCTGCTGAAGGAGCGGATTGTGATGGGTCGCCAAACGGATCTTCTGCCTCTGCATCAGCAAATGGGTTTGCAGCTCCGTGAGGCTTTTGCGCAGCAGGCACAGGTGCTGCTGCCTGAGCGGACTCCAGCTTGAGCTTCGCAGCTTGCAGCTCCGCATTGGCAGCCTCTAGATTAGCGTTCATCGACTGCAGCTCAGCGATGCGACGGTGCGCGGCTTCCAACTCGTCAGCGGTAACAGGAGCAGGAGCAGGCACGGGTGCAGCACGCGACACGTCACCAAATGGGTCTTCTGCGTCAACGTCACCGAATGGGTTTGCGGTGTCATGCGCGGCTGGTGCAAGAGCCGTCTGCGCGGTCTCTAGCTTGGCATTCGCAGCCTTCAGCCCAGCAATGGTGGACTCTAGGTCAGCAATACGTCGGTGCGCAGCTTGCAGCGCACTGTCCTCAGCAGCTGCGCCCTCGTTGGCATTCGACGAAGCACCAAACGGATCTGCTGCATCAGCACCGCTGAACAGATTTGATGTGCCATACGCGGGTGGAGCTGCAGTTGCAACTTTTGCAGCTTCAGCAGCCTCAAACTTGGCCTTCATTGCTTGCAACTCGGCATTGGCAGTCTCGAGGTCTGCATTAACGGCCGCCAGGTCCGCAATGCGCTGACGAGCAGCCTCCAGCTCACAGTTATCAGCATCTGCTGAAGGAGCGGATTGTGATGGGTCGCCAAACGGATCTTCTGCATCGCCATCAGCAAATGGGTTTGCAGCTCCGTGAGGCTTTTGCGCAGCAGGCACAGGTGCTGCTGCCTGAGCGGACTCCAGCTTGAGCTTCGCAGCTTGCAGCTCCGCATTAGCAGCTTCGAGCTCGTTGTAAGCGTTCTGCAACTGAAGCAGGTGGTTGCGGAGGCCTTGTAGCTCCTCGCTGTTCTCCTGGGCAACTCTCTGAGCCTCCGCCGCAGCCGTAGCGAGCGCGTTCTCCAGGCGGGTTATCTCGTCATCTTGATCGCGCAGTCGCTCCGTTAAGAGCGTCACCTCGCGCTCCGCCGCCTCACGGGCGAGGGAAGCCTCGGTACACTCCTGCTGTGCCAACGTAAGCTCCCGCTTGAGCACCGTCACCGCCTCATGCAACGAGGCGGCGGCCTCTGCGTTGGATTCCGTCTCGACCTTTTGTGTGGACTGCATCGTTTCAATCCCGTGCGTCAGCACCGCACACTCGCGCTGCAGCGCCTCTACCTCCTGCCGATGCTCCGCTGATACCTGAGCCCAATAGTCTTGATTCGCCTGCTCGCACTGGGCCATGTGCTGGTTGAACTGCTGAATCAGGTCCTGCCGGGCACTCTCCATTTGTGCCTTGGTAAACGTCTCAGACGACGACTGGGTAGCGGCAGCAGCAGCAGATCGGGCGGAGGACAGTTCCGCGTCTTGCGCTGCCACTAGCCGCTGCAAGCGTTCCACCTCCGCCAGCAGCTCCACCACGCGAGCCTCAGCTGCTGCGTTCACGCGACCTTCGCCCATCCCCTCCTCCACTCCTCCCAGCTTATCGTCTACGTTGGCCTTGTGCGGCGGCTGATGGGAATGGACGAGCGCAGGTGCTGCCTGTGCTGCTGCGGCTGCCACCGCCTGCGACGCCGATAGTTGCTGTGGAGCGCCGCTGCCCGCATGCACGTGAGCGTCCTCCTCACCACCCCCGCTGACACCGCCGCTGCCGCTGTGAGGGTTCGCACTGTGCCCTTCATCGTGTCGCCGCACGGCCGTCGTCGCAGCTGCCACGCGTGCCGCAGCGTTCAGCAGCGGTGCCGGCACGTGTTGCCCGCCATTCGCTGCCGCCTCGTCCCGCGCAGCGCAGAGCAGCTCCATGCCGCGCTGCTGCAGTGCTGCCTTCTCTTCAGGGCTGTAGACATTGGTGCCGGTGCTCTCACGGCGGTGCTCCTCCAGCAGCTGCCGACCCTTTGCCCGCAGCGCGCCTTCCTGCTCCGCAGAAAGGGTGGCGTATGGAAGGCCGGCGCGACTCAATGAAGTGTGGGGGGCGGAGTGCAGTAGCTGTTGTTGCTCCTGTCGTTGGAATTGGAGGTGGGCACTCGTGTTACTCGGTGGTGGCGACGTGTGCAGCAGCGGTGGCGCCGCGCCACCGCCTGCCGCGCCGCGAAAAGCGTAGGGCGGCGCGTACTGATCCGGAAGTGAAGAGGCGTTGTTGTTGGTCACGGGCTGAGATGAGGGAGCCGGCGGTGGAGGTGGGGGTGGGGCAGCCTTAGGCCCCGTGTATTCGCTGCTGCTACTCCGTAACATCTCCGTTTCTTCTCTTTGTGGAGGGGGAGAGAAGACACGAAAAAAAAAGGGGTGGAGAGGAAGAGAATGAGAAGTGCGTTTGTGCGTGTGTTTGGGTGTGTGTGTTTACCCCTCGTGTCAAGGAGCCTCAAGCACTCACGCCCCCCTTCGTTTCTTTTGCTTCTCTCTTCTCTCTCACTCACTCGCCTTTCGAAACACACGAGGGACGGGGAGTGTCAGCGCAGTTGATTTGCACCACACCAATGGCAACAACAGACAAAAACAGCTCGTGACAAAAGAAATAATGAACGCCCGCAGCAACACAAGTTGGCAAAACCCAAAAATGCAAACGCACTCCTGCTACCTCTGCTCTTGCTGTTGCTGGGACTGGTGGTGCTGTATACTGTCGACGACAAAACAGCTGTCCACGTGCAAAGAGAAGAAGAGAAAAAGAAGCACAGCCAAAAAAAAAAAAGAGTAGAGCCCTGAAAAAAAAAAGAACAGCGAGCAAACAAAACAACACAATTCAATCAACGACCTCAGCTTTGCAGAAATCTCACGAAGAGCTTCAATTCGGCACTCTTGCACTGCAAACCACAAGCAAAAATTAGAGATAAAGTTGTTGGCTGCTACGGCGATGTGTGTGTCAGTGTGTGTGTGTGTATGCGGTTGTGTGTGTATTTGTGCTGAAGGCAGTATCGCCTATCAACACCGTGAACTACCAAAGAGGAGGGTACAGAGTACTCTCTCTTTTTCTTCTCTTTCTTGTGTGCAGCAGTGTCGTTTTTCGTGGTTCACTCAGCTCACTTGATTGCACGCTTCTTCAGCTACTGATGAGAATGACGTATCGCTAGCTCTGATAACCCAGCACTGCGTGAGTATGTGTGTGAGTACGTGTGTTCATTACACAGTTGAAAGCGTCAGTTTACCGTAGGTGAAGCCCGCCAGATAATCGTGTTTTTTTATTTTTTCAGTACACAGGCCCGTATATATTCGTGGCAGCGGTGTTCCATATGTAGGTGTTGTTAAGGTAGGGAGCAAGGGAGCGAAAGCAATTAAAACGGAATTTCAATGGCGCGGTCAACCGCAAAAGGAGAGGGAGTACGAAGGGAAAAGAGAAAGAGTGTTTGATAAAAGGAAGGGGGAGAAACACTGTGGTGCAGTTTTGGTGTGCATGCGATGATGTCTGCCACGCAAAGGGACCACACAATCATATCATCTCTTTCATCCTCCCACCCACCTCCACCACCTGAAATCTCTCTCTCCTTGCCGTGAGAGTGGAAGGAAAAGAAGGGAGGCATCATCAAACGAAAGAAAGAAAACAAAGCAAATTAAAGACGAGACAGGCCTGCTTTGAGGGAAGGCTAGAAGAAGAAAATGACAGAGAGAGAGCCGCCCTCCCCCTTCCCTTATCCTTTCTGCTTTGATAGTTGAGGTGCAAGCTCTGCTACCCTGCCCACTGGCACCTTCTGTTCTCTCTCTCTCTCATTCTACTCGTATCTGCTTTTATTATTATTATTATTATTATTACCGCTATTCATGACTCGTGTCTTCACGCTTGGATTGCTGTATATACCACCACTTCCTGTTCAGCTGTCAAGTGCTTCTCATCTTCCCTTTGACTTTCCTCTCTCCACTTCCCTCCCTCTTTCTTGTGTTTCTTTGCCTTTGTTTTTGACGCCACCGGCACCTCCTGCGTCGACGGGGAAAAAAAAAACTGCTAGGGACAAGCAAAAATAAAAACACAATACGCAGGGGGTACCGTATAACGACAGTGGAAGGCAGTGACGTAAACACACGCACACGTACACGCGGGCACAGAAACACGCACAGCTGAGGAAGAACTCAGCAAAGGAGAGATGGGAAGCAGGACAACAAGACAACAGGAGAGACAGAAGGGTAAAACAAAAGAGAAAAGGAGAGAGAACAGAAAAAAAAAAAGCTCAATACAAGAAATACGAGAGGTGTTTTGCCGTAACAGGCCTGTACAAACCACGACGATAGCATAAGGAGAGAAACCAAAAAAAGAGATCATCGGGAAAGGAAAAGAAATGCGAAGAGGCGCGTGTCCGCGTGCGACACCTCCTTCCTCGCAAAGCCCCAAATTATAAGTCAGCGGCAGAAAAAGGGAGGGAAAGCACAACGATGCTGCCACAAAAAAACACGCGAACATTAAGAAAGAAGGGGAAAAAAAGATGAGGAGGGAAATACCATCGGGGTAAAACCACGTAGTATACAAAACCTCAGCTGTATGTTCTCTTTTCTTTTTTTTTTTTGATGGGCAGCACATACACACGTGCACGCCACGAAAGACCAAAATAGCTCCATAAAAGCAAAAAAAAAGTCAATTGCCCACGCGTGCGTCGACCCCGCAGAGCGACAATCACGGCAGGTAAGCAACGTGCAACGGTACCCCGTGTCTCCCACCTCCTTCCCGCCCTCTTCCTTTAACCCCTTGCTGCTGCTTCTCCACGTGGGTTGGGGGCGCAGCGGAGCGTGCATGTGTGTGGGTATGTGCCCTCACTGATCATGTTCGCCGCCGCACAAGCCCTGTGCAACGAGGCAGGGAGGGGTGAGAGAGGCACCCCTCCCCTTTAAATCATGCTACGCGTCTTGAGGATCAACAGGGAGGAAATATAAATGGCTAAGAAACGAGTTAGCCACGTCCCTGCCACCGACAAGAACCGCTTGATCGACTCGGCCCAGCTAGTCGCAGACGACCCGACTCGTGAATTTCGGTGCGACGCCCCACTGCGCAAAAAGGAGCGGCTCAGATCCTTGCGCATGCTACGACTCGCATACGCCGCCGCCGCGCGTGACGGGAAGTTGCGCTGCGTCGCCCGCGTGCCTTGCTTGTTGCTCAGGTGGAAGCTCGGGAAGGCGGGGTTGTTGCCCGCCGCCGCTGCGTCGCTGTAACCGGGGACGATGTAGTCGTCGTTGCTGCTCACCTCCTCCTCTTCCCTCTCCGCACCGCGTGCGCCACATCCCAGAGAACCGTGCTGATCTTGCTCCTCTCGCTGTTGCTGCTCCATCTGCCGTCGCTCCTCCTCCTTCCGCCACCGCGGGCGGTAGTCGGCAAATTCATCTTCGCTTTCGTCATCGTCTTCGTCGTAGCCGCTGCACACGTAGGAGGAGGCCATCACGCACGGTGACAACATCCTTGACGTCCCATCAGTGCTGCGACACCACGAGCCCGCCGAGACCACCTCGCCATCACGCACGAGCGGGCCGTCGGAGATGCCGGTGAAGTCGAGCGGCGGGACGAGCGGGGTGGTGCTGCTGCTCCCACGCGGCCCCAGCGGCGTCGCAGGGAGGAGCCCCCGCAGCATCGACCCGCCCTCCTCAGGATGGTAGTCCGTGAGAGGAGACATGTAGCTGGAGGAGAGTCGACGCCCCGACGCTGGCCGTGGGCTGGTCAGGTTCAGACTAGGCGGCCGCACCTTCAGCGTCGCGCCGCTGGTGGCGTTGCTGCTGCCCGACTCGGTCGGAATGCTGAAGCGCGGCAGCGGTGCCCCACCCAGCTTTACAGCACGCGCCGCAGGCAACGGCGAGAGGCTGAGGGCGTCGCGGCAGCTCTCCAGCGTGGACATCGTCATGTGTGGTGTCACGTAGCCGGCACCATTACCGCTACTTCCGCTGGTACGTGTTGGGAGGAGAGGGGTCAGCATCTGGGCCGAGCGTGGCGAGCGTCCGACTGACAGTGATGGTGGGAGCTGCGACTGTCCTCCCTCAGATGCAAAGGCGGGAGAGGCAGCCTGGTAAGACATCTTTGGCGTTGCCATCGACGGGTGCTCTGTGGTGGGGATGCTGCCAGCGAGGCACGACACCGCTGCCGACGACGATGATGGCGGCACGCCAGGCGTGCGGGCGGAGAGGCCGTTGGAGGAGCCCGCAGGACTCAGCGGAGGGCAGCCGAACGCGTCCGCCTTCGACCCTGCTGTCTCGCTGCGGGGCATGAGAGCCGCGTCATCGACGTCGTTGCCGCTGCTGCTGCTGCCCCCGCTTGCAGCTCTGTTTTGATCACCGCCGTGGCCGTCTGGCATTGAGACGTGTGGTGGCTGTGACAATGATGATGATGACGGCGGCGACAGGAGGAGGAGGGGAAAGGTGGGTGGTGGTGGTGGTGGTGGTGGCGGCTGTGCCGTTGTTGGCTGAGAATCTCTGCGCCGCGCCAGCCGGGGTGACTGTGCGGAGAGCATCTGGATGCCGTGGGGAGAGCCCTCCATGTGCTGGAATAGCGCAGGGCACGGTGGCGGGACAGTGGCAGTCACGCGCGGCTGGGGCTTCTTCGCCTGGGTACCTGACACACTTTCTGCCGCAGCGCTGGGTGTGCCATCATGAAAGTCTGCCGCGTGGTGGGCGGGACGTCTGCCGCTGTTTGAGCTGTCGCTGCTGCTGGCGGAAAGCGGGAACACCGTCTGGGTCGGCATCGATCGTGGTGGCAGCGGCGGTGGTGGTGGGGGGGGGAGGGGAAAGGGTGATATGCAGGAGACGGTCAGCGTGTTAGGCCTCTCTACTCTCTCCACCCCCTCACGCCCCCATTCGTCGTCGTCGACGCGCCACGGCGTCACCCCACTGCCCTTCAACGCTAACTCCGCCAGCACCTCCGAGGAGGAACGCGGGGGGTGCAGAACGCGCGTGGCGGTGTACTGCGGCCGTACATGCAGAGCATTCCCACGGACGTCGTTGGAGCTGCACGCGGCCGATAAGGAGTCGTCAGACGAGCACACCGACGATGAGAGGCGGGACGAGACAAAGCCGCTGCGCGACTGCGAGGCGGAGTCGAGAATCAAGCCAGGCCTGGCTTCACCGCTGCCGTCGTGGTTCTGGCTGCTCCCCCAGTGCAGCTGCAGAGTGTGGGGCAGCTGACTGTGGTGGTTCGGCTCCTCGCCTTCCTGCTCCGGTGGTTGATAGAGAATACGCGGTGGCGGCGGAGGTGGTGCGGCCCTGCGGCCAGCATGGTTCGGTGCATTATAATGCAGGTAGGAGGAGTGCTGCGCTGCAGAGATGTGGGTGGTGTGATGACTACTACGGTGGCTGTTGTTACTGCGGCTACGGCTGCGGCGGTGGTGCGACGAGCGATGTCGGTGGCGCTGCGGTTGAGCGTGAGCCTGTGAATCAAGGGAAGAAATGTCGTCAGCTGGAGTAATTTCTGAGTAGCGTGGCCCGCGGATGGGCATCCAATGGGTAGGGGAGATGGACATTAGCGACGTCGAACGCGCACACTGCTCGTCTCTCGTACTCCTTTTTTTTTTGCTCTGTAAACGTATACTGCTAGTAAGCGCCTCAGCAGCGATATGTATGTTGTGTGTGTGTGTGTGTGTGTGTACCGCCGTGTCGTGGGACGATGACGATTTGAGGTGCAGCGATGGTAATGGACTTTGGCTCGTCAGGTTGCACTTAACGCGCTACAGTGAAGAAAAGAAGACAGAAAAGAAGACCAAATAAATAAATAAAAAGGAGGCGTCCACCTTGCCACGTGCACACTTATCCGCCTGTTCTCTGCTTACTCGGTAGAAAAAAGGAGGGCAGCGGGGCTGAGGAGACAAAAGTCAAATAAAGAGACAAAAGTCAAATAAAGAGACAAAATTCAAAAAAGAAATCGATCGGTAGACTTGGTATACGTAGCTGACGAGGACAACAACAGGAAGGAAAGGAGAGGGGGTATTACTAAAGAAAAAAATAGAGGAGAGGAGAATCGGGGAGAGAGCAAAGGAAAACAAAAATGAAGCAGAAAGACAAAGCACACAAAAAAAAAGCACTAATCAATTCCCAGCCAACATAAACAATAAAAAGTAGAGAAAAATACAACGAACAGAGCTGATCTGCTTAGCTTATGCGAAAAGTGGGAGCGTAGACGGGCTTGTTCGTGTTTTAGAATTCAGAAAAAAAAAACAGAGAAAAGGGGAGCAGAGGAGGAAGTGATTTGCTGCGTCCCTAGAAATTCCAACACTGATGAACGCACCACCCTCCAAACAAACAAACAAACGTTAAAAGTAGTATTAGTGTGATAGATATAAGAAAAAGGGGGAGAAACCCCCGTGCTCTTGACAGCAGCGTGTTGTTGATAGTGGTGGTGGTAATAGCTCTGTTTTGTTTTGTATTTGTGGGAAAGAAGGATGGTTGTGCTCCTGTTCTATTGAGAGGAAGAGAGAGGCGGCGCCGTTGTACTTGGTATATACGGTACACACAAAAATAGAATGTGCGAAAGTTAACAGTACGAAAAAAAAGGGCGTAAAAAAAAACAGGTGACTCGAAATGCGTCTACCAGTCGTTGAGTGTTTTTTCTTTCTCTTTTCTGCCTTCGTTCCTCGACGAGGGCACCGCGACGCCGGTGGAGAACACGAGACCAAAAAAAAAAGTAAAGACAATCTCTTGCGGTTGCTGTGTGATATCACGTTGGCGGTAGTGCTTGCCGTTCAGGACTCCCCCCCCCCTTCTTTCTCTGCGTATGTGTGAGGTGTGGCAACCGGCAAGGATGAGCCCAAAGCGACTGCGAAGTGCGAGTGAAGGGCTGTAAAGAGTCGGTGCGTAACGATGACAGGAAGCCCCTGCGTAAAAACAAGAGTAATGATGGAGGCAAACCAATAAGTGTAGGTAATGAAGGAAACAGATGGTGAATGCGTATCTCAACTCGTTTGAAAAAAAAAAGCGTTCTCGGATGTCTACTGCGGGGGTGCTTGCGACGAGGGAAAGCAGAACAGTCGCTCGTATTAGAAAAAAAGATGTATAGAACGGGTTTAAGAAGGGCTGAAAGCCACTTTAAAAAAAAAGCAGAAAAACAGAAGAGAGAAAGTTGGAAGCAGTCTAGCGCAAAGCCAACAACAAAGATACAATTTAACGCTCTCAGAGGAAAAGAAAGAGTAAGAAGAAACAACACTCAGTTGTTGCTGTGTTTTTTTATTCGAATACAAGGCACGGTCAACGTCGCTTATTGTTGTTCTTATTGTTGCCTACCTCTGACTTTGGAGAGCCAACACACACACGTACTATTGGCGCACGCAAGAAACGAAAATACACGTGACGTATAAACGAAGAAACAGCCGGTGTTTTTTCTACTCCGGGTTTATCGAAGAGAGTGATCACAAAAAAGAAAATGTATATATATATATATATAATGTTAACAAATGTTAATCTGTGTGTGCAAAAGTTGGGCAGCAGCTCGAAGTGGTCGCAAGCACGCACGCCAAGACGGCCTCTTTCTTTTCTCTCTTTTCTTTTTTTTTTTTTGAGGGTGTGGAGCAGTGCACAACAGAAAGGGAAAACAACACCAACCCTTTTGCTTTCAAGCACTAACAAGCTTTTTTTTCTCTGTTTATTCTTATGTTGTTGTTGTTGTTTTTGTTTTTTCTTTGCGTAGAGGAGGAGAGTGAGGTGGAGACGAAACGCAAGGAGAAAGGCGAGAATCGCGTGTGTTTTTTTTTTTTTCAGACGCTTATATATATAGGGAAGGGAGTGGATGCGGACGGGTCAGCTGTCGGAGAGGTCACTGTTATATAAATCTTGTAAATGAATACGGCGAAAAGCGGAGGGGGAGACGCCGGTTAGAGCGCAACCACAGCCTACGGTGCTGGAAAACAGGAAAGACGAAAAACGTAAGAAGCACAATTCGCTCTCGTCTTTCCACACTTGCGTGCTGTTCACAGTGAGCCAGAGAAGTCAATCGGGCCCGCAGCAGCAACAGCGGCGGCAGCAAGGAAAGAGAGAGATGCATATATACGCACACATATATGCAGCAGTGATGAGTGTTTGTGTTTGTGTGCGTACGTATAATACAGGAGTCGGATCAGAGAAAAGACGAAGATGAGCGCGTGGAGAAAATCAATCGCCCCAATAACAAAGAAACTCGCTTTTCCTTCTGTGCGGAGCCGCGAGGGAGGATATGCGGTTCGCCTCCTTATCACTTAACAACAACGCCACAAGCAAAGGGTGGCGCGATAATGTCCTGCGCTCTTTGTGAAAGAGGGAGGGAGAGGAGGAGCTGCCTTGCTGCTGACCAAGCCAAAGGTGTCCACGAAAAGGTAGCAGACAGGGGAGGAGGCACACAGAAACCCAGCAACCAAACAGAAAGTCACACGACTTTGTTGTTGCGGTCACCCTTGAGACTCCCCTTCCGCTCTCTTCTCCCCATGCCCGTCCCTCCCTTTCCTTTCTTTACTTTATCTCTCTTGTTTTTTTGCTTTCTGCAGTAAACACCAGTAGCGCCTGCCGACGCAGCGACAACTCCACACGTAACATCGAAAGCGAAAGGAGGAGGAGAAGGGAGAAAAAAAAAAGCACAACGGATGAACAGCAGAGAGCACGAGAGAAACCAGCGAGAGAAAAATGAAGAATATCAGCAGCACAAGTGTGCACGCTTCGATCGCGGTGTACATTATATAAGCAGGCATCACAAGAAAATAAGCAAAAAAAAAGTCGATACAGTCTCTGGTGCCGATACATGCGCAAACTTGACCTTCTTCGTGTGTTTGAATCCGCGAGAACAAACCACGTCTTCTCCCTTCCTCGAAGAAGGGAGCTCGCAAGAGCGTCGCTACGAGGCCAAACGATGAGAATTTGCAAAGACCCGCGTCGCGGCGCACAGAAGACCCTCCACCACTTGCACATCCGACGGCTGCAGCGTCGCGTACACGGGCACCTGGACGACAAAGGCATACTCACACGCCTCAGCCTCAGCAGTGGTGGTGGCAGCGGTGACAGCGGCAGTAGTGGTGGACGGCAGCGACGTCTGAGCTGCGGCGGTGGTAGAAGGAGCATTCACCGAATCACCCGTCGGATGCACAGCAGGGGAAGCAGGAGAGCGATGAGGCGGCGGTGGGCCGCGACCCGCGGCGACGGTGGCGTCCTCCGGCTCCAGCCCGACCTCCGCTGCGCTCAGCACCGCACGCTGCAACAAAACCCGCAGCAACGCGATCCCGCGGTGGGGTGGCATGGCAGCGTGCGTGTCGGCCGTGGTGGTCGACGCCGAGAGCGGCTGCGGTGAAGCTGATGCGGGTGAAACGCCGCGGCCGCGGTGGTACAGCTGTGCCTCTGCAGCCGCTTCCTCCTCCTCTTGTAAGCAATCTGTTTCATAAAAAAAATCATCGTCGTTGCCGCCGCATCGATGTGGGGGAAGGGACGGCGTCGACATCAGTATCGCGAGCGCTTCGGACTGAATAGAGTCCACTGCCTTGGCAAATATCAGCTGCTCTGCCCGCGTAGTCAGCGTGTAGACGCGGAGCGGCGGACTCGCTGAGGCCGTTGTCGCACCGCCACCAGCTGGAGCGGCAGTGGAGGTCGAATCGTCTCGTGCGGCTGCAGCAACGTTGGTGATAGAAGCAACATTCGGCAGACCCGGCATGGCCGCCTCCCCTTCGGACGACGACGTCGATGTCTCACGCATCTGACAGTCCTCCGCATCGCCAACCCCACTCGTGCCGTCGACTCCGCCCTCCTCCCCTGCCGCCGTGGTGGTGGTGGTGGTAGTGGTCGCAGCGTTCAGCGTTGCCTGCAACACCCGTCGCCGCCACAGCGCAGCACTTTGCAGCATGCGAGGTTGAAGCTGTGCCGTGAACACTGCCTGGGCGTGCGACAGTCGCACCATCAACTGCTGCCACACCTCCGGCAGCCCACCAACGTCCTTTACAATGAAGCGATGGCCATCCACGCACACGCCGGCGTCGCTGCCGCTGCTGGTGCTGTTGACGTCCGCCACGGATTCGACTGCGAGTGCGGTTGGATTCGAACTCGCCACGTCAGTATCGACACTGCCCATACACTCCAAACACTCAAGGTACGCCGCGAAGCCGTTCTGCAAGAGCTCTACGAGATACGACACAAGCGTAAGTCCCCCCACGGGATCTAACTCATCTTGCAGCACGTAGAGGTACACGGCATCCACGAAGCCACGCACGGCGTGTGTAATGACGTGCGGTCCACATGCCACAGGGAAGGCAAGTCCCGATGCTGTTGCCGCAGCAGCGGTGTTGGGTGTCATGAACGTGGTGAACGTCGACCCGCCGTGCCTCGACTTGGGTGTGGGGCCCACGTAGACGCTGCGGGCGGTGTTGTGCTGCGGCTCGATCCCCGCGCAGACGCCCAGCAGCGACCAATGCGACGACGGCTCTTGGTGACGACGCCCACCCACCACCGCAGTGGGAGAGTCCCCAACTCCCCCTTTACCCGACTCATCCTTCGCCTGCGTTGGGGGAGGTAGTTGATCGGTGTCATTGCCTGTTGCAGCGCGGTTCTTCGCTGTCCCTGCAGGGGTGCCACCTGGTGGCACACCGACAGAAAGCCCTTCAGCGGCCCTCGTGTTGGCCTTCTGACCAGCCCTGCCATCTATGCTACTATCCCGTCCAGCAGTCTCCTTGTCTTCACCGCTCTTGTTGCTGGTGGCGTTGGTGGTACTCGAGACGTCACTTGTCGCCACCTTCTTCATCTCCAGCGGCAGTGCGAACGTGAGCGGTGGCAGCTCCGGCCCTACGCCTTGGGCAAACCACGGGTGTCGCAGCACGTCCTCCACGGAGTACCGCAGCGCCGGATCCGTCGCCGTCATGTTCTGCACCAAGTCCAGCCACAGCGGCGGCGTTTCCCCGAGCGTCACGTAGCGATTACGGATGCGCTGAGTCGTCTCTGGTACTGCCGTGCGCAGCTGCGACACCCGCGTCACGCGCACGCACAACCCGCGCATCATCTCTAGCAGCACCATCCCAGCCGAGTAGACGTCTGCCTTGAAGTCGTACGGTTGGCCCGCGATGCGCTCGGGCGACATGTACATCGGTGTGCCCATCTCAGAGTAGAAGAGGGTCGAGGGCAGGGCGTTTGTGTCGTCATCGTCGCCGTCGTGAAGCAGCCCGCTGGAGCTATTCTCATCAGCAGCCATACTTGCCTCATCCGCTGCGTCGTCCGCCGGTGCTCCAGGGGCACTCAAAGCGCGTTTCTTCGTAGCTTCCGGGGCCGGGGCCGCCCTCGCCATCCCGAAGTCCGCTACCTTCAGCGTCGCCGACTCCCAGTTGCGCGAGCTCAGCAGCAAGTTTGCCGGCTTGATGTCGCGATGCACGATGCGGCGCCGCTTGAGAGTGTACAGGGCGTTGCACAGCTGGTAAGTAAAAGATCGTGCGACGTGGAGAGGCATGTGCGAGTCGAAGGTCTGCAAACAGTGTTGCAAGTCGCCGCCGTCGCAGTACTCCGTCACGAGCACGTACACATTCGAGTATCGCTCCCGTGTCTCTGCGGCACGGGATGGAGGAGAAGCGGAAGCGGCAGCGGTGGCGGTGGTGGTGGGGGGGGGGCCCGCGTGGCGCTTGCGTGGTTTGTTCCACACCGACAAGACATGGACAATGTTGGGGCAGTGGTCACCGCGGAGGGCCCATAGCAGTTCCAACTCCGAAGGAAAACGAGGCCGCGGCTTTGCGTTTGTGGGAGTGGTGGTGGTGGGGGGACCCTGACGCTCTTCCTTCCCAGCTCGTGTGTCAGGGTCTGCCCCTGGCTCAGCCGTTCTGCGCGGGCTGGAAACCTCGCTGGTCCCCGCAGAGGGCAGATCACGCAGCAGCTTCACCGCAACGATGGTGCCCGTGGCGGGACACCTGCCTCGGTAGACGGTGCCAAACTGCCCTTGACCAATGCGGTCCTCCTCGCAGTACACGACATCAGAGTTCTTGCCCAGCCGCACCTCCTTGCGAGCCCGTCGTGGGTGCGTTGGAGTAATCATCGGCGAAGGGCAATGAGACACAGAAAAATCGCAACAGCAGCGGTTACAAGGTTCCGCCTCGGTGCAGAGCGTTTCGTCTCGACACTAAAGCGGACGCCAATGGTGAAGAAGGCGAGAACGTAGCCGCTGAAATGAACGAGCGCACGTACGCGTGTGTGTGTGTGTGTGTGTGTGTCGCCAGAGGCTGCCGCTGGGAAAAGCGTTGAGGCACCTCTGTTGGTTCCTGTAAAAGCCCAAATAAAAAAGAGAGAGCAGTGGAGGCCTTCAAGACGGCTCACGGTAAAGAAAAAGATGAGAGGCAAGTTGCACGATAAGCTTCTGTGTTTGTTTCTTTTTTGTTGTTGTTTTCAGAGTTGCAGACATGATGATGGCCCAGGCGAATCTTCCCTACCCTTGTCCCGAGCAACAGAAGGAAATGTACATTCCTCCCATCCCCCCTCCATCTCTCGTAGCGACGTGATGCTCTCCGCATTGTCGATCCCTCGTCAACGCGGCTGATCCCTGCCTACCCTTCAAACAGTATCCACTGCGCGCAGATGGCGAAAAAAAGACAGCACATCATACACACACATTCACGCGGTCGGGCTCTGTGACATTCTACGTCCCTAGATCGAGAAGGCATCGACACACGACTCCTCTCATCCTTTGAGCAATAGCGCATCGCTATGCCCTTTAGTTCCGCACCTCTAGACGAGCGTGTGTACTGTGACTTTTTTTTCTTTTTCGCGTTGTCATCCTTTTGTTTGTTTGTGTGTTTTACTGGGCTTACGGTGAACTTCGCAAACGAATAAAGAACAGAATGAAGTGAACATCACAAAAGACACGAAGAGCTTTTCTCTCTGTACTTCTTTTTGTTGTTGTTGTTGTTGTTGTTTTTTTGAGGGAGAAGAGGGAGGGACAACGTAAAACAGCATTTAAAAAGAGAAAGAAAGAAAAACCACAAGCAACTCAGCACACATTGCAAAGGTGCCAACGACAGAAAACTGGAAAACACGACATAAACAACACGCACACACTGAAAAAAAAAATTCAACGATGAGCCTTCCCTCCACATTCTCTTTTCGCCCGGGTGGAAGGAGGAGAGCAGGTATAAAGGAGGGGAGGAAGGTTCCTCACACGCCCTCCCTCTTCTGTTTCCCCTTCCTTCCCATCCTCAGTTGACGTGCAACAACAACAGCAACAGCTTGCTTACAGCAAAAAAAAAAGAAAAAGAAAAGAATCACGCAAGGAAAACAGCTTTCCGCAGCACTCTTGTCTAACAGGCACGTTGGCCGTGTTTCTTTTTTGTCACTCATGTTGTTGTCTCCCTTCCTTTTTCATATCCCTTCTCATCTCCCACTCACACATACACACATACACACATCAAAGGCAACAAGTCAATGAGAACTGGCGTTGCAACTCCAATGGCGGCGGGGCGAGGAGTGCGTCGACGTGAAGACACACAACGTACACAACAAAAAAAAAAACGAGAAGAGTGTGAAAAACAACAAGCACCCGAGTGCGTACCTCATGCACACACAAATATATAACAGCCGCCATCAGACAGAAAAAAGAGTTGAAATGGTTTCGCATGATCAGCAATGAAGAAATCGCATCACAACTGCGTTTATAAAGCTCACATAAGACACACCAACAGAAAACAAAGCAGTCCCGCCTTTCACTTGACGCTATATAACTGTCTGCAACGGTTCAAAACACAAGTGAGGTCCCTCTCCCTTCCCCCCCCCCCTCGCTTCCCCCACAACATCGCCATCCTCAACACCACACAGAAATAGCACTGTCCAAAATAAAATCAATCACAAGTTAAAAGATAAAAAAAAGCAAAACCACAAAAAGAAAATCACCACTTTCAAGCCGCATTTAGAAAGGTATCACAGCGCTTCCCACAACAAGCTTGCCTTGTTCGTGGTCTACGACCCCCCGGACGTCAGCAAAGGAAAAAAAAAGAAAGTGTTCCAACTAAATAGCGCCACCGAAGATCATTTTGCCATGTGATGTGAAAAGCAATAATACATTTCTTGTGTTGATGTGTGCGTGTGCGTCTTGAAACACGTTGACACACAGGAGGGTTTTCCCTTCTCACCGGCTGTTGCTGTTGAGGTTGACACGTACGCTTTAACAGCACACCACCATAAGTGGAAAAAAGGGAGAGAAGAAACTTGAGTGAAGACAAATTACAACACCACAACCGTTAGTCTCTTTCTTTCCTTTTGAGTGGCGGGTGTCGCTGCTGTCGTTTTCATCTCTTTTTTTGTTTGTTTCCTACTTCTTTCTTTCCAGTATGGTGTTCGTCTGTGATACCCCTCCGTGATGAGACAGCAAACTCCGCCTAAATCATCAAAAAAAGTGCTTTTAAAATTAAAAAATGACCCCGGCGTGATTCGTCGATACACAGGCGAAACTTCCAAAAGAAAAGAACAGAACGCAAAGCACGAAGCACACATACACGCTCACACGCACGCACACACACAGAGAGAAAAAGAGCGACACAACCACCTGTTCTCAACAGTTGGCCTCGAAAAAGTGCAAACACAGGAAAAAGGGTTAGCAAAACGTTGCAAGCCAACGCAGAAGAACATATGTATGTAGAAAAACCAGCCCTCCCCCTTCTCCCCCTTCCCTCTCTCCACAAGCAGAATCACCTTTTCCCTCCTCCTATAACACTGCCGCCGTTGCTGCGTGAACCCGCTGTTCTTTTGTGAATGAGCCGGCGTCTCTGTTATTCTGTACTCGAAAGAGTTCACTAAAAAAAACTCGTATTGTAAGCAGAAACGAGTAGGTAATACCAATAGCCACCGTGTGCACGTGCCCGAGAGAGGGACTCTGTATGGTCTAGAAAGAGAGAAAAAGAGAGCATATCAGGTTTGGTTGCCTTTTCTGCTTTTTTTTCCATGTCCTTTTTCTGGTTTTTTCTCGTCTGTTGTCATAGCATTTGCAGGTCACCGTGCACGTGTCCCTGAAACGGTTTGGGTGCCTCGTGTCCCGTGCCGCTACTATTCTCTCCTTCCACCATCAACCTCTGCTGCTCCGCACCCTTGTCCGGCTTTTCTCTCCCTTTTTTTTCTCGTTCACAGAGGCTGTATGGTAGGACGTGCATCCCCACACAAAGTCACCCACCACGCAACCAGAAAAAGAGGAATTGAAAAGCTCCAGCTAGAACAACAAAAAGATACAAATATGAAAAGGAGACGGTCAAACGCAATCAGCATGGAGGGGAGGGGCAGTGCAGCGAATGCCAGCCATTACAAGACAACAGCACACACAAAACAAAAAAGCTTTTTTCGAGACGAACCGAAAAGAGGGAGAGAGGGGGAGGGGAGGGAAAGGAAACAAAACCCGGGGGAAGACGAGCCCTGCGGTGTGAACGACGGAAGAGTGAGATGCGCGGGGTGGGGGGGGGGCGGGGTGAGGAGGGAGGCTGTGCCACGTTGGCACCGCTTTCAGAGCGTCGTGGAGCATTGTCGACAGCTTTTTGTTTTTTTTTAATCGAAGCGGTAGAGACCGTGCACGTCCTCCGGTGCCGGACCGTCGAGGTGCTGCTCCCACTTCTCGTGCAGGAGATTTAGGGCATCCGCAACCACATTCGTCTGCAACAGCTCCGGCGAGCACACGATGCTCGGATCCTTCAAGATGTACACGTTCAGCAGATACAAGGCTTGGAACGTGAACTCCATGACGCGACGCAGCTGGGTTTGCATGTTCGGGATCGCCTTGAACCTCGTCTCCAGCAGGCGGCAGCGGTCCTCCGGTGTTTGGCAATTCGCCTCGTAGTCCGGTGGGAAGACGAGGACGTAGTGCAGCAGCAGCCCACCAAGGGAGCTGGGCACGTCGCCGAAGGGAAGCAGCGTCGACATGCTCTCGTAATCCTCAAGGGAGCAGTCGCTGAAGCCCGTTAAGAACTGAGCCGCTGCGATCGCCTCTGTTAGCACGCGCAGGCTGCGGTTCATAACTCGTGCCATCACCGTGAAGGCACACAACTGCCGGCTGTACACCGGTGCCCATTCAAACACGTCTTCCTCGCTCGCCTGCTCCTGGTAAGGGACAGAGACAAGGCAGGCAATGCGCGTGGCCAGCAGCACCTCCGGTGGGTCGGCATCTACGATACTCCCTGGATTGGTGTCGTCCCCCTGCTGCTGCATCGAATCGGCACACGTGAAGGGGTTGGGGTTAATGGTGTTGACGCGCAGCAGCTCCGTGAAGCGCACCAACGCGCATTGGAACTCCTGTGGGCAGTGCTCGAGCGAGATGCTGAGGTAGGCGGTGAAGAACACCTTCTGCTCCTGCAGCGCGCCGTCCTCACCGTTGACGTCGTCGCCCATGTCCGGGTTGCTGCTGCTCCGGTCATCTAGGTTCGGCTGGCCCTGCACCATTGAGGCCAGCGGCTCCGCACCACCCTCACCCGCCTCCTTTGAGTCCATGGAGTGCGAGAAATACCCCACAAAGTCAAAGGTCTTCAGCAGAATGGCAAAGAACGTCTCCTTGCGACCGCGGTACAGAATCGGCGCATCACGCGGCGACGCCGTCGGCGGCATCTGCGGCGCCTGCACGCACATCACAGACGACTTAAGGGACAACACCATCGCCATGTCGATGTTCTCCAGCTGATCATCTGGCACCTCCGCGAGCTCCGTAGACTCTGCCAGCTTCCACTCGTCCAGCACGATGAGGCGATCCGGTGGCAGGACGTTCATCAGAATCGAATCGAACCAGCGAACCCACGAGATCTTCCCGAGGCGCTGGCCGTAGCCATCCGCCTTGATGCGGGACACGACCTGCGAGATGATTTGGCCGCGCAGCGCCATCAGCGGATGCAGCAGGTTGTGGTATTCTTCGGTATCCGCCACAGGGAACTCGTCACGAATGTACAGCTGTGTCACGGCTGTCATGAGGCTGACAGACAGAAGGCCTGTGAACTGGAAATAGAAGAGTGAGAGCGGCACAAGATAGCCGAAGACGCCGGAAAGGTTGCTGGGCATATCTTTGTTGGTGAGGCTCGGATCCAGGATGCGGATGAAGTACACCAGCGACGACTCCGATGTGACCTGGCTGGAGAAGACGGGGCTGTACTGGATGTAGGTACGGCCCTTGGAGTGCTTCAGCTTCTCGATGTTAGGTCGTTCGTTCTGGTTCTGCTGCAGCTCGTAGCGGTCGATGAAGTCGTGCAGGCACGAGAAGTGCGGGTGCGGGGTAGAAAGCTCCTCGTAAATGCTCTGAGTGGGCAGCTGCACGCTGGCATGGGCAGTTGTGATGGCGGGATGCGAGGCAATCAGGAGACCCAGGTCCATGAAGCGATCGCCTGCCGCGGCGGTGGACGTCTGTGTGACGTAGTGGGGAAACAACTCCCGCAGCACCTCGTCACGATCGTAGTACGCCACCTCGCCCGTCTGCAGATTCACCTCGGCAATGCACTTCATCTCGTCGTAGGGTACCATGAGCATCTCTGGTGGGCCCATCAGCAGCTGTGCGATGCCCTCCTTGTGCAGCGTCACCATCTGGCACCAATTTAGGAAGGGCGCCGTCACACACACGACACTCTCCTCTGTGCGCAGGAAGCGTTGGACGGCGCGCAACACGTCCTCGCCAATCGCAGAGGACGTCTCGAAGGCCTCGGTGATTTCCTCCTGTGTTGGCATTTCGACTCCCTCGTTCAGCTTCGCCCACACCGCGTCTCGGGCCTGCAGCTCGTCGGGGCTAGGCAGAAAAGCCTCCACGTCACCGTTGATGCCGATGCCGTTGAGCACCCACAGCGGCTCGAGGTGGTGGGCACGCATCTCCTCCACGTGCTTGTGCACGAGGGACAGCAGGCAGTCAGGCAGGCAGGAGTGCAGGAACCACAACGGGTCGGTGCGCTGCAGTTGCGCGCGCAAGTTCGTGATCATGTAGTTGCCGTCCACAGCAATCGTGTAGGGTCCGTCCTTCTTCGGGTCGTAGTCGGGGGGGAAGAAGGTGCTGAGGGTCGTCTTACGCAGCAGCCGCTTCTCCATGAGAAACTCGTAAAGGGTTTGCTGCGGCGCCAAATCGCCTGGGGGGTCGGGGTCCATGTAGCCACCCTGCATCGGTGGCATCCCCATGCCGCCCACCATCATCCCGTCCGGGCCCACCAGATTTGGGTCCATGACACCCATGTTGGGATCGAGGTGCGGCGCGTACATCCCTCCCGGACCGTCCCCGCCGGGCCCCATCATCTGACCACCCTGCGAGGGAGGCGGCAGCAGCACGTTGGGGTTCATGCCGCTGCCCGGCATCGGCGGACCACCCATCATCCCGGGCGGTTGCGGTGGCTGACGCTGCTGCATCAGCGGCGGCGGTGGAGCACCCATGGTGTTCATCGGGCTGGGGCCACCCATGTTCCCAGGGCCCATCCGATTTCCGCCACGGCCACGGCCTATCATCGGTGCGGGACTGCCGCCGCTGTATTGCATGCCGCCCCCACCCATCATCGGCTGCTGCGGCGGCGGTGGTGGCTGATTTTGCGGCTTCGGCGAGACATTCGCCTGCATGTGTGGTGGTGGCAACGGCTGCTGCGGTCCCCAGTTGTTGTTGCCGCCACCCGGCTGCGGCGGAGGCATGCCGCCTTGCTGCAAGGGCGGAGGCCCCTGCTGCTGCTGCTGCTTGCCGCCTCCCATCGGGCCACCTCCACCCATGCATCGGTTCGCGCTACTCGGCCCACCCATGATCTGCTGCTGAGGAGGTGGGGGCATCTGCATGTTCTGTCCCTGCATTCCACCACCGACACGGTTACCGCTGCCGTAGTTGTTGTTTTGGTAGTGCTGCTGCGGCTGCTGCACTGGTGGGGACTGCATTTGCATGCTGTGTTGCGACCCACCACGGTAACCGCTGTTGGGCGGAGGAGGGCTGTTGTCTATATCAGGTACATAGCTACCGTCCCGCATCATCCCTTGCGGCGGACCACCCGCAAAGCTCGGCGACGGCTCCATGTGTGGTGGTGGCGGTGGGGCGGACCCACGCATGTTCTGGTTGTAGCCCCCCACCCCGCCCTGGTTGCCGCCGCCGTAGTACCCCTGCTGCGGGTGCGGTGGTGGTGGTGGCATGCTGGAGGTACCCGGGGTACGCACACGCCGCGTCGAGCTGTTCGGCGAGCCGGTCGCACCACCCTGCTGCGGGTACGGCGAGCCGTGCGGCGGAAGTCCGTAGTCGTTCCCCATCCCGCCCATCTGCTGTTGTTGCTGCGGATGCGGTGACGTGGGCGGCATCAGGTGGGGTGGGGTGGTGTTGTTCCCGTAGCCAGGACCACCACCACCGTACATGGGCGACGTAGGTGCGTTGCCGCCACCACCGCCATACATCATGCCGTTGTTGCCCATGTTCGAGCCGTTGTTGCCACCACCTCCGCCGTGCTGCAGGGGCGGACCCATGTTCCCACCACGCCCGCCATCGTTGTATCCGTTGTTGTTGTGTTGATGAAACCCGTGCAGATGCGTCGGCGGACCGCCCGCATTGCCGTAGCCGCCCTGCTGCTGCTGCTGCTGCTGCTGTGGCGTCTGTGGAGGTTGTTGCTGCTGCTGCTGCTGTAGCAGCTGAGGTTGCTGCGGACCCTGCCCACCGCCGCGGTGCGCGCGAGGAGGCATAACTCTTGCTGCAGCGTCGATAAGTTCAAATTATATACGGAGCGAGAGAGCGTGAGAGAGAGAAGCCTATCCGTTGCAGAATATGCGGAGAGTTAAGATGGGAAGTGCAATCGAGAACAAGCACACTGTGGAATCACAAGCAAAACAAAAAAGGGAAGAAGGTGTCTCCCCTCCGCAGCTCCTTTTCTTCGCCGCAGCTATCCCCTCTTCACTATCTTTCTATTCCCCCTCGTCCCCCTCTCTCCACTATTATCGACTCCGTCGATGCTGGTGTCGAAAATCACAAGGAAAACACGAGGAAACAACAACAGAACAAAAGCAGCTTTCACCCAACACTCCGCAAAACAAAAAAATAATATAATAACGGAAACGGAGAGAGAAGCTGAACAAAAGGGAGACAAAAACACAAAAAAAAAACGAGCACAAACACCCGGCGATGCTTCACTGAGCGGAAGTGGAGTGGTGTGTGTCCGTGTGTCCGTGTGTGTGTGTGTGTGGAAGAAAAAAAAAGAGAGAAGAAAAAAAAGAGTAAGGAGACGCAAAAGGAGTGGTCACACCTAATCAACAAAAGAATGGTAAGGAAGTTGCGTAGGTCCAGCTCCGCTTTCTGTACTACAACGGAGACGGCGGTTCTCTTCATGCGTGGTTGTTTTTCTCCCGTATTTCTTTCTCGCTTCAAGAGTCATCAGCTGCGAGCAGAGTAGGTCCATTGTGGCGCATGACGGAACCCGGAAAAAAAAAGTACTGCCCTTCTCCTCTCCCCTCGAGCCTCGTTGGGTGAGGCGCAATGCACTAGTAAAATCCGTTCACGCCGGTGGAACGAACAAAGCGAAGAAGGGATGGAGGGCAAAAAAAAGGGAGAAAACAGCGTAAAGCTGTGCAGACGCACGTTCCCCCCCCCCTTCTCCGTTGCAGGCACCCTTAACGGAGATATGCTGTTTTTATTAGGATTACTATAGCTATAGCGGGTTTTCCTTTTTTTATATGTTTGATTATTAGGCCCACGACAACCATTTTGTTTTGCCCATTTAGCTTTCATGAAAGAGGAAAGTAAGGATTCGTGACAGCGACGCCAACGGCGGTGTCCTCACCCGTTCCCAACGACTTCTGCAACACCTCACACGCTAATGCGCACGCACGCACACAAACACTACTCAGACACCGGCTAACGATCCCCGAGGGAGGAGAGGCAAAAGAAAAAAAAACGTAAATTGGAGGGAAGCGGGGGAGATGCGCCAAACTCGACGCCGTCTGCCAAAGAGAAAGAGAGGCACCACCCGTGTGATGATCCGCGCTCTTGCGTTGCGGTGGTGAACGTGGATGAAGGAGGAGCAGGGAAAAAAAGAGGTAGAGCAAAGGAAATAACAGCAACAGGAATTGCCATGGACCTCAAAGACGCACACAGGATTTGCTTCCTACTCACATCCGCTTCCGGTGGAGAGAGAGGGAGAGGGAGAGAGAACGACAAGGGAAGAAAGGCAGAGCGAGGCTGGGACGTCACGCAAGACGGTGATGTGGCGTCGCCTTCGCTGTTCAACCTCTCCATCCTCCACGCACTGACAACGCACCGCCTCCCCTCTCCCCCTTCAAAAAAAAAAGAGCCTTCGCCGTTCCATGAGCGGCAACAGCTCTCACACACTTCACGTTATGATGCCGTGCACACAGACCTCCTTTTCTCCCCAGCCTCTGACGCCACCACCCTCCCTTCCCCACGCGTCCCTGTCTACGCCGGCAGCGTTGCCTTCTGGAAGATCACCTGGCCTTCTGCCAGGCCGCCAATCTTCGCACCGGGTTTCATGACACCGTAGCGGAAGTTTTCCACATCGGTGCGCAGCTCCGTCGGCACGCCGAGTGCGTCCATGATTTCCGTCATCTTCTGCGGCATCACGGGCTGCAGGAACATCACGCACAGGCGGAGGCCTTCCATTGTGACGTAGAGCACCGTGCCGAGGCGCGCTGTGTCCGACTTCACCAGCTTCCACGGCGCGTTCTCCGTGACGTAGGCGTTGAGGCTACGCAGGACCTCAAAAATGGCAATGAGGGCTTTCTGGACGTCCGGCAGGCAGTAGTAGTGGTCGACGGTGCCGGCCAGGTTGTTCAAGGCAGCAATGAGAGTCTTGTCGCTCTCGTTGTATTCGCCAGGCTCCGGCCACACACCATTCACGTTGATCTTCGGCGCCACGCAGCGTGAGACCAGGTTGCCTAACGTGTCCGCCAACTCGCTGTTGAGGCGGGCTACCATGTTCTTGTCACTATAGTCGCCGTCGTCCTGGAAGTTAGACTCGCGCAGCAGGAAGTACTTGAGGGCGTCGATGCCGAACTCCTCCGCCTTTTCCACCGGATCGAAGGCGTTGCCGAGCGACTTGCTAATCTTCTTGTGGTCCTTTGTCCACCAGCCGTGCGCCACCAACCGCTCCGGCAGCGGCAGATCCGCCGACATCAAAAACGCCGGCCAGTAGATCGCGTGGAACTTCAGAATGTCCTTGCCGACGACGTGCACGTCGCAAGGCCAGCGATTCAGCGTGTGGTAGTCGTCGTCCAGCGTCTCCGTGCCGTCGGCGGCAACGCGGGTGAGGGCGGCGGTGTAGTAGTTAAAGAGGGCGTCTAGCCACACGTAGATGCAGTGGCGGTCGTCGCCAGGAACCGGGATGGACCAGTTCAGCACAGACTCCTTCTTGCGGGAGATGGAGAGGTCAAAGAGACCCTTCTCGACTTGCTTAATTACCTCACGGCGGCGGAATTCAGGAACGATGCAGCTCGGGTGGTCGTGGAAGTGCTTCAGCAGACGGTCGCGGAACGCGCTAAGACGGAACATGTAGTTCTCCTCCTCCACCCAGGTCACCACGTGGCCACTCTCGAGGCTGATCTTGCACGGGTTGCCGTCCTTGTCCACGCCGTCCGTTACGTTCTGCGCGGTCAAGAAGGACTCGTCGCTGACGGAGTACCAGCCCTCGTACTTGCCGAGGTAGATGTCGCCCTTTGCCTCCAGTTTCTTCCACATCTGCTGTACCAGATGCTCATGTGTCGGGTTGGTGGTGCGGATGAAGTAGTTAAAGCTGTAGTTCATCTGCTGAAAGCACGTCTTGAACTCATTGGACACGCTCGTCGTGAACTCCATCGGGGACATACCCTTCTTGGCGGCAGCCTCCGCCACCTTCTGCCCGTGCTCGTCGGTGCCGGTCATGATGAACGCCTCCTCGCCCTTCACACGGTGGTAGCGACCCAGCACGTCGACGATGAGGCTTGTGTACACGTGCCCGATATGTGGTGACGCATTCACGTAGTAGATGGGGGTTGTGGCGAAGAAGGTCTTGTTTTTCTTCGGGCTCACCTCGTAGGTGCGCGTGACACGCAGGAAGTCGCCGCACTCCTGCACGGAAAGGGAGTCGAAGGCAGAGGCGATCAGCTCCTCATGCTCAGCGCGGAAGGCTTGGAACCACTGCACCAAGCGCGGCACCGCCTCGGCCTGCGCGGCCGGCAGAAGCCCGCCCTCGCACAGTGCCGGCAGCAGGGCTGAAAACAGCACGCTGTCCACGAGGAACGACTTCGAGTCGGCCGCGCCCCCCACCGCGATGATGCCGTCGTGCCGCTCCAGCGTGTTGTGGAGCTTTTGGAGGGCGGCCTCGGCCTCAGCCGTGATGCGGCGCTGCGAGTAGAGAGGTGCCAACGCAGGCGTGAGCACCGCCGCCTCCCAATCGAGCCACTCCCCCTCGCTGGCCAGCACCTCCTCGGAGCGCGGGGCTGACGTGTACTTATTCCACACCAAGCGGGCTACCTCATTGCAACTGTAGAGCGGCATCTTGGAGGACGGCAGCTGCAGGTACGGGGTGCTGTAGGTGCTGTTCAGCGTCACCTCCAGCGGCTTCTGCACGAACATGGCGCACAGCACGGCTTTAAGGGCCTGGTGGTTGGCCTTCTCCGTGAAGAGCTTCAGCATAGTTGCAGAGTGTGTGTGTAGTCGACTGCAGAAAGAGAGAAAGACGCACAAAAGAACAGGATGGCGGACAAACGATAATGAGACTAGTAGGTGTTGTGCAGATCACGTGGGTTTGATGACAGCACTCATGTGCACCCGGGAGGCGAAATAGAAAAAGACGTAAAAGGGGTATTCCGTCGCATCCAACACCCCACCCCGTAAAAGACAGCACATACACATACGCACACAAGCATCCAGCAAGGCAGGCAATTAGGAAGCAGGAAGGAAGAAAGGAGAATCAACTGTCACATTGCCTGGCATAGCAAAGATGTAAGAACACGCACCGCACGGGAGCGAACGAGAGAGAGGAAAATGTTCTTCTTCCCCCCCAAAAAAAATCCACACATAAACACACATACTCCCTCTTTTTCTTTCGTGGCTCTTCAACAAGAAAAGCAGAACAGCTACTGAGATGCCCCTTCCCATCTCCCCAACCTAAGCCCAACGGCAGCTTTATCGAGCCTCCACGGTGTCTGTTTCCAATTTCCAGTGCATGCACGCAAATAACTTTGTACATGTACACGTCATCTGCTGCCGAAGAACGGTGCGAAAAATATAAGAGTGGCTGGCGGATATGAGGAGTGAGGGGAAACGGCGGGGGAAGTGGCGCTGTATCAACGTGGGCACTTCAAGTATCCACCACTGGCATGCTGACATGGGAGCCTAGTGCCACTCCCATGTGCGTGTATGTGTGTGTGGCCCCCTCTACAGATGTAAGAAGCAGTCCTGCTTCCGCTTTCCATTGAGGGAAAATGCGTCTCTTTTTGTTTGTGTGCCTTTGTTCTTCTCTTTTTTCTTACAAAACGCCACTAAGGGAACAGGGAAGCCCCCTTTCCATTTTCCTGAAAAGAAAAAACAAACGCACATACACGCCATAGGTTTGAAGACAAAGTTACAGGCATTGATGAAACCAAACCACCAACCCCAGACTATCCGTCAAGCACAGAGACAGCGTTAATAGCAAGACGGTGTCAACACCAGCACAGCCCACATGGAGAAAAGGTGGGCGACATCGCAACAGACAAAAAAAAAAGAGGGAAACAAAGACAATAGTCGTGGGAAAAAAGAAATTTAGATCTGGAAGAAAACACAAGAAAAAACGAAAATTACGCTCTCGACTTTCGCTTAAAAAAAAATGAGCTCTCTAAATTCAGAATAAAAAGGAGGAGGGGGAATTACCCGCCCGCCCCCCACCACACACACATACACGCATTTTCTCTGCGAACAACAGAGGTGAAGGCTAACAGAGGCACTAGAGGGAGGTGGTTGACAAACTCACCTCCCCGCTTCCCCCTTCCCCGATCCACGACCCTTGGGACAGCTAGCGTCCGAGTCCTGACCCCGCTCCTTCACTACCCCTTACGAACCGCGTTTGCCCCAGCAGCCCCCGCCGCGGCGGGAGAGCCGGCAGCGTTACTGTGGTTGGCCGCAGCAGCAGCAGCAGCAGCTGCGCTGGTGTTCCGCGCCTCGACCGTTCGATGCAGCTTCGCAAATACTGAGTCCAGCATCGGGTAGTGAATGAAAGACGTCTCCCAAAAGTTGTACCTCGGCTCCCTCATTAACTCGACAAAGGTGTTCAGCACACCCCATGGGTGGGGCTGCACGATGATCGTCTTCTCCGCCAGCACGCGGGTGATCTGCTCCTGCACGCAGGTCTGCGTCTGCGCGTCCACGGTGGGTGATGGCAAGAACAAGTTCAGCACGACATTCGAAAAGAAGTTGGTCTGTATGTTCGGGTACCGCAGCTGGTTCGCACAGGCGCCGAGGAGGTAGTAGCGGCCTTTCGTGTTTAACTTTTTGCAGAGGAAGCGGTAGCACGCCAGCACGTTCGACTCCGCGAAGTAGGGCGGGATGCAGTGGCCATGCGAGCTGAGGTACACAATGGCCATGTGCTGCACCACCGCGTTAATGAAACTGCGCTTTGCCGCCGGGTCTGCCATCTTTGTTAGCACATCATTCAGGACATTCTCACGCACCGGCATCTCGTCGTTGCGCACCATCGCCTCTAGGTTCACCAGCAGCTGGACGTCCATGTTTGCTGCCGCGAAGGCCGCCTTGATGCAGTTCTCCTGCACACGCGTATCCAGCTGCTGCAGCATGGCGGGACTGTTGGGGTCGACATGCTGGAAAGGCTCCGGCAGCCGCTGCTCCGGTGGGAAGGAGCAGAGCACCGTGTTGAGCAGCTGCACACAGGACAATGGAATGGCCTCGCAGAGGGGGTAGTGCTGCCCAATCAGAAACTGCGGGTAGTCGTGCAGGAGCACCAGGACCAGCTTAAAGACAGTCTTGTAGTAGACGAGGCCGTTCGGGCTGATGCGGTTGTTTTTGATGAGAAACTCCACAAATCGCATCGCATTGCTAAGCAGGTCGGCGTAGTGATCCCACATCGACTCCAGCTGCATAAACCGTGGAATGAAGAAGCGGTGGGCCAGGATCTCGATCCAGCCAAAAGTGAAGCCCGGGTAATCTATCGGAGGAACACGACGCAGGAAGCTGTAGAAGGCCACCGTAAAGTCTGGTGACATCTGCCGCGACGTCGAGCTCTCCAGACGGTGCAGCGAGTACACGAGGTCGCTTACGAGACGCACGTACGGCTGCTGCTGAAAGACAGGAATGAACTGTGCGTCCGCTGGCAGCTTCCAGTCCGGTGCGGGTCGCACCTTGGCGACGTAGTCGTGGTGCTCCGTCAGCACCCGCGTGACCGCGTCCAGTAGACGCTTCAGCAGCGTGGTCTCCGCACGCAGGTCGTGCGAGGCCTCGTTTCGCAGCGAGCAGCACTGCAGCAGCACCATCACCAACTCCACGAAGCCATCGCACATCACAAAACACTTCGCGGTGTACGGAGTGCGGTAGCCCGGCGGGCCACCAGGACGCGTGCCGACGAGGACCTCATCCGTGATGGTGCCGTCCGCCCGCTCCATCGCGAGCATCGTGTTTGCGTAGTACTCCACGCAGTAGCGGACACCAAGGCCGAGGAAGGTGTGCAGATGCAGCGTGTCTAGCATACGCTTTTGCTGCAGCGTCTTCACGAATTCAACCGACGGAATGCGGCGCTCCGTGTTGCGGTGACTCTTCTGCGACCACACCCCGATCCAGTCGTTCATCAGCTGTTCCACGTCCTTGTGGAAGGCCTCGTCCTCATCAGCACCTACGCTGGTGCAGGGCACAACGAGCTTCGTGACGTTGGCTGGCACAATCTTGCTCAGCGGCGGCTCCGTGACGTACGACGGGAACGTGTGTGCCGGCGCGGTCGGTGCGGGAGCACGGGTGCGAGTCCGGGCGATGGTATCCAGTGCAGACAAGGTTCGGCGCATGTCCTTCGATGCCACCATCTTCTCCTTGATGATGACGTCCGTAATGATGTCACCGGCGAAAGTGACGTAGTTGGATGTCCCGGTCGCCAACGCCTTGGCCAGCGCCTCGTCAAAGCGGCTGCAGTTCACAATCTTGATCCGCATCAGATCCGTCGTCAGCTTCGGGAAGGAGAAGCAGTGTTCGCTGTGGAGCAGCAAGCGCGTGAACTCCTCTGGTACTGCCTCGCCGCCACGCTCGCGGCACCGCAGCAGCACATGAAGATAGAGCTGGTGCATTCCAGCCGATACACGCAGCACCTCCTGTCGCCACGCCGGATCGTCCTCGGACGGGCTCTGTGTCCTATCCGCGTTGGCAGCAGCGGCAGCAGCACCGTTCACACCAGTTGCATTGCCCTGTTGGTTGTTGTTGTTGTTGTTACTGTTGGCGCTTGCGTTTGCCTTCTTGTTTAGCCGCTCAGTCGATACAGCGAGGGAGAGCAGGCGGTTAAACATGGGACTCAGGTACAGCACCGCCGCCTCGGGCGACACCAAACTCAGCAGTCGGGCAAGGTGTTGGCGGATGACAGACTGCGGCTCGTCACTGCTGGAAGCTGGGTCTGGCGTTGCCGCCTCCAGCTGAGCGAAGTTGAGTACCGGTGTGTTATTGCCACTGCTGCCGCTCAAAAAGCGCGAGACGGCTTCCTCCAGGCTGCGCAGCACCGTCGTGAAGACCGCGACAGGGGGGACGCAGGTGTAGAAGTCGTCGTACACCTGACGTTGTGGCCCCGGCATGCGGCCGGCCGGCACGAGAGCGTCGCCCATGACACGCAGCAGCTCGGCTGCCTCCACCTGGTCGGCCGGCAGCGGCAACGGCTCGCCCGCAGCGAAGGTGTTCGCCTTCTCGCGGGCCACCTCGAAGAGGCTGCGACTCGTTGCCATGGCTGCCTCCTCGCCCACGCTGTACTCCACCGCACGCATGCACAGCTCCTGGTTCGCTGCGACAATGGAGTCGCGCACAGCCGCCTTCAGCTCAACAGGTGTCATCGGTTCCAAAATGCCCTCCACGAGGTTCGTGAAGGAGCGGTACAGCAACATCGGCAGCTCCTCCCGCACCATCACGTAGCTCAAGCTGGAGGCCAGGGAACGCGCCATGCCATCGCCCGCCACGAGGATGTCGTCGGGGAATGGGTCGCGCGCGTAATCCTTCAGCACCAGCCGCTCCGTCGTGCGTGTGGCGATGGCGACGCTACGCTGCATGCAGTAGCTCACCGCCTCACTCACAACGGCCTGCAGCGTCGCCGCGATCTGCGAGCGGAAGGGAGCGAGGCGCTGCGCCAAACCAGCCGAGGCCGCGTCGCCAGTCGTGAGGTGCACCGTCTCCGGTGTGATGACCACAGGTGGGCGGATGGGGCGGTTCAGCAGCGACATCATGCGGTCGTAGTCGGACGGCGCGCCAGGTGACTTGTCCTTTGGCTGGAAGGGCTCCGCATTGGCCTGCAACGGTCTGGCGCTACTGCGCAGCGACGACTGCTGAGCCGGTGGTGAGGAGGAAGAAGGCTGCAGCTGCGGTTGTGGCGGCGGCGGTGGCGGTGGCTGCGGCTGCTGCTGTTGAGGTGGTGGTGGCGGTGGTTGCGCTACAATCGCCATGGGTGCGGCCGTAGCCATGCCGGTGTCATCCTCGTCCACACGGAAGTCGGGGCTGTTGTTGATGTCAATCTCGTGGTACACGTCGACAAGGTGCGACTCCGTCGTCGCGTGCGAGGGGTGGCGCACCATGTACTGCATGATGTCCTGCAGGGTCTGGTCGAGCGCCTTTAGCAGCAACTCAAGTTCGAAGCGGAGGGTCACGCGCAGGTGTGGCAAATTGTACATCTCCATCAACAGCACCAGCTGTGCCATTGTCCACGGATTTGGTGGGCAGAAGAAGCGCGACTTGGCACAGCTCATCAGCACACGGGTCATGAGCGACACCGCAGGGACGAGGCGGCCCTCACGCATGCTCTTGCACAGCAAGTCTTTGAAGTTGAGGTCTTGGCGAAGAATCGGAATGTTCTTCTCCAGCGTAATGCTGCCGAGCCAGGAACCCAAGTTGCGCAGCAGAATGCGTTCGCTGCTGTCGGTGCTGATCTTGTCGGAGGCCAGCAGGCGGTGCACAGCGCCAATGGTGGCCTTCCGCAGCGCCTGGTCCAGCTCGCTCGAGTGCAGCTTCGTGATGAGGTCGATGTACATACTATGGTAGTTTGGCTCGAGCGCGGCCCGCTTCACGACGAGGTAGTCGGCGAAGTATTCGTAGTACTCTGGCCGCAGGAGCTGCGATAGCTCCATCGCGTTGTTGTCCAGGTTCCGCACATCGGTGTTACCAATGAGGAAGTTAATCTGCTCCTGGATGACACGCGGCGGGGCCGTGACGTTGACGTTGGTGACGAGGGTTCCAATATCCAATGTGTGAAGCTTCGCCGCGGCCATGTCCGTAAACTTCTTCGACTGCGGCGATGCCGCCGTCACGATGGCGGGGTCGATGCTGCTGAGGGCTTTGTTCGGCGACGTCGGCGAGGTCGGCGACCCGTCACTCGTGTCGGTGCCGTTGTTGCGCGCCGCCTCCTCCTCCTGCTTGATACCGCGATAGATGGCCGCCTTAATGCCAGGAACGCGGAAGTCGAGGTCGCGCAGGTGGCGCAACGCACGACCGACGCTGGGCCAGTCCGGCAGCCGCGACTTCACCTGCTCCACCGCGATGATACCATACTCCTCCATTGCATAATTGCCTGGCTTGGCCAGGGCCGGCAACAACACACCCCACGCCCGCTGCACCTGATTGGCCGGCAGGAGATCCTTGGCGAGCATCTGCCCGTACAACTCTGCAAACAGCTGCAGCTCCTTGCGTGGGTAGTAGCCGATGGCGGACGTCTCATCGAACATGATGCTGATGATGCACGCGTACAGCTGCTTGTCGCGTGGCACCGTGCTCTTCAGCAGACGCTCCACCGTGGCGATGGCAGCGGTGGTGGTGCCGGCGGCGTACATCTTTTTGAAAAACTCCGTTGCCTCGTTCTCCACGTCCTCGGGGAACAGGGAGTCGGTGGAGGCCAGTAGTGTCTTGGCGCAGTCCGTCACGCTCTTCAGCACATCCCGCAGTGGCGAGGCGAGCAGGGCGTTGAGGGCTGCCGTGGCGCTGGCTACGTACACCTGCTTCTCCTGCAGCGCCTCGGCTACCTCGACCACGTTCATCGCGACGGCGAAGCGGTTCTCTGACGAGCTGGCGCGGAAATGCAGCTTGCCCTCCAGCGCACGCTGCAGCCACTTATCGCTCGGCTCGCCTGCCTCGTCCATGCACATCGCCACCGCTGTGACGAGACGCGGACTACCGCTCTCCGTCAGCACGCGCTTGGCGGCAGACTTGCACTTGAGCACCATCTGCACAACGTCCACTGTGCGCTCCGGGGCCGTCTCGGTCAGCTCCGACAGCACGCCAATAACGGCGTCGAGCCGACCACGCCTTTCCATCTCCGGCACGACGTGCTGCGCCACGGGGTCCAGCGAGGGGCAGTGGGCCTTGAGCAGGTGCTTGACGCAGACGAGGTGCTTGATGGTGCCGGTGAAGCTGCCCGTCAGGAGGTTGTACAGGAACAACAGCGGCAGCTTCTCCGCAGCAGGGCGGAACACGTCATGGTCGAACTCCTTGTCACGGCTCGCCACGTGGACTGCCGCCTCCATGAAGGCGGCGGAGCGCCACAGCTCAATCTCCGACGCCGTCACGCCGGGCGGCTTCGTCGCCGGCAGCAAGTCGGCCGGTGCGTCCATCGCGAGCGCCTTGCGGTTCACCTTGTCTGGGTGGCGCAGGATGTACTCCAGCACGCCGCGCTGCCGCATCGTGTTCGTCCAGCGGCCAAGAAAGAGGTTGATGGACGGGTACTCGCTGTCGACCTGGAAGCGGTGGTAGGCGTCAAAAATGACAGAGATGTGCTTCACACGGAACGGCTCGCCATCTGGCTGGTCCAGCAGCCGCATCACCAGGTCCCAATCAAACGCCTTCTTCGGGCACCCCTCGCAAAGCGCATCGAGCAGCGGCATCGCGTTAACGAGCGTCGCGGTACTCAAGCTCTTCGGCGAGCTCTTCCCCGAGGCGGTCATAAGAGATGCGTAGGTGTTGCTGTCATTCGTTGCCGTTGCGCCTGACGCGAAGAAGGCGAGGACCTCCGCCCCATCCCGCTCCGTGAAGGAGTGCGGGAAAATGCTGAGCAGCTCACGTGAGTCCGCCAACGTAGTCACGCAACCCAGGCCAAGCTCACGCAGAATGCCGGCAACGCTGACCTGTGGCTTCACCGCCGTCTTCGGTTTCTGCAGCAGGTTAGTGTGGCACAGACTCGCCAACTGGCTGTCCAGCTTTGCGGGGGCGAGGCCGACCTGCCGCGACAGCAGCGCAGCCGCTCGCACACCGCCGTCGTCCTCCTTCAGTGCCGCCTGTGGTACGTTGAAGTCCTCCAGCACGTCCGTCGCAGCAGCCTTCACCGTAGCATTCCCACCCAGTACAAGGGCCATGGCCATCTGCATCTGCTTCATTGGACTCAGCTTCAGGTCATTCGACATGAGCGCCGTGAGAGAACTCTTCGTCAACGTGGAGGCACTCCCGTCTAGCGCGCAGGCGACCAGTGTCAGTCCATTCGGCTTCCCAAGAGCATCGTTCACCAGCTTCGACGCCAGAAGCGCACGCTCATCACTGCGGTTGGACAGAAGCGCGGTGCATGTGCACTTGATCGTGTAGCGGTGAAACCCCACTGAACGAGTGCAGAACTGCTCCAGCGTGGTTAGGGTGGTCTGCAGCGTGTTCTTTGAGACTGCCCCAAGGAGGAAGCGAATCGCCTCGCCCTGCGCGCTTGCAATGTCCTCCACGCGATCGTACAGCATCGTTTTCTTTTCTTAACTGTCAAGCACTAAGAGGGACGGTGAGCGAGAGCAAAAAAAAAAAGAGGGGAATGATGCCGCGATATGAGAAGGCAATTCTCTATGGAACGGTGCTCACACGCAGACACGGACAGACAAACGGACTGATAAACAGAAAGCTCCAAGTACTTGCAACTGTTGCTGTCAGTCCTTCGGTTTCACGTCTCTGCCCTCTCGCGGTGTCGTCGTCCTTGATTGCTTTGCTCGTAACTCAAATCGAGCTAAATACCTCTGCCGAGTGGAGCGTGGCGAAAAGTCCAGAGAAAGCGAGGTACTTGCAAAACAAAACAAAAAGCACAAGCAAAAAAAAAGTAAAGAAAACCTGAGAAAACAGATCCAAACGAGCAAAAATATATATTAAAAAGGTATAACGGTTATTATAGCAAAAAAAAACGCACCAAACAGAAGGCAGCAACAACGGCTTTGACTGCCTCCGCACAGCAAAACAAGAAGCGAAATCCTAAAATGAAAGCAAACCAGAAAAAAAAAACAAGAATACTACGGAGAAACAAAAGGTGAGTTTCGTATTACTTACTTAACTTGCCTTTTTATCTCTGTAATTCCTACTTAAACCCTAATGAGATCTTTTGTTTCGTTTCGTTTCGTTTTTGAGATGAGTGAGAAAGAGCGTGTGTAAGTCGTAGCGATGGTGGTGCAGGACGCGTGTCCAGAAAGCGATGCGCACAGAGAAATGCAGAAGCGCGTGAATGGCCCGATACAAAAGATAAGGGTGCATTTTTTCGTGTTTGTTTTCGAACGATGTTGCGTTGCCCAACGGGAGTCACCAGAGAGAGAAAGGGATTACGACGATGGAATAGTGGATGGGCATAAAGAGGTTCTGTTCAACTGAACAATACCACCGCAACCGTCACAAAAATGTTGAGGTGCAATTCATCCTCCTACCAAAAGCTGCGGTGAGCCAGAGAGCACGGCAAATAGGTTCTGATTGGCAACCCACAGTCGGGCTTTGTGCCGACATCAAAGACACACGGAGGGGATAGTGGGACGGTGGCCCACGAGAAATTCAGTTCATCATCTTTGCAGAGAAGAGTGCAGATGATTTTAGAGTTTATACCTACGACACACAAATACCTTGCAAGCCGATGCCCTGCTCACCAGGTGACCATCAAGAATGCGTGGGCCGGAAAGTGGTTAGAAAACTATGTAAAAAAAAAGTGACGAAGGAGAAAGGAAAAACACCGTGCGCAACAAGGACATATGGATGAGAGAAGAAAAGAGAAAAAAAGAGGCCCTTTACAAACGCACTTGTAAATCACAATAAATGCGGGCTGTACACTTTGCTTTATGTTGAATCTGCTTCCTTTCATTCTTGGCATGTGTCATTCCAGTGTCTTCCGGATGAGCCTGGACTGTTACGTCAATTCGACAAAGCAGCAGAACAAAAGCGAAAGGGCAAAATCCAAAGAACGCGGTTCAGACTGCACAACACCGAAGAGAAAACCAGCACCCTTAATCAGTTATAAAAAATAAATGCCGTTATTAGTAAGGGGCAGCGGAACCTTTGACTTGTCTTGATTTTTAGAAAAATGGACGTTCGTTGTTGTTGTTTTTTCCTTCCGAAGGGGAAAACACATAAATAATGTTGAGAGAGAGATCCAAAGATTGATCTTCAATACGAAATCTGAGAAGCAGTGCGGGAAGCGCGTATCGTGCGGGGCTCCTCGACATGTCTCTCGCCTCTGTTGCCGTTGTGTTACCACGACAGAGGAAGCTCCTCCTTACACGTTTTCAAGGGTGACTCGACGCCAGCTCCGCGAGCGGCGTCAGCATCCATCTCCTTCTCCAGTCACCCTACGCACAACACACATAAACACACTTCAAGTGCGCGCACAAAAAGACGGTTCCGGAGGAGGAAAGCGCCGATAAAGTAATGGCACATACACATAGACATATATATATATATAAAGAAATACAGATAAATGAAAAGGAATATGCTCCTTGATCCCTGAACATCAAAAGACCAAGAAGTGGAAAAGCAGAGAACGTATAGATATGTATATATAGATATAGATATAGATATATAGATATATATATAACGCTACAACAAAGAAAAAAACTGATGGGAATAAAGCAGCATACAAAATGTATATATATATAAAGCCAAAACAAGCTGTGTGCCCTTATATAGGCAAAATGAAAAATCTCTTTTTTTTGGAAACGACATACGCGCACGTGCCGTTTCAAGGAAGTTCGGGGGCAGACTGACGTATAGAGCTGCACGGAAAGCCATTTCCAAGGCTTTTCGGTGAGTGTTACAAGTAATATTGAAAAAAAAAAAGCGAAGTCCGTAAACAACTCAAAAAAAAAACGTGCGTCCTTCCAACCCACGCAGAGCAAACCGAGCGGGTGAGAGAAGCAACAAAAAGGGGGATGAAAGGCCAGCGAGGAACCAATGGTGATTACCCACTTATGTATTCCTTGCGGCATGCTCATGGCTTTGGGGCGGAAGAGGTAGCTTGGAAGCCTTCAGAGAAAGAAAAAGCAAGACGTTAGAAAACAACCGAAAAAAACAATTGGGTAAATAGGTGAAGAGCGGCACGCCATGAAAAACAAAGGACGCAACGAAACCTGCCAAATGAACTCTCACTACGTCACTCTGTCTGTCTTTTCCTGTTGTGGCTGCTGCTGTCACTCCACCACCCCGTAGCTCTCCATGAACCGCATCGTTTCCTCCCAATTCACGACGCCAGCATCGGAGCCGAGACCACTGGCGACAAGGGCACCGACGGCGGAGCCAATACGGCATGCCTCCACCTCCGACAGCCCACGTGCCAGTCCAGCAATAAAGCCGCCACAATACGCATCACCGCAGCCGGTGGTGTCGGAGGCCTGCAGGACGTACGCCGGCACCCGTTGGAAGCTGTCGCGCTTAATCAGGTATGAACCCCGCACGCCGTCCTTCAGCACGCATGTCTTCACTCCAAGGTCGAAGAAGAAATTGGCCACCTCGATCGGGTCCTGCGACCCGGCAATGAAAGCGGCCTCTTCCAGTGACGGCATGAAATAATCCACGTAGGGCAGCAGTGGCGCAATAAGGTCGAGCGTGCCCTCGTTCGGGTGGATCATGTCAAAGCACGTGATCACCCCGCGAGCCTTCGCCGCCGCCAGCAGCCGCGCGCTCTGTCCTTTGTCCATCGCCTCTAGCAGACCTGTTCCACCGTGGTGGAGGTAGGTGCAGTCCAGCACCCGGTCAAACTCCTCCTCCGTCACGAAGAGCTCGTCAGAGGCGCCGCGGTAGTGCAGGCACGGTCGCTCCCCATTCGGGCGAATCGGCAAAATCGTGGCGGAGGTGTCGCGGGCGTCGGAGGTTTGCATGAGGGAGCAGTCAATGCCCCAGCGGCGGTAGCAGCTGAGAATGAAGTCTGCCTTTTCGTCGTTGCCGAGGCAGCCCACGGCGGCGGTGCGGATGCCCAGCTTCGCGGCGTTGAGGTTTGCACCAGCGGCTGTGCCGGCGGGGTTCATTCGAATCTGCTGCACAAACTCCACACCACCACCCTCCGGCACCTGCACGACAGGGCGACCGGCAATGTCGAGCACCGTCAGACCGACAAACACAGCGTCGTACTTGGGCATACTTTTTCTTGGGGAGGGGGGAGGCCTGCGCTGGATATGGACAACGTCAAGCGTGGTTTCTAACTTGCAAGAGAAATTCGCTTGAAGGACAAGGAGTGGACGCAACGCGTCTGTGAGTCGGGCAAGGGCGATAGAGAAGGGAGGGGGTCTCACAGGAGTAGCTGAGCGAGTGGGGATGGGGGTCGAGAGGTTTTTTTTGTGTGCACGAACGACACGGGTAAAGTCTTTCTTCCCCGCTCTCAAACGGTGTGTTCAGACCGCAGAGGAGGTAACGCGCCAAAACAAAACCGCAAAAAGAGAGAAACGAGAAAAGAGAACAGGAAAAGAAAACAGGAAATTTAAATGGGAGATGTGTGGGAGTAAAAACAAAATCAACGCAGGAGAAGGGATTCCACGTTATTCTCCCCTCCTTCCTTTTACGCTCGCAGTTGCATCGAGAAACGGAAACATCTTTTTTTTTTAACGTCTCCATGAGTTACCCGTTTTGAATGAATCTCTCTACTCTTCTTCAACATCTTCATCAGGCCACTTGACAACAACGCTACCAGAAACAGAGCCTTGCCCATAGTGCACCCACGGCTCTTTGATTACGATTGAGTTGCCCTTTTCTGTGTGCTCCTTTGTTGGTTCGTTTGTTTTCAAACTACAAGATGAAGTAAAGACATTAGTGATACAAGCAGTTACGCAGTATATTTGTAAGCAAGTCAGTCGCGTGGCACGAAAAGGAAATGAAAAGGGGGAGAAAGCGACAGGACAGGGAGACGATCACCACCGCGCCATCTTTCCCGTTCGGCGCTGCAGCTGCAGCAATAGCAACGATGCAGGTGGCATCGTCGAAGACTTCCTCTGTCTTTGTTTTTTCCTTGTGAAATGGGTAGCTGATGACGCAGGTTCGGCTTCACCACCATCACTCTTCTCCCCGCCCCTCCTCTCAGCAGCAACCACCGCTGCCTTTGCTGTCCCCATTTGCCGCAGGGACACCATCTGCCTCATCGTCGAAGGTGATGGGCTGAGTACGTCCATTACCCCTGTTGGTGCCGCAACGGTGAGCACGAGGCGGCGTCACACCACCGTAGACGGGGCCCCCTTCACTCTTCGCACCGCGGCCTGGCACGACTGGCGCGCCATCCTCCGTCACCACCATCAACCCACGGCGAGGCCGGGATCGCGACGGGGTGCGACCACCCGCACCGCCGCCTGCCACCACCTCACGACTCCGCAAAATCTGCGTTGCCATGGCACTAAAAACATCCGCCACATTCTGACCTGTCTTGGCACTGGCGAAGAAGTGTGCCGCTCCCAGCTCGGCTGCGACAACGACCCCCTCGCCTTCCGCCACCTCCTGCTCCGCGGTTGGTGCATCCGACTTGTTCCCGCACAGCACGAGCTGGATGTTGCCTTCCCCCACGACAGCGTAGAGCTCTTTCGCCCAGGTCCGCACCTTCCGCAGGGTGTCCGCGTCGGTGATGTCGTACACGATGATGGCGCCGTCAGCGTTGCGGTAATACATCGGAGCCAGCGCATGAAAGCGCTCCTGCCCTGCTGTGTCCCACAGAGCTAAGTTTACCTCTCGAATAGTCCCCGGTGCACCGGTTGGGTCGTTGAGCGGCACCGCCTTGGAGTTGTACATGCTCGCCTGCACCGTACTTGCCTCCTTGTCATCAAACGTGTTGTTCACGTAGCGGGAGATCAGTGACGTCTTGCCAACTCGGCCTTCGCCCAGAAGAACGACTTTAAATGATGGTCCGCCCATTATGGATGCAGTGCGAAGACTGGCTTTCTTTGGTGTGTCTCTTTTGTTTTCTTGTTTTTAGCGCTATGGTGAAGGCAAAAGGGAAAGCAAGCAGCGTATCCAGCCCACAAAAGAAAAGAGGATAAGCTTCCCAACAAGACTAAGTAAATGTCTTCTCCTTCCTTTTTTTGCTCTCTCTGTACGCCCTTTTCGTACCACAGCAAGTCACTCAGACTAATTTCAGCCCGCCGGATCACGACTGCCTAAAGGAAAAGGGGGAAAGTGCAGCGATATACCAAAAAAAAAAGAACGCGGCTGTTGCGGCAACGAAGCCATCACACATAAAGAGAACACAGGGAGAGACGCGCCACCGGAACAGGTGAGCGTCGAACAACACGAAGGCGCAGAACGAGAACAAGATGGATCAGTCCGCGGAGAAGGCTAGCAGGAGGGCATGCAGTGCGTCTCAGGAGGCCCTTTCGGAAGAAAAGAGGAGTAGTGGTGACGGTACTTTTTTGTTGTTTTGCCAAACAGCGGTCTACCGCCTTCCTCCTTGTTCCCCATGTCCCAACGTGTCGTGACAGGGGTGTACTACTCTCTTTTTTTTTCTCAACGGACGAAAAAAATGCGGAGGAGGGAAAGGGGAGGAGCTTTTTGCAGGAAACGGCAGTTCCCTTTCCTCACCCGCATCAAGGCTTGACGTGTCAAATGTGCGTAAGTGTAACGAGCTTTTGTGAATATACGCATGTGATCTATGAAGCCCTTCTACTTTCGTCCCCTTTTCTTCGTAACACCCGGTCATTAAAAGAGTCATTGCACTTTCCGATTACGGTGTCTTTGGTGGCACAACGGGCGTAGCCATGCGGAGTCCGAACTGGTGGTAGAGCGTTTCTAGTATCTTCTTGCAGTGCGCCACTCGTGCCTCCGTCTGCGTCTGTGCCCCTAACTGCTCATCCAGCTCCACCTCCCAGGTCTTCAGTCGTTCCAATTCCAATCGAGCAGATGTGGTGGACCCGGCGGCGGGCACGCCCACCGCCGTCAACTGCAGCTCCGCCGTACTCAGCGTCACCGGGCCGTACGCCTCTTCCTCAGCTTGCAGTTGCGCGAAGGTGGTGGCTGCGTTAGTAACCAGCTCCATGGACGGCAGCGCCACACGCACCAGGCATGCCTCTTTATCGGCGTCTGCATCGGCCGTGTGTCGGCTGCTCACGGACTCATTGACCATTTTTGATTCACGGCGCAGAGGGCTGCGTGACTGGCTGCGCTGATGCCGCCGCTGCTGCTTTTCGTAGCCCAGCACCGCCAGCTCCGCCGCCAGAGCCGCCTGAAGTGAGTAGCGCGATTTCATGTTTTCCCTCACGCGTGCCTCTTGAACCTGTTGTGCCTCCGTGTCCAGTAAAAAACGCAGATTCTCTGGTGAGATAGTATCTGGTGCCACGTGACCGCGCCGCAGCAGCCGCTTCCACGTCTCCGTCAGCGATGCTCGAGACTGCGTCGCGCGGAAGGTCGAGAGGGATTGGGCAAGCGCCGCTGCGGAGGTCGGGAGCGAGGACATATCGTGTTGCGATGTTGGCAGAGCCCCACGTCGCACCGCGCGACACCACCGATCGGCAGTTGTTTCCTTTGGCGCTCTAGTGCTTTTCTCTTGCCTTTGCTGCTGTTCCCTCAACGCACCACCAGAGGCGTCCACTTTCGCATCTGCTCCACCACCTCTCCCCTTGCCTTCGTTGTCGTCCACGTTGTCCAGCCACGTCGCATCGTCTTCCTCCAACCCCAATAGCACGTCTTCAGCAGAGACACAAGACTCGTCGTACCGCAGAAGAAAGGCCACCAAGGAGCCCGCCTTGCTCAGCCCCTCCGCCGCAGCGCGCAGGCGGCGCTCCGTCTCCTGCACGTACGTGAGGCCAGCCATCACCTCCTCGTACAAGTCGTGATGCTCTTTACGACACAGCTGCGCATCCAGCGGGGAGTGGAGACCGAGGAGGGCTGTTTGCTCCGCTTGGCGTTGCAGTGCATGGTGCAGGCGGTTCAGCGAAAGGCTGATCAGCCGTTTCACTGCCATGAGACGTCGCACCTGCAGCGTTGTTTCAGACGGCTTAGACTGCCTCGACGGCGTCGTCGGAGAGGCTGACCTCCCCAAGCAGCGCTCCAGCTGAGCCAGTCGAAGGCGAATCGCGCTGTTCTCGTCAAAGCTGATAGGAGGCCACACCGACGCATTGGAAAAGTGATGCAGCAAGCGCTCTCGCGTTTGTACTTGCTGGGTCGCAGCGCCACGCCAAAACGAGTCCTCCACGTGGTACTGCAGCAGGAACCCATATCGGCGGTTCAGCTCCACGTACTCGGCGACGCCCAGCAGTTTGTATTGCTGTGTCAGCCACAGCAAGGCAAGGAACAGCTCAAATGGAACGGCAGAAGAAGGCGTTTGTAGGTAGAAGGTGTCCCGCCGGTAGCCGACCTGTGCCATGCAGCGCAGTGTGAAGTACCAATCCGACACACGAAGCGGCGCACGTAGCCGACCCCCGAAGAGGTCCAGCGGCGGCGCGCGCCTGTCGAAAGTGATCTTGCCACCTCGCAGTCTTCCGGCATAAGCGTCACTATTTCGCCTCGCTCCTCCAACGCGGGAGCGGTAGGGTGGACCGCCAGCCCGCAGTGGACTGTCTGATGGTAGCGGCTCCCGCGCGCACCGCGACGCCCGCGCCTCCTCTGACTCTCCGCACACCCGCCAGGTAAGCCGCACGGGTACCTCGCGCTCGACGCTTGCCTCTTCGCCACCCTCGTCGTCCGCAGACGAGGAAGATGGAAACACCACCTCATACGCGTCCTCCGGACCACCCGACCGCACCTCCCGCTCCTTGCCGGACAAGGGGCCACGCCGACGGCGGTGTGCGTCCAGCACAGACACACAATAGAAGACCGCGTTAAACAAAACCCGCCACAGACCATTGCGCATGAGCGCGGTGTACGCCGCCAGCGTGTCACTCGACACCGTCGCCGTCGCTTCAGCGCAAAAGAGACTCAAAAAGTCCTCTATGACAAATAGAAACGTCTCGACGTCGCGTACGTCGCTGACCTCCTGCGCCGCAGAGCTTCCCATCGATTGTGCGTCCTTCGCAACAGCAGCAGCGTTGTCCTCGCTGTCCACATCGTCGCCGTCCGCAGTATTTTCGTTGGGTCGCATTTCAAAGAAGCCCAACGGGGCCCACACGTAGATGGCGGTGTTCATCAGTCCTGAGACACCCGATTCCGAGAGAGACGCGGGGAGTGCCACGATGGGCAGTCCTTGCTGTAGCTGCTGCCGCTGTCGCTGCGGTGAGCGAAATGCTGAAATTGTCGACCTTTCAGCGGCGCCTGCTGCGATGCTTAAGGTGGGAGCTGCCGTCATGGCAGGCGTAACGAGACAGCTTGGGTGCGGGGTGCGAAACAGTTCTTGAGACTCGGCTTCTGTGCCCGTCGCGTGGTTGCAGTTCACATCGGCAGAGCATAACACCGACGCTGCGGAGGCTCGTGTGCCGTGCTCACGTCGTTCACTGCCGCCTACGCGACGCCGAGAGTTTGCTGCCGATTCCGTCGGAGAAACACGCAGCGGCAGCGGAGGCGGAGGCGTGGGAGTCTCTGTGCTGTACACTTGACGATTGGGTCCTTTTACATCAAGATCGCCGACACTCTTTCCCTCTAACGGGAGTTGGTACTGTTGGTACAAGGCCGCTAGTCGATCTACTGATGAAGTGATCTTGGAGGCGGGACCTGGAGACGAGCGTGCGGAATTCGACACAAGGTCCTTCGTGTCTTGATCCTCATGGACGGAAGAGGTGGACGAAAGCCGCGCCTTGTCTGCCTTGCGCTGCTCATGAGTTGGGAAAGCTGGGAGAGGGGGAGACCCGATACTGAGTACGTCATGTGCAGCGATGTGTCGTTGCTGTCCCTCTCCGCTCAGCTTTCCACGGCGTGTTGTCTGCGTGTGAAAGGATGCGAGGTGTACAGTGGAAGCGCTGCTGCCGTCTCTTAAAAGTTGTCGTAATGAAGGGCTTTGGGCTGTGCCGATCAGCGACGTCGTGTCGCTCACGTCGTCGTTGTCGTCATCGGACAGCTGGACCAGCCGAAGAGGGCTATGGTAGGTGCCAGATGGTCGACTCATCTTCCAGACAAACCCTTTAGAGCTAGCCGACGTACGCAATGGATACAACGCCGTGGGCCGCAGAGCTGTCCAGGATTACCACCGTTGACGGCACAGAGTATTTTCTTTTTTGTTGCTCTATTGTAAAAAGTACTGTAGCACACTTCTATTAAGCCTCTGTTACTTTACAAGGAAGCCTCACGAGGAGTCAAACTCGCCCATGCGTGAAGCGTTCGCGTAAGTACTAGAGAAAAGAAAGGGCGATAAGGTGAGAAGAGAAGCGCGATCGGCTAGCCGTGAAACTCCACACCGTGCCTGCATATGTACCAAGGGTACACCAGCAAAAAAAAAGCTGTCTCCGTCGGTCTTTTTTTTTAAATCACAGCATTGTTAGGTCGTCCGTCAAGCAGCGCCGGTATCAAGCAGTGTTCATACTGCTTTGAACCCGATTCATCGAGCCACCAAGCACAGGCAGTAGACGTTTCCTTTTTTTTGCCTCTGGTCCCCATGCCTGACGACAGGGAGACAGAGCCTTCGCTGTGACGTGCTCTGGGAGCACAGCAGCAAAGAAAAATCGGCGATGCCTACGTCAATGCCTCAGCCCACAGAGTGGGCGGGGCCTAACGAAGAATGCATCTCACTTCGTGTGTGTGTGTGTGTTAACGCACCTTTTCTTCGTTGGTGTGATCGTTTTAATTAGGAATGATTATTGTCAATCGCAAAAAAAAAGAAATGAAAAACAGCGTTATGAAAAAAAACGGTTCTTAGTCGGTAGCTGGTGGGTCGCATCCATGCATGTATGTGTGAGTGGTGTGTGTCTGTCGTTGTTTCGATAGTTAGCAACATATAGATACGTTTATACAGCCTTTTGTTTCACATCACTCCCGACCGCTTCTTAGGAGCATTGGTTAATTAATGTGTACGCGCGCCAAATTAAAAAGAGGATTTAAAAAAGGAAAATTGAGAACTGACTCTCGCTTCTCTAAGACTGTTTTTTCACTTCAGCTTTCTCCGGTTAAGAACGAATTTTTGCTTGGTTGGCTGCTGCTGTGGTGGCAGGTGATGCGCTGTATATATATGAAACTAGCAATGCAAAAGAAAAGACAAAGAATGGTCTATTCCAGGCAGCCTTCACTTTTTTTTTTTTGGCCAGTCGTACGTGTACAAACTTAACTCGTAGGAAGCAGAGCGCTCATTGCTTTCCGGTCCTCACGCTGGATATCCCATTGAAAAATGGGGTATGAAAACTGCATAGATAGCCTTTGTTCTTTCTGCTAATGAAAAAACTGAATACGATGCGAGAGAGCCCCTCGGCCTCTTTGACAACCTTCTCGTAAAGCCAACCACATCAGGACATGGGAAAAGAAAAGGGAAAAACTGTTTTTGTCGTCTCTGTAAAAAAAAACGCAAGTGTTATCTGGAATTAAAAGCAGTGTTGCGATCAACGTTAAAAGAAAAAACCAAGAGCTACAAACACTCTTCCCAACACCCTCATCACAACATAGCAGCTGTTCAAACCGTAGAAAACACTGACCGTTGTCCAGCGTCGGCGCGTCAAATACCTGCGCATCAGCAAGATTGAGCAAGAATAAAACCAGAAAAAAACGGTTGATTTACGTAAAAATGATGCAAAGCAGATCGGCTCATCAAAGGCAACGCGACACCTACACAGATTGAAGAGCAAAGAGAAAAGCAAAACAGAACAAAAAGGTAGTTGATGTTAGAGCGCTTATATACAATATTGATATCTGTATATAGCCACGAAAGACCCGTGGAGTCGCCCTCGTATATACAACTGGAGAGCACGAAAAAAGAGTCATCGGAAACCCAGTCGACGTGCAGAAAAACAAAGCACTAGTGAGGTTGTGGGCGTACCGCGAAACGAAGCAAACCAGGAGGGAGGCTAAAAAGACAAAGAAAAACAGTACCAAACAGCCACAGCAAATAAAAACAAACAGCTTCGAAAAAACGGTAAGCGCAAAAGATGAAGGGACCAGAAGGAACTACATATATGTGCTACTGAAATAGTAATAATTTTAAAACGCTGTAATGGAAGAGGAGCAGTCATTAATCTGAGAGGTGTTTATATAGAGAGATCGAGAATGTGTCCTTCTCCCTACTCCAAAACAAAAAAAAATAGGAAGTTAAAAAAAGGAGACGCTCCTAAAAGAGCACATGTGTTGTCCACACAGCGTTTTGTTGCACAATATGAAGCTGAAAAAGAGATTAATCTTCTTTTTTCGTGGGATAGGTACCATCGTCATTGAGAAGTTTGAAAACCGCCTCGTACTGATCATACATCATTAGCAGAAAAAAAGAAAGTCAAAGAAAGTACTAAACACGCGCAAGAATATATATATAGAATCTGCATTCGATCGACAAAAGTACGGGGGAAAAAGGGAGGTAACGAGAGCTGCCACTTGCAAAAGAAAAGAAGAAAAAGTAGCTTTTTTGATGCATGTGTGTGTTTGTGTGTGCTCGAAGAAAGTGCTCGTTGTAGCCAAAAAGCATGTATAACTTGTTTTTCATTATTCATCGCTTCTCACGGCTCTTGTGGATGTCTTCACCTCGTGCTGAGACGCCTGCGGACATATACGAACGCAGCGAGAGCAAGTTGCAAAATGGCGGAGCCCCATCTTTGCCTCTTTTGTCCAATCATAGATGCCTTAACACAACAACGGGTCACAGAGTTCTTCACTTGTCCCTGCACCTCTAAAGGTGTGTGTTTTCTCCACGCTTCGTTGGGAATTGAAAACGTGGGAAAGTGACTTGCCCGCGTCAGCCAAACCACTAGAGAGTCTCAACGAAGTGGCTCATCGAGGAAAGAGATCCAGTTTTGCGTTCAGGGGCGTATCTTGCTTGCACTCTTGTTTTTTCCCGTCAGCAACGAAGCAAAGATGCAGACGTGATGTCACATGACGTAAAAGATCCGTTTTCTGGTCTCACATACCGCACCTCACCTCATAAAAAACAGGAAGACACAAAGCCACTCCCCAGTATTTCAAAGAAGAAAAACAAGAGAATAAAAGAGAGGTGAAAAGAAGGGACAGAAAAGAAGAGAAAGCGACAACATTTCGAAAACCAAGGTGTTTCTTTCGTCGCGTATTCGCACAAATTCACGCTAATTGCAACCAATACGGGTAGCAGAGAGATCCCTTGAGAAAACAGAAAAACGGTTTGTTTTTCTGAATTGGAAAAACAAAAAGACCTGCGGCAAACAGCATAATGAACCTCTCAAGGCATATGTCGCACACCCTGTTTAGATACACCCTGTGAAGCCAAGCAAAAAAAAAGCGAATTAGAAGGGGAAAAAAGAGGTGCGAGACGCGGTTGTAAACAAAACTATCTTATTGTTTTAGTTCTTCTGAGTGTGCCTCTGGTCCCGCTTTTACTGGTGTTGATTCATGTCAAAGAAACAGCATCGTTCACAGAGCCCTTTTAGATGCAAAAAAAAAGATGAGAGGAACAAGGAGAGAGAAAAAAAACAGTTCTTTGGCACGTGGATAGCAACAAAAGAAAACAAGAAAAGAGTATTACACCCAAACTGTCATCACAGAAACACACACATATTACCAATATGTATATATATATATATATACTAGCTTAATTACACGATTTCATAACAGAACAAAACAATTTGGAAGATTAGAGAAAAGCAAGGTAAACAAAAACACTTTCACACTGTCAATGAGAACACCACAAACGAACAACATGAAGCACGATAGATAACAACAAAAACGTTAAATACGAAGCAGTATATAAGCAATGAGCGCTCTAACAAAAAAGGAAGACCCTGTTCGTATTCAGCGTTTCCTGTGTTGGAATTGATACCCAAACACGCTTTTTGCTTTGCGGCATTACCTGCTTTTTTTCCTTCCAGAGCCCTCATGAATGGGACGAGCACCATCTCTTGTTGTGCACATTTCTCTTATAAATAAAGCTCTCTACTCGATGGGATAGAAAAAACAAAAGAACGTGGCTTGAGTACATCATGGTGACTACCAAGAGTAATGGGAAAAAAAGGGAGTCTGACTCGTAACGAAACCGACAGTTATCCTAAACAAACAGTTGCTGGACAGCTTCTCTTGCGTCACTGACGTTTTTTTTCTTCCTTTCACTCACTAAAAAAAAAACTAGACGCCTCTGAGTTGTTTTTTTCATGTATCTACGATCTCCATCAGAAAAAAAAAACACCACATAGAAATAGATGTAGATCTACATATACAACTTTCGTCAAGAGCACAGAACCAGCGCAAAAAGGACTTATTTGAAATGTAAAAGAAAAGGGTTAAAGAGGACAGACATATATAGCTTGGCATCTCTCTTTTTAGGTAGCGTCTATGGGAGAGGGAGGAGACCCTTCGCTGCCTCCCTCTCACGTTGCGTAAAAAAAAAGCGGCAAGAGTATCCCTTTCAGTAACCACTAGGACAACGAAAGAGAGAAACGTGTACGCCATTATTAATGTCATTATTGTTATCTGTTTGTGTGTTTGTGTGTGTGTGTGTGTGTGTGTGTGAATGCTTAAACGCTGTAGTCAGTTAACCGTTTTTCGTTTAGAGTCTATTTTTTTCACAAGTGCTCCGTCCGGAAAAGGCAAGGTATCCGCCATCTGCCTGCGGAGTATTGACACCACTTGTGCCTACACTCACACCGCCCTCGGTGCTGTTGCTGAGGCAACCGCCGGCGCTGAGTCCAACCGACCGGTTTGCTGACGCGGATGCAGACGTGCAGTCTGCGTACTTTGGTGGTGGGAGTTTAGCAGCGCTGGCTCTCTCCATCGCGTTGGCGTTCAGCGCAGGGCTGTTGGTGCAGCTGGACGCTGCTGTCTCGGTTTGCGGCTTTGGGCGAACATCGTAGATGCGCAGGTGCCCGCTGAAACCTTGCGGCGGCTGCGAAGGTGACTCGGCGTGTGTGAACGCCGGCGACTGTCCCACGTACGTCGTCAAGCTGCTGTTCGGCGTGCGCTGCGTCACGCGATAATCGGGGACTGCTGGAAAGGTTCCCACGCCGCCCGAGCTGGAGTAGCCCAGCGGGCTTCTACCTTCACTGCCGCCTACGGTGGAATCTGCCAACGGCACAACGCTCCAGAACGGTGTGGAAGCTGGTGTGCTAGCGTTTCGGTAGTTAATCTTCTGCGCCTCGGCAATGGCATTGAAATCGTCATCGCTGACGTCGCCCACTGCCAACGGGGTAACTGTGTAGCAGGTGTCACCGATGTTCACTGTACGTGTCGAGGTGGTGACAGAATTCAGCGAGCTGAGCATCTGCGGTGGCGGCTGCAGGCGAACCTCGAATTCGCGGCAGATGTGGATGTTGTTGCAGTCATCTAGATAACGGCAACGGTGCGCCAAATGCAGGCGGCAGATGAATTTGGCCGGTAGGTCTAGAACACCTTCCCTGTCGGCGTCCTCGGCCTTGTGTTCGGCACCTGCAGTGGTGGAGTGGTCCGCACGCTGCTCCGCGGGTTTCTTTGGTGTATTGTGCACCAAGTAGCGGCGCAACCCCACCGTGCACGCAATGTGGTCTGTGGGGATGAGTTCGTTATTGCCTCCGTTGCCGGTGATGCGTACGTACTTGAAGTGGTCGGTCAGCATCGAAATGTCTTGTGGGTCGTGGTGGAAATGGCAACAAGTCGGTGCACTTAGCGCCTCATAACGAAGCTGCGGGATGGCTGACGGCAATACGTGTGCCTGCCGACACCACGCATGGCGGCAGCGGCCTTCTAAGAACGCAATGCAGAGAGAGGGTACGGTGCCGGGAGTGGAGGTGGCGTGGGTAGGTACCAGCATGTTCAGTGGAACGCGCAGCTTTCGTGTCATTGGATCGAGCACCCAGATCCACTTTTCCTCGTCCTTCTTCTCATTGGAGCTGCTGCTGGAGCTGTGCTTCTCATCGCTTACGTCAGCGGTGGGACCCCTGCTGCTCTCGTCAGTTCCCGTGTAAACGCTGGACAAATGATCCGTTACCGCTAAAGGCATGTCACCGTTCTTGTCGTGGAGGGGAGAGTGTGGCGCCGGATACGACATGTGCTCCGACGGATGAGTTAGAGTGCTCATCGCTTCTGCAACGCGTCTATGGAAAGAAAACGCAGAGCGGACTGGGAATAAAGACGACGAGGATGCTGCAATCCGCCGTAAATCTCCGTCTTGTTGGTCGGTGCGCGTGTGCGAATGAGGCAGCGCGACGCCAAAAGACAAACTACGTAAGCGAGCAGTCGCTTAGAAATCAGTAGTAGAGCCACAAACCGTAACCAACGAAAAAACGAAGATAGAGAAAAGAGTTCAGTTAATTAGCGAGAGACGACAACAAAAACGAGCACTAAAAAAAAAACGAAAGGGGCACAGAAGAAAAAAAAGGAAACCTCTTAACCGTTTCACAGAGCAAGTTTTTTTTAAAATGAGGATGCAGAGGAAGCTCACGTGAGTCCACTGGAGACACCTGAGAATCTCTGAAAGCGAAGTGGTGTGAATGGGGAGAGGTACAGAAAAAAAAAGAGCTAAGAATGTGGGAAGCACTCTTTACATAACACACATCGAGGTGTATACATTGCGGAGTTGAGGGACGTGGCAAAAAGAAGAATGGAAAAAGACGGAGCGCAGTGGAGACTTACTCGCAACAGTTTGTTTTTCGAAAGCAGAACACATCCATCACTCAGCAACCAGTAGAATTACACTTCAAAAAAGCAACTTCTTTCTGTTGATTGCGGTGGCTCGCTGCTTTGTTCTTTCATCCTTTTTCTTTGCGACGTACCCAGCAATGAACACCCCACAATGAAAGCCATCAAGAGCAATAACAGGAGCGGAGTGCATAGAGTCACTGACAACGAAGTGCGGAAGAAATATAGCGTCCTCCTGCTACTGTCTTCATTCTACACCTTGAAAGCTTGCCAAGGCAGCTTAGCTTTCCTTTGTCTTGCTTTTGGAGCAGAGAAGATGCTCGTATTCTCTCCTCTGCGTTTCCCCTCTTCAAAGTGTTTCTTTGAGTGCCTGTCTCGTTGAAAGTGTCCATGTTCATTTACAAAAGAGAATAACTCAACAATAAACTGGTGCCTCCGACATTGGTAAAAAACTTGAACATAAAAAAAGAGTACTGCGCTGTTGCTGCTCTAAGTAGGCCAGGTGACAACAGTGCAGACAGAAAACTATCACTCAAACTCCTGTACTAACCAGAGAGCTTCCTTTGCAAACCATCCCCCTCTCTTCCTCACTCCCACTCTCTGCTCACGCTGGGACGAAAAACGAGAAGTCATTTTTGTTTGTTTATATCAATGGGCTTTTTGCGAGGCGAGGTTGTACAACATGCGTTCCTTGGTGATAAGATGCGACGCTTTGTCAAGCAGGGCAACACTCTTCTCCACCGCCTCGTTCCACAGCGCCACCACCTCCGTCGTGTTCTTTCGCGCCTCAAAGACTACAAGGCCGTCTACGCGATCCATCTTGGCATACAGAGTCTTGTTTGTGACCATCGTCATGATGAAGAGCTCGGTGTGTTCTGGGGAGAGGTGAACCAGCTCCGCCAGCCGCTGAAGGGGAATCCGAGAATAGAAGCGGGCAATCACCATGATGTCGTGCTCACTGCATCGATTGCTGAGCAACTCTTGGCGCTCCGAGAAAGGCGCCAGCTCAGGGTGCGTCTGGCACAGCGCCTCTACTTCCGATGAGACTTTCTCCTGAATCAGCTCGATGCTATTGAAGCGCTGCAGAAGTCCGAACAGCTGCGGGACGTCTTCCAAATCACTCTTGAGCTTTTCGCTAATGGTGGACAGCGCTGCCACGCGGTCGTGCATCTTAGTAGATGGTGCAAACGCAGTACACTCCGCCAGGTCCTCAATCTCCTTCGCAGTCGCGTTCTCCGAGATGAGGTAATGCACAACCATGTTGCTCAGAGCAGAGAGCTTGTCGTCGGTGCTCTTCACCGTGTTGTACGTCTCGTACCAGCAGCGGCCCACATTGAAGTAAGACGCCTTGTGCGCGTAATAGGAGCGCATCAGCTCAAAGTACTTCAGCTTGTGCTCGTGGGATTCTTCGCGACTTAGCCCACGATGGTTGATCTTGCGCGACACCAAAGGAATGTGGTCATAATCTTCCAACTCTAAGCACAAACGAATCTGCTGATTCAACGCCTCCAGCTTTTCCAGTCGAGGCATATTCGTGATGGTTTCTATGTGCAGTGTGCGGAGCATGTCGCATGCGGAACGCTTCCTACCTGCCGCCTCGTGCAGCGTCGCCAACTCAATCGTGAAGCGAGCGTGTTCGAGCTCCACATGAATCTTGTTCTCTGTCACATAAGCCAAACGCTCCAGCACCTCTTCCTGCTTCTCTTTCGAGAGAGAGCCATCCGTGAGTACAATAGCGCACTCCGCAATCATGGCGCTCTGTGTCTGCTTTGTCTGGCCACGCTTTTTCATCAAGACGTCCAGCGTCTCCAGCATATGGTCGAGATCATTCTGTGTGCGGTAAATTCGGATCACCTCCACCGCGAGACGCTTTGTTGATGCGGCATCACCGCCTAGGCGCGCCACCTTCTCCAGGGCTAGCAGCTCGGCAACGATGTCGCCAACCTTGGCGTTGCTGCTGCGAAGGAGAACCGGGATTGACGTCGCATTGACACGATCCAGCAGCTTGGTTGCCTCTTCAGAGTGGTCCTCATCCTGCTTAAAGCTTGCGCCTTTCCACTCGTTGTCCGCCATGTTGTCGTGTGTGAAGGGTGGTTGTGGTTTTGAAGGCGTGTGCGTGTATGTGTGTGTTTGTCTTTCCCTTGGAACTGAGAAGATACTTGGGGAGCGTTCGCAAAGAAGTGAAACAAATCCAAAAAAAGAGCGTCCTCGCACTCTTTTTGTTTGTTCCCCCGCTATGTATATTGAAAAAGAATGGAGAAAAGGGACAAAAAAGTCGATACAGCAAAGCGCCAGCACCTTCACCTTTTCTGTCCTAAGTGCCACCGTGTTTAAACGTAAAAAAAAAAAAGATGTGGCTGAAAGAGGAAACGAAAATCAGACTCGGCAGCAGACAGTATGTGTGTACCTACGCGTCAGACTTCCGTGTTTGCTTTTTCTTTCACTTTGAATGGGAGCGAGCTATGAAGAGCTACTCTTTGCTTGAAAAAGGAAGCATAAAAAAATAAAAATCGGGACGAGATGAAAAAGTACAGATGCTAGAAGGAGGTCAGCAGAGCGATTTGATTGGAACGCAACTTTGTGCTTTAAGGAAAAGAGCAGCTTACATCACTATCGCCAACAACAACGGAAAGGGGCATTCCATTCACGTCTTTTTTGTTTTTTCGAAAACTCACGTCGTTTATGTGTATGCGGTCGTTACAACTTCGAAGAAGTCATCACACCAACAGCAGGGAGAGGACTGCAGTGCACCCCCACATATTCAAACTCAGCGAAACGCACACACACACATACACGCAAGCATAAGCTTCTTCTGCGTGCCATCAAAAGCAAACCTTGCTTGTGTGTCTGGGCATGTGGCCGGGTGGGAGGACGTGCACGTTTGTTTTTTTATGCAACAGCTACCGCGCAGCTTTTTTGTCGGCGTTTAAGCGGTAGCCTCGGTAACTTTATCGCTGCGGCGGTTGTTTACTTTCACGCCCCTTTCTGTGAGTGAGTGTGTTTCTTTGTGTTTATGTGTGTTACTGTTAAGCGCATCGCATTACATAAAACAGAATAACTCACCTTTGCTAAAAAAAAAGATGTAAGGTGAGGTGTTATTATCTAATCCCTTGAAGGAAACGCTAGGCCCGCGGTTTACTTGGTTGTCTTCTTCGCAGAAACAACCACTTCGAGAGACGGTGAGCAAGAGCTAAGCGCATTCAAATACACGCCCCAGAGACAACAACCTCCTCGCAGACTCACCGACCTTTCACCTCCACGACGGCCGCCGAGACAGAGCTCAGAGCTTCTTTTCCTGCCTTTATAGCAACGCCTGCTCAAATTCATCTAGAACAGGATCCTGATGCGGAGCTGCTCCCAGTCGTTTCCAATCACTGAGCGCGCCATCTCCTGTGTTTGTGTTACCCTGCTTCACAAGCGACAGGAGCCGCAAAGCCTCCGTACCTGTACTCCTGTAGAACGACTCTTGCGCAGCCAAGTGCTGTGCCCATGTATTTGAGGTGTACCGGACGTGTAATGTGCGTTCCGTTTGCAACTCCGCTGAAATCCCGTAGAAGTTGTCCGCCAGCCCCTGCGCAGCGACATCCTCACCGCCGTGCACAGGCGAGGTGCGACGTCGCAGGACACGATTCATGGCTCGTTGTTGCAGGCTGCTTTCCATTAGCAGCTCCATACGAGTTGTGTAGCGCAGAAGCTCATGGCCACACTCCCGACCTGCCCGCAGCATGATCGCTACTGCTCTCACGTCACCGGGCTGAAGAACGGCTCCCATTTGCCGAGCTAGCGACACCACGTGCAGCGCCATTTCGACTGCCGCAGTGGTCACATCCGAGTACATCACTGGCGAGGACAATCGCTCGCAGGCCGATATTGCAGTCGCAATGCTGTGCAGTAATGAAGAAAGCTCTCCCTGACTGAGAAGACGCAACGCACGACGAATGTGACGGGGATTCCAAGGAAGCACAACGGCGTTGTAAGAGCGAGTGGACACTGCTCCCAGGATCTCCTTAAGACCCGCTGTAGCATTGTGCCATTGCTTGATGAGACGCGTATGGAGAAAAGGTGCCGTCTCCACACTAAAAACAGCGATACTCTTCTTGTGGGACGCTGCGCTGGCAGTGGTGGTGAGAGCATAACACAGCGTCAACGGTGTCCACCGTCCCGCACCATGAGTGGTGGCGTCCCTAAGCACCTGCACATCCACATCTTCCTCTCTATCGCTGTCGTGCTCAGCCAGTTGGCTCACTCGCGGTCTGTGATGGCGGAACGGATTTGCAACCGCAGTCCAGGAAGCACTTACTAGTGAGTCTTGTCCAAACGGACCGGCAGAGAAGTCCAGTGACGTCGCTATGATAGAACTCAGCTTTTGGGTGCCACTGGCCGCAGCAAACTTGGTGCAGTCCAACGACGAGGAAAGCAGGACGACACGTTCTTCTGCGTGGTTGTAAAAAACTCCACAAGGTTTGTAGGGTGCTGTAAGCAACTCAAACGTCATTGTTTCCAAGCCTGCAGATCCGGGAACTAGCCCGCAAAACTGTACATTCTTCTCCGCCCGGCTAGAGCAAAAGCAGAGGTGGAATGGTCCAGTGAAAGATAATGTATCGACTGGTACACCCGCGGCGACCTCAATCACTGAGCAACTCTCCGAGCCGCCCGCTGGCTCATCAGCGCTGTCTGCAAATTGAATGAGCTGCACCTTCTTTTCGCCCGCCGTGTAAACTGCAGCGTAAACATAGTCAGCCCCATTATTGTAAACAACAAGCCGCGACTTTTCGGAGACATTGCGCACCTTGTTGCTCACGAGCTTCACAACGAAAAAGGGGGCGTCGGATTTCCGCTTCCCCTTCAGAGCATCTGCGTTGAGTTGCACAAGCACTAGCGACCCTTTTAATGTTAGCAGCAGAAAGCTATTCTCGTCGAATGCTGCGATGCACGCCACGCCTTCGTCCTCAAATCCCGTTTCAATAGCCCTGGGTACGGCGAGGAACTGTCTCCACTCCTTATTCGCTTTTCGACTGGTGACTAGAACATCAAAACGTGTCGCGACAAAGACGCACTGCTGAAGTGGTTGCGTCGACCCGGCTTTAGACGTCGCCACGCCGCAGACAGTATTGGCGCATAAATTTGCCAAGTGTGCCACCTGTGCGCCAGCGAGGCAAGCAGTTCTTTCAACTCCCCATTGCACTGCCCATGTATCACAGCGTACGACAGCAATTGAAAAAAAAGAGTCCGCATCGTTGTAAGTAATAGCAACATGATCGCCAGGGTTGTAAACGGCGTCGACACCAAGGCGCGAAAAACGGGTGACTCTGAACGCAGAAAAGACAACGTGATCAGGCAAGATCACTTCTTTCCCACCAACACTCTTCAGGAGATTTATAGCACCAGGGACGCAGTTGCCAAGGCAGCTCGTGAAACACCCATCGCAGCCGAGCTTGCCATCCTTGGAAATAGAGAGGTGTTCCATATTGTTGTCGTTTTCGTCTTGTATCGCAACTAATATAAGAGCAGTGCTGCAAGCTGCAAATATTCAGTATTCCGTTTAGACAGCACATAGGAGTAAGAGACGTGAACGAAAAGCGAGAGAAAGATGAGGAGAAAAAAAAACCCAGCTGGGCTTGACGGGGCACACGTTTCAGCACCAAATAGCAGCTGCTGTTCCTATTAAATATCGTTGAACAGAAAACCACACATCACAAAGAGAGTAGAACGCGTTTCCTCTCTTCTGAGCATTCGCGAGTCCAGCGAAACGTTATGTTGATATTGAATCCTCTTCTGGTTCCGCACCAGGTCTTAAAAAAAAGAACTACTAAGCACTCTACCATTCCTTCTTTATTTTCCATCGAAAAAGCCGTTTAGCAAGGAAAAAAAGAAGACAAAGCGTTTCTTCGCCCGCTTTTTTTTTTTTGCGAGTTTGTTTTCCTTGTGTTTGTTCACTAAGAATACCTACAGATTTAAAGCCTTAATAATCAGTATTTGCTTTATGTATAAAAAAACAAGGGAGACTCCTCTAAGGTGGGGCGGTAAAAGGGAAACTCCTTTTCCAGGTCATTTTGTACTCTCTCCACTCAAGAGAAGAGCATCAGGAAGGCGAGCATCAGCGCGAACAGGCCAATAGCCTCCGTCAGGGCAAAGCCAAGAATTGCGTAGTTGAAGAGCATCTTCGTTAGGTTCGGCTGGCGAGCGCAGGCGATCAGCAAGGAACCGAAGATCGTACCGATACCCATGCCCACACCAGCCAGAGCGATGGCAGCGAGGCCGGTGCCAACGTAGTGCAGGCCCTGCACGGAGATGGCGACGGTAGAAGCCTTGCGGGGGCACACAACCAGCGTGCTAGAGGCGGCAGCTGCACGGCGGGCGGCGGGCTGAGCGAGGACACGGCGCATCATCTTTGAAGAATGTGTGTCTGGAGGGTGCAGGTAAAGGGAGAGAAATGAGCGCAAATCGGCAGCTGTGCGAGTGAGGAGGAATATGACAGTTCAGTGGGTTAAACAGGTTAAGCAGGGAGGATGGGAAAGAGGAACAGTTGTTGTGTTAGGAAACAGGCAGGGCTGAGTAAACAAACGCAGCTTTTCATTGGTTTTATTACTCCAGCTAAATTGTTCTCTGCGATGTCGTGCACCTTTTCGGTGCACGCTCTGCGTTACCTCGTACCAGGCCCAGAGAAACCAAAAAGAAATAGAGTACATTACTTGACTACCGTGGAGAGTGTGGCACAGCGTCAGCAAGAGGAAAACTAAAAAAGAAGAGCATTTTTTGTGAGTGCTAGAGCTACAGCTATTGTGTGTAAAACCGGCCGAAAACAAAGATCACTAGAAAAACACTTTAAGGGGTTTCTTTTCCAGGTGCTACCTGAGCGGACCAGACTGTTTCGGCAGCGACATCGTGACCTAAGACGTACTTTGTGTCCACGTAAGCTTTCCCGATTCCGCATCCGGTTCCGAATGCTGTGATTGCAGCACGTGAAGTGATCGAGCGAAACACGACCATGGAGATTGCGCCCCCGCATAGGAACCCAAAACTCATCATTTTCAGCGTATTGTCAGTAATGTAAGACCATTTCTGTGACTCCGTTAATGAGTCGCGGTCAACTAAGTTGGTCTCCCTCATTGACTTTGACATGAGCAGCTTCGATAACGTGAGTATAAAATCTAAGGATCAGAAAACAAGACAAAGATGCAGAGAAGAAGAACAGTGGTGGGGAGGAGAAAAAGTAGGCAGACGTAGATGATCCTAATCCCATCAGCTACGAATAGAGAATAGCACACAAACCCCGCACATTTCTATGCAAGACAGCCTTTCTCTAAAAAGTACCTATTTGATTCCCAGGATTCAAACGTAGTTGCGCACACCAAAACTACGAAACACTCAACATTAATAAATTTCTTTTCTTTCACCTCTTTTTGTTTTGGACAAACTAATAAAAACAGAAAAAATGATGACATCAGCAATTTGCCTAGTGATGCTTCTTCGTCGCGTGACGGAGCGCTTCCTCCATCTTGGAGCGCTTCTTCTTGGCCGCAGTGAAGTCTCCCAGGCGCTTCTTGCAGTACTTCAGCGCACGCTTCTCCTTGCCAACGCGCAGAAACTCCTGCACGCGCTTTTCTAAGGGGGAAAGGCCAACTAAATCGGCAATGATTGCCTTCACAGCGCGTAGGCGCTTGTGGGGGACGGCGTAGCGGTCGTTTGACGACGGCTGACGAGCACGGCGAGTCGTCACATGACCCTTGTTGAAGCCGGCAATAATGCCGGTGCGGGGAGTTGGTGCGGACATGATGGTCACCTGATTGGTATTCGATCATTTCAAAAGCGATTATAGAAGAACAGATTCGTAAACATTGGCACCCGAGAAAAGTTGTGATTGCCCCGATCGCGATAGTACAACAAAATAAAGCAGAAAAAGACCGCAACGTGGTGTCAACAGAATCAGAAAAAAAGGGAGAGGTGAAGGAGTGCGGTGCATAATGACGCAGCAAAAAAAGGTCCGCTTCTACTCTTAAAAAACACTTTCTGAGGCTTAACAATCCCTGATGACGCGCGCGTCTTCCTTTCATTTCGGACACGTTTCGCTATCCAGCAGTCGACAAAAAGTGAAACACTTTAAGCCGATGAGCGAAAACACAGAGCCGCTTTTTTTCTCTAGATGTCGTTCTGTCCGTGTACCCGCATTGTTGCTGTTTTTTTTTTTTCTCGCTCATTGACTCTTTTTTGTTGTTTTTATTTCTTAACAATTCGACGAGCGAGCACATTATCCATAAAAAAAAATGAGATATAAGAACAGAAATGAACTCATCACGGTGAAGTACGACAATTGCAAAAACACAAGAAGCAGAAAATGACTAAATGCTGTTTTTTTATTTGGTCCACGGCTGTAGTTACACAAACCAGACTATTTGAGTTAAATTAATTTTAAAAGCACATCATTATCATCCCTTTTCGTAAGTTGGTCGAAAGAGAAGGGCCGACGAAAATCCTATTCTCTTAGGCACACGCCACTCTTCTTTTTAGCGATAGCTTCCAGCTTCAAACGCTTCTTTTGCTGTGCTTTGCTATTTGGATCGGCACTGCTAGACGAGGAATTGTCCTGCAGGTAGTACTTTACGCTTCGTCCATCCCCTAACGTTTGAAGATACTCTTGAATATCTGCATTTGCTCGAGACCGTCGTGCAGCTACTAGTTTTAACCATTTCATTCGCGGTACTCCAACACAGTTAAGTACTTTTTTGTACTCCATCATCATCCCTAGATCCCAGATGCGACATCCAGCAGCCTGCATACATAAACCAGTTACGCAAAGTTGCAGTGCCCCACCACCGTTGATGCAGTACGCTCCACTAGCAGAGGAATAAATGTCCCCAACTAAAAAACCCACCTCGCCCGCCACAAGATCGCCTTCACTTAATTCCTGTGCAACGAGTTCACCTGGGTCCCCGGCGTACTTCTTTCGCCGGACTGCAGTGATAATAATTTTTGTGTCGTATTTCCCCGGATGGAAAAACATGTGAAAAAGACACAACCGCAAAGGCTTGCACAACCAGTTTTCACCGTGCTGCCTTCGAATCAACGTAAAAACATCAACCATGTCCTCCGCGCGGTTCACAAACATCTCGAACGACGGCCGTCGGGTGGAATCATCGGGGTCTTTAAGTAATTTTCGAGACAGCCCCACACAGTTGCGGCTAAAAATACCCTCGACATCTTCGCAATACGGAAACCCACTTATGCTGTCTCGTTCCGCAGGGCTTGCAGTCAGCGCACACACCGCTCTGATTCTGTGAACCTTGGGTGTAAAGATGAAGAAGCCTCCTCCGATATCCTGGGTTAGCGGAAAGATCCCGCGTTGGCAACATGCGTCAACAAGCGCCGGATCAAAAAGTGGCGAAAACCCAAACTCCCTGGTTCTTTCGAGTTTCTTTGGAAGCTCATCAAGATCAGCTGCATTTCTTACCAGTGGATAAAATTGAGAAACGTGTTGAATTCCTTCTCGCGACAGTGGTACGAGGGTTCTAACATCCCCAGAAGCTCTTGCTCGCTCGATTTCGTCAGCAATATTATAGGGTTGCTCCATTGGGTCCGTTTGAAAATGCCCTTCGATTCGTTTCAAATACGTAGGAAACATATGTACGCCTTCCGTTGTTTTCGTTTGCTTGTTTGTTTGTTTTTTATGGTCCTGCAATACAGAAAAAAAGGATGAAGAGGATTAGATTTCTTTCAAAGAGCTCAAGGTTTTGTGCCGTTATTTCCTATTCAGCAGAAGGGAGAAAGCTTGCTAACCTGTGTCATGTCTCTTTTTGGACTTATCACCTCAAAGTTATGGTAGAGAAGCAAAAAACAAACGCAACACCAATACTATTTCATTATACAGGCAACATTACCGCATCGTTTATTTGAATGGTGTGGTTGGTCTAACCTGCTTATTTTTCGTTTGCTTCTGTTCTTTACTTTTTCCCGCAGCAGCAAATGTTCGCGGACTGTAAAGAAGCGTTGCCAACACGGACCTTGTGTGCTCCAGGGGATGTCCCTACGACAGCACCACTCTCAACTGCACCTGTCAAAAGACCACCTTTCAATCGACATTCTTTTGAGCATGCTCATTGGCAATCTCATAGATCACTAGAGAAGGAGAGAGAGTGGACTGGCTTGAACCGTACGCAGTGAATGACGTCCACAAGAATTGAAACTGTTTCCGTTTCTGTCTCCGTTTTCCTTCTGCCGTAAGTGCACGTAAAACCCACGACAGCGTCCGCCTTCCCTCGGTATTTCCCCTCCTTATGACCACCCGCACTACACAGCTTATTCGGCTGCTGAGAAGTGCCGCCTTCCATAAGAGCCTTGCTGGGACCGCTCACTGCCTGACCTTCCCCTCCCTTCTTTTCTTACGTTCCCCAACCGCCACAGCCACAACCTTCCTGAAGTAGACGTCTCACAGCTTTCGCCAACGGCCCTGTCTCCCTCATTTTCTCGCTTCCCACTCCCCCTCTCCCCCTTTCTTTTGCCATTCAACTCGCCGTCCCCACCCCCCGTCCTTCTTCAGAATTCAGAACGTACCACTGCGAAGGAAGGCAACAACCAGCCCCCGCACAAGTCTACCCACCTTATCCAAAAGTAGCCCACTGCTTTCACAAACTCAAAAACAGCGGCAACGCATCCCCAAACGACAAACCAAACCCACGAGGCCACATCCTGTTTTTCAGAGACCGACGCCCCACCAACCGCACCACAAAGCCGCAGAAAAACTCTCGAAAAGGGAAGAATACACCGGGGCGCCTGGGCATCGGCTGGGGGCCGAACACCACCCGCCGCACACCCCGGAGCTTCTCAAAAGACCCACGGCGCAACCTGCAAAGTAGCTCCAGCACACCACCCGGAAGCACGGCCGCCACAACATCAACCCATATCTGCTCTTCCCTTCACCCCCCTACCTACAGACCAAACCCGCAAAGATCACCTAATAGTGAAAACTGCTGAACAAAACAGGTAAAAACGGCTGTTTGCCTGTACACCAAAGTCTGGCTGCTTCAAGAGCGACACTAACGACAAGCTCCTCAGTTTTCCTCCAAAAAACGAGAAGCAAACCCAGTTGATGTCGATAAAGGTTGCCGTATGGCCAACCACGCCACATAATGGTAATGCTGGTCGGAAGTCAACGCCCACCATTCCCCGGGACTGGGTGCCACCTAAAGTTCCGATAAGAATACGCCGGCGGACAGTGGTGTGGACATCCTGGTGTTAGTGGTGCTCCATTGTGCAGCTTTGCCGGAGATGCGAACAAGGCGTGGTGACCGCGAAAGCGAGCCTTGGCACCGCAACGCCCCCTCCCATTCCGGTAGTCCCCGTTCCGCTTGTACGCAGTAAGATGGTTCAGTCTGCTCACAAAACTGATGTGGGGGATTAACCCCGCCACTTCACAGGGACGGACGCCGTATGGTGCGCCTGAGTAGCAGCGCAAGCTGCGGCAAGGTGCTGCAACTTAGGATGACAGACGCCGTTTCACCCGCAACACCGAAAGTGCATAATTCGTTGGCGATTTCACAGGGAAGTAACTTCCCGATAATCCGTCCAAGATTCTTGATGGCCAAGGAGGGCCGCCGCTGCCGCCGTGATGAAACCCCCGCTATCCGGCACCCAACTGATACCGTTCGGCGCAGCCGCTAAGGTATGATCTGCTTATGGTTTGGTTCAGTACACTCTACGAGTGGGCGTCGGATTCCCACTTCGATGAAAAAGAGGGGAAAAAAGGTGGAGAGATAAAGGTGCCTTCTTCCGACATCTACGGCCACAACTGGCGCCCTCACCCATCCAGAATAGATGCGCAGCCAAAGAGCCCGCTCAGCACGGAAAGGTGATTTTCGGGGCGTGACTTCAAAATCAACTGCTTCAGGGCATCGAGAAAGAAAGTCCGAGAGAGCGGTATGGGTGGCAGGGACGCTGGCCAGTGCAAGATAAACAGCTGTGGGCTCAGAAGAGTGACACGTTTTTGTATTCCTAAACTCTGTACCTAAGACCCGTAGACGCACCCACTTGAAGAAAAAACAAAAAGACAAACCCACGTCGTTCCCTTGCGAAACGTTCCGGAACATCCCCACGCCACCCCCGATTGCCACATGCAATGTCATTTGGTGAACGCCCCGAGAAAAGGGTAGTAACCAAATAACGGTGTGAAGCCTCATACCGCCGCGGCCCCGTGTGTTGCAAAACTTGCCTGGCTTTAGAAAAACTGGTTTTGCACCACAGTTGAAGGCCAGCGGTTGGCACCAAAGACGCCAAGGGAAAGACTGCAAAAAAACTCTGGAAATAGGTGGGGCAGAGTTGAATACACCAGTGGTCGTTCCAGGGGGCCTTAACGACACCTCAGATCACGGACCAGATTAATGAGGTTTTGGTAGGGACCAGTGAGGTGTTGTAGCGCCACAGGTCAAATAATCCTATCCTGCTGGTTCGAGAAGGAGGCCAAACAAGCAACAGGGAAACTGTAGTGTGAGTACTCGTCGGAACGCTTTGCAAAAGACTCTTCCGATAAAAAAAACAGCACACAAAAGCAAAACCAACTCGAAAAAGCAGATTGAAACAAATAATCGTGGACAAAGCGACTGAGAAGCACGTCTGCGTTGAGCTACACCAGCTGGGATCTTTCGAAGCACATATCAAACCAGAAAGGTATCGCCAGGAAAGAAGTCAATGCTATGCAGCACTTTTTAAAAGAGCTTTGTACGACAAGAAACCCCAGAGCGTCAACCACAGGAGACTACGCGACACAAGGAACACAACAGCCGTTATTACCTCCTAAAGATGTTTGAATTCCCCATATGACAGCCGCCCCCGCGGCGGGCGAGGAAAAGCCCCCCTGCAGAAGAAAAAAAAACTCTTCCTCAATCCTGTCCCCCTTTCCTCCTTGAAAAACAACTTCAACAGCAAGCCAAGTAAGGAGGGGGGAGGGTGCTTCTTCACGGGCGCTTCACCGCCCACAGGATAAAAAAAACAGCGCTTTCCGTTTATTTTAAAGAGTTTTGCTTTTATAAAACTTATGCAAAAAGAACCAGAATCAAAAGCAGAAAAAGAGCATGTCGGGGGGCTGATAGCTAGCCCTTGTGGCGCCACATTCTCTCACCGGGTAGAAAACAGCTAAGCCTGCTTTTCCCAATGGCCACACTTTTACAGGGAAGGCGAGAGAAATGAGGAGCAGTTTTCTTCTGCTACTGGTGAGTGTGTGTTTTTCGATCTGGGGCTGAAAAACGCCCGGCTTCGCTTGGTGCGGGCCCTAGTCGGTTTGGCGGCCGGGGAGAAACCGCCCCTACAGAAGTACCCCCCAAAAGCCCATGGAGGCAGGATTAAAAGAAGAGCTGGTATGGTTACAGGAGGAATTGGAACTAGAGTGACGGACAGTAAGGCGTTCGGGGGCGTAGAAGCACAGCAGTGTAGAAGACCACTTCGGGTGACGGGGTTTTACTGAAATCCAGTGCCCTGGTGGTCTGTGGCCGGCCAAAGTGCGCTCAACCCCACCGCAGAGCTTTAGAAGGCGGAAAAGCCGCCCTTCTTGTAGGGTAATCCGTTTAGATTGCTTTGAAAAAACAGTTGGAAAAGCGGCACGGCGGCCAAAGAAATGTGATGAGGTGGGCAACGTGGTCAAAGACTGTCATAGGTTTGTTCTCTTGGTTTCCGCGTTATGTAGCTGGTTGGGAAATTGGCGTGGCCTCCCTCTTACCGTCTTACCTTTTGGCTCCTAAACTTGTGAAGTGTCGTCAGCGCGTCACTTTTAGGTTTACCCGAACCTCTGTTTACCAGAGGAAAAGAGCTATTTTAACGCACTCAACAACAAAATGATGATCAAAAAAAAAGTACACGCCTGCGGTTGCTGTTTTGATAGCGTGTTTGGGCCCGAATGCAGTAGCAGCTGTGTTTCAGGCGGGTTTTCCTACAGCTGATCCCCAGAGCCGGGAAATTAAGGTGCTGGGAAACAAGCTTGCGCAAAGAAGATGCTCTTCTCCTTTCGCGAATGCGAAAGTAGGGTCTTTACCAGCAGCTCCGGTGAGCCTATTTGGAAACTTGTTCGTGAGGCATATTGGATGTTTGAAAGGAAGGACGTACGGTTTGGTGGCAGGTATGGCTGTCTGGACGCTAATCCAGGAGCAATGGGCTCCGCAAAGCTCCTGGAGACCACGGATGTCACGCGGTGTGTGGGAAAAGAAGTCGTTGCTGGGGTTAAGAAGCCTGGAGCTCCCCGAGCGATATCTCTAGCAGAAAAGACCTATCTGAAACGTGCCAAGGCAGAATTTTATTTCATTTGTCGGCAAGCAAACGTCGGGTTGAGGTGCGGTGTCTTGCGCCACTGCGCAGTCATTTTGTTCACCGCTATTAACATCACAAAAAAACAAAAAAGCAGCCCTGAGTTCCGCGGCTGGCGTGTACGTACAGACCTTTTCCCTTAAGAGCCCTTTTTTTGCAAAAACAGCAGCCTCTCTTTTAACAAAAATCCCCTTTCCGGCGTCCTTTATGAGGAAGAGTCTTCGCTTCTCATCATGCGCTTTGGAAAGTCGGCTGTAAGGGTGTGGTGGGGGGAGAGCGTCGGGAACCGGCAGGTAGCAAGAAAGCCAGCGAGGTGTACATATAACACTCACAGCGCCGTTTTTTACTACCAGCGTACTCTTTTTGGACGCTGCTGATTATGCGGCTTCGCCCGCCACGCATACTATATCAAAAAGAAAACCCAAAGTGTTACCAATTCCACTCCACACCAAGTCGGCGGCAAAATAAAAAGGTACGTTAATTGACCGTCACAAAACCCAATAACAGCAGGTGAGAATCTTAAACGCAGGAACAAAAACAAAAACAGCTAAACCCAAAAATTACCCCAAAACCACCTAGGCACAACAATCCGACCTACAAGCCATCTACGCCTCCACTAGCTTTCTTTCCCCACCTTTCCCTTCGTAACCACAAGAAAAAAGAAGCTTCGCAGTTAGTTTCTTAAGACTTTGGTAACTTTTCCGCCAAAACCAGCCACCAACAAAGCAAAGCGGCACCCCTAACTACCAAAAGTAGAATTCAAACGCTACAATTGGCGGCAGAA
>OESO01000097.1:0-13040 GCA_900240985.1 Crithidia bombi
ATATTAAGTGAGTAGGTGCGTGAAGAGGAAAGGAAAAGGGAGGAAAAAGGCGTTTGGATTGTTCTTTGGCTGCGTTGTGTGCTAAACAACAGCAAAAAAGAAAAAGAGAGCCAGTTGCGTAGAAATAAGATCGTAACGCGTCGTAGCTACATGCACTAGCAAGCTGCTCGCGCTTTATGTTCTGCCTGCTGTCACTTCAATTATTCTTCTTTTATTTTTATTTTTGCTTTTCTTTTGTGCTCTCTGCATCGGGTGGCTGTGAGTTGGCGTCTCGCGCCGCGTAGCGGCAGTTATGTGTTTTGTTGGAGTGAAAGCTGTTCTATCCTGTAGGGGCAAAACAGTCATTTTCCTGCCCTCCCATTGACTCCTCCTGTTGCTGGCTTCTCCACACCTCCTTATTCTTCCCTGTTGCGTGTGTATTTATGTGTGTGTATGTGTGCTTGCGTGTGTGCAGCCGAATCTTATGGATGTGCAAGTGCCGTGTTTTGAGTTCTGTTGTTGCTGACGAGGCGTGAGAAAAGGGAGAAGGGCTGAATAAAGGTGCCTCGACACTTACCGTCTTTGTTTTTTGATTTCAGAAGCTATCATCTTCTCGCTGGCTCGCTGTTTCTTTGCCTCTTCTCTTTTTTCGGTGTAATGCTAATTCTCCACCTTTTGCATTTTTGCTGGTCGTCCCCCTTCAAGTCTTTATGTTGTTGTGGGGCTTGCTGACGTTGCATGTCGTATTTCTGTCGCTTTTGCTGGAGCTAGCTTTTGTGCGGGTGACCGTACGCCCCTTCATATCCCCCCTCTTCATTCCCCCTCCGTTTTCACCAGAAGATCATCAGTGCGACAACGCGTTGTTATTTTTCTCTTCCCTGCTCTTCTTGAAAGTTGGCGTTGCGGCCTGGTTTTCTATATATGTATTTTTGCTACGTATCTCTCCTCTTCTTGCGATGTCGTGTTGCGTGGATAATTCTGGTCCATCTCTATACATTTTTCTTTGGGTTTTGCTTGCTTGTTAGACCTGCGTGGTGCTGAGTGTGGCGTTTTCCTTTTTCTGTTCTGTGATTTTTCTCTCTTTTTTTTATGGACGATTTTAGTGCTCACATGTGGAACAACAGGCCCTGCCCTGTGGAGGCGTTTATATACACGTTGCCTGATGAAAGGCACACACACACATGCATGCATACGTACAGCGACAAAGTGACAACAGCGGTATCCAACGTGCGTTGCTTGTGTTCTCCTACTGTTTTGGTTTTTATCTCCTTTTATTGCACAAGAGATTTGTGGTTGCATGCGCAACCTCTTGGACACATCGTGTGGAATGCGTGGTCAACGTGCTTCCGTAGCTCTCCCCCCTTTCCGCATGTTGTGCACTGCGAGCCTGTGGGACGGAGAACGTCAACCATGTGTTTAACGAGGGGAGGAGGAAGATGGGTGTCAGGCACTTGCCTAAACAGCAAATGCGCTGGCGACGTTGAAAGGAGCTTCCTCTCCTTTCCTCTGGCAAGATCCGCAGCCACTTACTGTGCTTTTGGCAATGCCGTGTGTCTCGTTATCACTCTTTAGGTGTGTTGGGAACCCCACATGGCTGAAACTCACATCTGCACACGTCCAACCACATGAATAATCGTGCCTCATCGCTCGACGCACCTTCTTTGATTCCGTTTCTTAGCTTTACTTATTTCAAAGTCCTTCTCTTTTTCTGTCTTCGCTACTTCCTTCCGTCGTGTGTGTGTGTGTATGCTTGAACGATTTGCTTACTTTGTGAATTCCACCTCCGTAGAGGACATGCGATGAAGAGCACTTCGCACACACTATCTCGTTTTCTTTCAGCATCTTCAACCAGTGCCCATAAAGAGACGGCTTCGAGGGAGAGAGATCAAGACCTCTTCCCTTCATCTAAAAGCAACAACAGAGAATAGCAGCAACGCAAGTTCTGACTGCGTGAAAGAAGTGTGAAGAAGCCAGCGTCGTTTATGCCGGCCTCTCTTAGCCCTCCCACTGATGTCCCCTCCGTATCGCCGCCGTGGGTATCGCTCTGCGATCAAGTATCTGCGGAGTGCAATGCCATGCGTGCGGAGGTTCAGGCGACGCAGCAGCGAGTCCACCAAGAAATTCTCCCCCGTCTTGATAAGGTCAACGCGTCGTGCGACGCCTGCGACGTGACGTTGCGGAGCATTTTAAGTGCACTGCGCTGTTCCACTGCCGGTGCAGCGGACGCTGAAAATGAGATTAAGCTGCTGCATTCCCCGGCGGCAGTCGCGGGTGCGGAGGGGGAGGAAAATGTCGAGCCGTCGTGCATCGCGCGCCTTCGTAGCTCCGCGGTCACAGGAGCAGCGTCACACGCGCACGGACCGATGCCGACCACTCCGTCGTGCGTTTCACAGAGAGTGGAGCATCTGGAGGAGCAGCTTGCAGCCCTCACACGAAACGTGGAGCTGCAACAACGCGCATTCCATCGCCAATGCCAGCAGCAGGCGCGCGAGCTGGCGCAGGTTCGCCACGGCGTCGCACAGATGGAGGAGTGCAAAGACCAACTCTTGGTGGTGCTCCGTCAGCTGCAGCTGGACAAGGTGACCCTGCTTCAGGCTCTCGCGCAGCGCACAGAAGAACCAGAGCATGGCGAGGGCAGCTCGTTTAGTAAAACGTACGCGGCTCACCGAGGAGCGACGTGCAACGCTGGTGCGCAGAACCACGAGGCTGCAACCGAAAATCTAGAGACCCTTCCAACGGATCAGACAGCACTGAGCTCCCTTGAAACCACTGTGAGAGGACTGGAGGTGCTGATGAATCAGGAACGTGAAGCCCGTGAAGCGCAAATACAAGAGCTCACTTCCTCCTTAACGCGCTTAGAGCAGCTGGCAACGCGCTTTCCGGCTGACGCGCAATTCGTACGCCGGCCCTTGTCGGAGAGAAAGGGGCGTGGTGTCACAGCGGTGCGGGTGACGAGCGATGCGACACCTGCGTCTTGGCAGGCCCAACACAGCCACGGTGCACATCACCCAAGCCGAGAGCTGAGCTATTCTACTGGAGGCATGCCCTCGCCTGTCCTTCTCGCAAAGCGAAGAGGCAAGATCGTTGCTCAGGGAGCTCCTTCCATCGAACCAGAAGATGAAGAAGATATGGGGAACAGCAAGATCTGGCAGCGGAGTTACACGAGCTCGTCACTGGAGGAGAGCGCTGTTGTGCTTCGCGATCGTCTCCTGCGCTTCTACGCTCTTTACGATCCCCGCATGATCCCAGCTGTGGCGGAGGTCGTGCGACAATTCAAAGGCCCACAAGAGGAGCTTCTCGCCGCCCTGGAGATGGACTACGACGCCTACGGCTACTTTTCTCGTGATGGGTTGTCGTGAAGGGGGGACGGGTACTAGCGGAAGAATTGGGTGGAGGGGGGGGGGGAGGGACAACCCTGAGGCCTTGGAGAGTGTTGGAGGTTTGGGGGACCTTTCTTATTATTATCTTGTGTGTTGCAACGAGGCGGCACATATGGACGTGTGTGTATCCGTGAATCTGCTGGAAAGATAGAAGAGAAGCAAGTAAAGCTACGTGCACCACCTCCTGTTATTGACATCAAAACTGCGAACTTGCCAACCACTTGGGGAGGGTAAGGCTGCGTTGCCACCATTGACGTCTAGCACTCACCAAGCAACACCACTCGGATGTGTTGCGAACCACTACCTCTGCTTTTTTTTCTATTGTAAGAGAAAGGCAACAAAATGACAAGAAAAAAAAAGAAAAAATGTAACGCAAAGGGAAGAAAAAAAAAAAACATGCAGGAGATTCATGCCGGTGAGCGCTGCGCAGGCGGCTTACTCTACTGCACCGAGCCGCAAATGTACGATATATATACATATTCACGGCCTTGCCCTTTGCTTTCCTTTCCTTTTCTTGTCTTTTTTTTTTTTTTGAACACCGCCGTCTTCAAAAAAATCCTCTACAAGCGTCAAAGATCAAAACTAAGCGAATCGTGCCGAAAGGTTGAGTTGGTCTCATGGAAGGTCTTGGCAGCGTGGCGGGTGAGCCGCTCCCACGCGTCATCGTCTTTGATTTGGACGGCACGCTCTGGGACCCGGAGATGTATCAGCTGTACGGTGGTGCACCGTTCACGCCCCATCCTAAAAATCCCAACGTCATGCTCGACCAACGCGGCACCGAAGTTCACTTAATTGGGGAAACCCGTGCGGTGCTGCAGACGCTCGCGACGGATCCCAAGTGGTCCAATACATACTTGGCGGTGTCGTCGACCTGCGACGAACCGAGCTGGGCTGCGGAGCTGCTGCAAAAGTTCAGGTTCACTAATAGCGAAGGGAAGGCCGTGACGATGGGCTCCCTCTTCGGCGACCGCCAGGAGATTTACTATGCGAACAAGGCAAAGCACCATGAAACGATTCTGCGGAAGGTGCGCAAAATCGACCCGAGCGTGACGGAGTTCTCGCAGATGCTGTTCTTCGACAACCAAACGAACAACACGAAAAGTGTATCCAAGCTGGGTGTGCCGTCGTGCTACTGCTCAGGTGGGATGACACCCGGGACTTTTGAGCGCGGTCTGGACCTGTGGCGACGTGCGCAAACGTAGCGGGACAACGTGTGTGCAGACTTTTTTTTTGCGTTAGCAAAACTAGTGCGGTTTGCTGGGAGCTGCTATTTAACGCTAAGGGTGGTGCAGCTGGAAGAACAAAGAGAAAACACATTTATGCGTCTTGTCTTTTCTTCGTGTCCCCGACTGCCTCTTTGTTATTGAATGCCGCTGCTGCTAGATTTGAAGGTGTGTGTGTGTGTGTCTGGGCGGGGAGGGGTGGGGGGGGCGCAGTGAGTTTTATCCCTCTCACGAGGAAAACCGAAGCTTCAAAAACACACGCACACACCTGAGATGAGTGTGAACGCTGGCGGTGTTTCGTGGTACTCCCCATTGAAAAGGTAGACATTTTTCTTCCACGGTGTCGTTCTCTGCCAAAACTTGGATAACATTACAAAAGCAAAAAATAGGTCTCTTGGAGAGGGCAGAGCTGCATCGAACTCTCCTCGAGGTAATGGACTAACGCCAGCCTCTTCGGCTGAGGTAACCCGTTGTCGTTCCACCGAGCGTAGCGCAATGTGGGCCCAGCATTACGCTCGACATCACCGCAGCGCAGCAGTAAGGTAATTTCGGTACTCCAACGAGTAGGATTTGCAACCCGTAGACACGTTTTTTTTGTGGGCTGGTCCAAATGTGAACGTTACGGCACCTCCCTCCAGCCTGGGTCCAACCCGGACCTGTCCGCCGCGCCAATAAACCCGCAACCTCACTCGAGAGGGTGCAGGCGCTTGGCTTCCCCACTTAGTGAGTACCAGACCCTGATACCACGGTGAGGTGGCCCACATCATCAGGGCCATAAAAAGGCACTACAAAAATAAAACAGTCATTTTCTGCCTCTGCAGCGCTCTCCACAGTTGTTTCTCTCTGCTTTCTTTTCCATCGCTTTTTTTTCTCTTCATCTGCTTGCTTGTTTGTTTCTCTTTTTAACCACCTGGCCGGCTTGCTGGGATCGATCCGCTTTCCCAACAGCTGCGGTCGCGGCTTCTTTCCGACCTCTGTTAATTCTAGTTGTTTCTTTGCTGCTGTCGTGTTCTACACTCCCCTACCAGTGATGAGCAGCAGCGGTGACGAGCTGCTCCCACGCGTCATCGTCTTTGATTTGGACGGCACGCTCTGGGACCCGGAGATGTATCAGCTGTACGGTGGTGCACCGTTCAAGCCGCACCGCACCGACCCCAGCATCATGCTCGACCAACGCGGCACCGAAGTTCACTTAATTGGGGAAACCCGTGCGGTGCTGCAGACGCTTGCGACGGATCCCAAGTGGTCCAATACATACTTGGCGGTGTCGTCGACCTGCGACGAACCGAGCTGGGCTGCGGAGCTGCTGCAAAAGTTCAGGTTCACTAATAGCGAAGGGAAGGCCGTGACGATGGGCTCCCTCTTCGGCGACCGCATCGAGGTGTACAAGGCGAACAAGGCAAAACAGCATGAAACGATTCTGCGCAAGGTGCAGAGCGTCGACCCGAGCGTGACGGAGTTCTCGCAGATGCTGTTCTTCGACAACCAGTCGGATAACGTGCATTACGTGTCGAGGTTGGGTGTGCCGTCGTGCTACTGCTCAGGTGGGATGACACCCGGGACTTTTGAGCGCGGTCTGGACCTGTGGCGCAAGGCCCAACGGTCGAAGATGTAACACAGCAACACAAAAGGGAAGCTGCTGGTGTTTTTGAAATTATATCCCTGCGCGGGAAGTGCGGCTCTGCGTGCGCGCTCGTGCAATCGAGCGTTTTTTTTTTTTTTAAAGATCCTTTTATTGACTCTTGCGAGGTGGCAGAATGTGCCAACACCCCGAAGGTAAGCATGACCTTCCCGCGTGTCACGTTGTACGGCGAAGCAACCCGCTCCAACGTGTTGCCTACAGAATAATCAAAAAACGACGCAACAAATAGAATACAGCGGAAATCGCCGCTGACAGCACAGTGGTGAATCCTGGCATAAAACACGTTTTCTGCACTACGAGGCTGCCAAGGTGCGCTGCTCCACCAGCCTGCCTGATTGAGAGAGGCGGGAAAAAAGGATCACAATCATACAGAAGGGGTCCGTCTTCCCTTCTCAGCAACCACCACTGTATAGAGGAGCACGCTGTCTCACTTCCTGGCGAAGGGCAACCAAGCATTAACAACTTCTGCAACGCACTCCTCACCTTTGTCCTTTCTTTCCTCTAACATGCACTGTATCCGCCGCGCTGATGTGTGGCCCGCGCGTGTGTGCAATATGCGTATTTACTTATTTATATTATTGATTACTGAGTTTTTTGGGTCCTTCCTCTGAAAGCCCCGGATAAAGCTCCGGATAAAAGGCAAAAAAAGAAAGAAAGAAGTCACAGCGCACCACGTCAACACAACACAACTTGACTTTTTTGTATTCACTGAAACGCATCACGCGCGGGGAAGCCAACGGGGCAACCGTGAGCAACCGAAGCCCACGCGCCAAAAAAAGTGAGAGAAAAAGGAGGGCTCTTCTCTCTTCTCGGCTTCAAGAGGTTCTTCTCCCCCTTCTCTTGCATACATCCACATAGCCACGCACACGTATATCAGCCACCATGGGCGGGTTTGCGTTGTGCATAGAGAATGCCACGCGAGACATCCACTCTCTGCTGACGCTGCACCGCGTTCATCCGCAGGTCCACGCCGACATCCAGCGCATCCTCGGTAGCCTGCTCCGGAAGCAGTACACCGACATGACGGTGCTGCACTCACCGGAGCTGGCGGACGCACCGGAGCAGGTCTGCCGCGCACTTGTAGAGAACATTGTTGACCAAACAATCCACACCGCTATTCCGGCAGCGAGTTTCACATCCCTGGAGGGACGCTGTATGCGTCTGGAGGAGGAGAAGGACCTCTTGGAAGCGGAAACGAGTAAAGCGGAGGCGCAGCTGGCGGAGACGCAGACGGTGCTGCGGAGCTTGAAGGACGCACACGACTACATGTTGCACAGCTACTTTCGCGAGGTTCTTACCCTGCGTAGTCGCATCGATGATCTGCAGCGTCAAAACCGCGCTTATCGCACTCAGGCCTCTGCCAATGCGGCCACTGCGGTAACGACGATCATGCCTGGGACGAGCGTAGGCGCGAGTGCAATCTTCTCCACTTCCATGGGCTCGCAACTGCAGCAGTTTGGGCTCAACAACTCCGCCATCTCCAACAACAGCCCGAGCAAAGATAACACCACGGGCAAGCGTCTGGGGACGGATGACGCCTCATCCTCCGAGGCGGCTGCAGGGGCAAGCGACACCAGTGCGCAGTCGACTTCTTCGACCAGCGCAAATCGTGAGGCAAAGGCTGACAAGGTCGACAACGCATCGCTGAGCTCAAGTCCAACGAAGGATCTTGCGGAGACGCGCAGAGGTGTTGCCGGTGGCGAGAGCTTCGTCGACGTTCGTGCACAGGCGACCCTCACGCCCGCTGCTGGTTCCAGGCCTTCTACCGCAAAAGGTGTGTCACTCAGTCCACGTGGCAAGGACCGCAGTGTGCGGATCGCGTCACCACTTCCCTCTGCATCTCCCCAACGGCAAACAATGACGATACAGACAACGACGACGTGCGAAGTGGTGCCGCTGCCGGAGCCAGAAAGTGTGGATGCCATCTTCGACTACGAGGAGTACATCCGCATCCTAAACGGTCAGCGCGGGTCGTGGTCAAAGCGCTTTGTGGCTGTCATGAACGAGCCGGGTGGTGGGGCACGACGGCGGCGACGCTCCCTGCGCGTCCGCACCCGCACGTTCTCCGACGTTGTCGTTTGCAACGAAAGTGTTAACATTCCTTCCTCAGAAACGGAAACTCCATCGTCTGGTCGGGCGGCAGACCCACAACAACAGCAAGCGAAAACAAAAGGCTTCCAATGGCTGCTGCACCTCGCTCTCGAACCGATCCAGCACAAATTCCACGAACAGCTGCATCAGCTGCGACAGGCTGTGCATACCATGCAAAAGGAGCACGCGCGCGATGTGCAGGCCATCTCTCGTGCGTTAGTACAGGTGCAAAGCCGCAACGACGCCCTGCTCGACTTCCTCGAGACCTTTGTTCAGGGAGCGAAGCGCACGATAGCCGTGCTCGCCCGCGACTCTCACGCACACACCATCACGGATCTCCTGTCGAGCGGGGCCCTGCCGGTGGAGAAGTCAGACAACATCACCACGTTCTTCACTCCGAGCGTCTCGCCGTCGCTGGGGTCTGGACCGCCGACGCCGTCGCCCACTCCACCACCGCCGCTGACGCAGCTGGCGGAAATGGTCGGCGGTGACGCTGGGGAGGAGTCGATGGCGCACTCTACTTTCACCCACTCGCTGCACCCGCGCAAGGAGTGGCGACTGAAGCCGGACGCGCGTCTCACGTTTGAGAAGCGGACGGCGGCGATGAAGGCGATGGACCGTCGGCTGAAGCGGCCGGACATGTCGAAGGCCGCTGCGGCCACCACGGCGCCGCCGGAGGCCAACACGGCGGAGAACTACTACCGTGCGGACTTGGGTCTGCCGTACTGGAGTGCTCACCCCATCACGCTGCACGCCCAGGAGGTGTTTGGCGAGCTGCAGCTGGTGGCGAAAGAGATGCGGATGACACGGGTGCAGCAGCTCTACGCCGTAGAGGAGGCCGTGGCGTTCCGGGCAGAGGACGGTGCCGGTGGGCGTCGGGTGCATTTCGATAAGCCGGTCCAGACTGGCGGTGCCACACGGACCGGGCGACGACGTCGTAACGACTTCACGTCGAGCCCGGTGAAGCAAAACCCTGACTCTTTCTACAGTGTTGAGGTGGAGGGGGTGGCGGCGCAGCCACACAAACGGCTACAGGAGGGATGGCGTACCAAGACGGTGGCGGAGGGCGCCGGGGCCACAGCGGCGGACCTGCTGCAGGAGCTGGTGCACCTGCGTATGCGGCGCGCGTGCGATCAGATCCGCCTCACCCGTGTGCAGGACACCATCCTGCGTGCTTTTTACCCAGATCTCGTAGGACAGGAGGAGACGCAAACGACGTGGAAGAAGCGAGGCAAGCAAGTCGCCCCTGCAGGTGTCGCCTCGGCAAGGCTGAAGTTGACGGAGATGCCTCCGATCAACTGCACATCGCCCGAAGACGTGCTGAAGCACCGCACCCTGCAGCGTCTACGCACGGACACCCAAAAACGCGTCAGCCAAACATCGCAGCGCATCGCGGAACTGCAGCGACTCCTGGCGATCCACTACGCTGAGAACGAGGTGCAGGAGGTGACGGACTGCACCAGCATCGCGGCGGCGCGGAGGCTTGCCAAGGAGGAGGCTGCCGGCGTGTACCGCGTCAACGGCGAAACCAAAACAACGCAGCAACTCTGGAGTTCGCCCTACCTCAACGACGGCAATGGGTCCGCGGGTAGTGGCGGGGTGCTGTACCTCCCTGTCGGGCTTGCCAGCACCGTCGACGCCGACGGCAACGTGGGTGGTGGTGCTGGCGCAGTGGTGATGCTCGGCGACACGCCCATCTCCGTGGCCCCGTTTGCGGCGTCCACCGCAGGGCTGTCCGACCGGCAGCGTCGCCGCTGGCACAGCGCAGATGGGGAGCAGGGAGTGGGAGCAGCGGATGGTGACAGCCGCCACGAGGACACCCACGGTGTGAGGGAGGGGGGTGACGAACACGGTGGTGGTAAGGGAGGAATGCCAGACGAGACGTCGGAGCCGCGCAACACCCCGTTTGTGGCTGTGATGGACTACTGCCGTGGCGTGCAGCTGGGCCGTCCGATAGGCCGCCGTGGCGGACCTGTATACTTGTTCCAGGACGCGAACAGCGGCGCATACTACGTCGGAGACGCCGAGGGCCGACCGGCCATTGCGGGCAGTTTGGTGGAGAAGGGGAAAGACGAGGGCGATGCTGCGCAAGTGGGTTCGCCCGCGACTGGAAATGTCAGCAGTCCGGTTGAGGCGGCAGAGGGAAGACGCCCACCGCTTGCGATGACGCGCATCCTCTTTCCCGCACCACTGCACCACGTGTCATCCACCCGCAGCCCTGCTGACAAGGACGGAAATACAACTGCCTCGCTGGAGGAGACCACCACAGCGTCGGCGATGACGAAGGAACTTCCGGCAGCATCGTCTGTGCCTACCAAGTACACTACCACTGCCAACGCTGCTTCACTGGTCACGACGAAAGCGCTTCAGCCCCTCTACCTTGTTCCGATGGCGATCCCGCTCTCCGACGAGGAGGCTGCCATCCGCGAAGGCTGGCAGGCGTGCCATCGACACGGGCACACACGGCAGGACCCCATCTTTTATTCAACTCTGTCCCCCCTGCCGTTGTCTTCGTCGTATCACCACGTGGTGCCGCAGCGGCAGCACGACAGCGCCAGCTCCGGGGTGCAGGACGGCAGCCACTACAGCAGCCCCAACGGCAACAAGTATTTCGTGGATCCCCCGCTCGTGTTTCAGCCAGTCGATGAGGCGTCGTCCATGATGCGTGTGAGCGCTGTGCGGCTGCAGAGCCGAAGGACAAGTGAAAGTACACCTCATGCGACCACTGAGCCAGAGGCGGGTGATAATGGGATGACTTTCTTGAGCAACGCAGAGTGGCGCAGTGCACCCACGTCTCAATTCCCTGTCAAGGCTGGTCTTTCCAGCGTTCTCTCGGACAGCACAAACCCCGGCTTAACGGTGAGCCCTGCGGAGACAACTCTCACAGCCCCCACCACTACCGTGACGCCACCGTCCTTGGTGCAGCCCTCATCTCATCCACTTAACCTTGTGCAGCCCACTTCTACCAATGAGGCAGCCGCCACCACACCAGCGGCGGCAGCCAGCTCCAGACTTCTGGCTGCTTCCACCGGTGGGGTTTCGACCTTTCCTCACAACGAGAACGCTGCTTTTGCTGCTACGACTCCGTTGCCGTTGTCGTCGCCACCGCCGGCTGCTGCGTCGAGCGGAGCCAAGTCCATGATGGCTGCCGTCCTATTTGCCAAGCAGCAACGTGCGGCACGACTGGCAAAGGAGGCGGAGACCGCTAGTCAGCTCAAAACTCAGCGTCAGGAAGCGTGGCAGCAGCGTTCGGATGCGCAGGCGCCAGCACTTACACAGAAGGAGGTGTTCTTGCGGTTACCGCACCTCGCCCCGCTTCCCTCGCACAGCACGGAGACGTCGTCGTTGCTGCCGTCTGCGGTCAAATCGGCGCGGCTACAACGGCAGATGCGACCGGAGAAGTACTCGCTGAACCTGCCACCACCCTCTTCGTCGCGTCGGTCCGAATCGTCGAAGCTGTCGTCGTCGGAGTGGAACTTGAAGGATGATGCGTAGACGAATAAACTTGGCACAGTGCCTTTTTTTGTTTTGCTGTTTTCGAGTGTCGTCTCTTTATTCGAACGAAGTTGCAGCCTTCTCCTTTTCCTGTTGCTGACATGCTGTTCAGACATGAAATGCTGCTATAACTGGTCAGCTGCCGTTTTCACTGTCTTGGCAGCTGCTCGAAGCACTGCTGTTGCCGCAGCTTCCTCGAGGTTTCCCTCCTATTACCGCTTCTTTCTCTTTCCGGTATTCCCCACCCCTTGTGCAAAGAGCTGCTATGAATTTCGGAGTGAATATGTATGCTTGTGTGTGTGTGTGTGCACATGTGTAATGTTATCTGCTTCCTTTTCTTTTTGTTTGCTTTTTGTGCCATGTGGAGAGGGCTGACAGCTTTTTTTTTGACTTTGATGTACAAAACGCAGTGTGACACGGGCAGGGGTGTTCACAAAGCTCTTCTTCTTTTGTTTTGTGTTTCAAGTGTTTGCGAATGTACTACTGCATTCTTATTTTTAGTTTGTTTTGGAATACCCAAGAAGCAAATAAGCAAAATAAACAAACAAATAAACACCCGTTCATCCACACGGTCACGCGATCGCTTCCCTTTGCAGCTGGCGGGGAGGCTAGCAAAGAAGAAAACAGGGAGGGAGAGCTGTGGGGTGCATATATTAATACGACCACGTTGACAGGTTGAAAGGAGTGATAATCATAGTTAACAGGGGACGGGGCTCAGTTCTCGACTCACCGCTGCCCATCATTGTTCGTTGAAAGCACAAGAGTGTGCATGTGCATGTGGGGAGCGAGCGAGAGAGAGAGAGAGAAAGTCTGCACAAAGCCCTTGCTTCTCGGAGCGATTCCAGTGCTTCACTCGCTGCTCATTTTGCCATGAAGGAGAGCATGCTATGCTAAGGTGACGGGGGGAGGCAGGAATACTCATGACGCCTACTTTATTGCCGAGTGAAGCAATCGCTTCTTTCATCCTTTCATGCTTCTCTACCCTTTACTGCTACCTTTTTTGAGGGTCGATTTCGTACTCCTCATTTCTTCATTTTTTACGCGCTCCCTTTTGTAGCAGTTAATATCTAAATCTATATATATATATATATATATATATATATATATATATATATATATATATTATACTATACATATACACGGTTTTTTTTTTCTCTGGTTTGTGTTTTGACCTTTTCCCATTGTTTTGCGTCGTTGTCCAACTCACGCATTTCTTTCCTCTTCTTCCTT
>OESO01000097.1:13401-165499 GCA_900240985.1 Crithidia bombi
CAGTTAAAGGAGTAGTATCATAGTTAACAGACGGGGCTGCAGTTCTCGACCTCACCGCGTGGCCCATCATTGTTTCGTTGCAAAAAAGCACCAAGAGTTGCATGGTGCAGGTGGGGAGGCGAAGCGATGAGAGAGAGAGGAGAAAAGTCTGCCACCAAAGCCCTTGCTTCTCGGGAGCCGATTCCCAGTGCTTGCACTCGGGCTGCTCATTTTCCAGCATGAAGGAGAGGCGATGCTATGCTAAGGTGACCGGGGGGAGCAGGATACTCATGGACGGCACCGACTTATTGCCGAGGTGAAGCAATCGCTCTTTCATCTTTCATCTTCTCTTAGCCCTTTCACTGCTACCCTTTTTTTTGAGGGTCGACGTTTCGTACTCCTCATTTCTTCCTTTTTTACGCGCTCCCTTTTGTTGCAGGTTAGATATCTAATTTTGCTACTATATACGCGCTCCCTTTGGTAGCAGTTATATATATACTATATATATATATATTATATACATATACATATATACATATACAGGTTTTTTTTTCTCTGGTTTGTGTTTTGACCTTTTTTCCCTCTTGTTTTGCGGTGTTGTCCAACTCACGCTGCATTTCCTTCTCTTCTTCCCTTCCTCTCCTTTTTTTTTATGGAGTTGGTTTTGACGTTGAATAAAGAGAGAGAGAGAGATAAGGGCGTCGTTGAGGAGGGTGCAGTAAAATCTGTATGTAACTTTGACACGAACCAGAGAGAGAAGGACGAACACAAAAGCCTCCACAAACACAAGCACACACAAAAGTCTTATCGCATATGCATATGCATACATCTATATATAGAGCAGTGGAGCAGATTATTCCAATTTCGGTATCCCTCTTCCTCATACTCCTAGTGCACAGTACCCTCCCGTTCTCTCGCTATTTTCCCTTTGCGGTTGCTGTTTCGTTTTTGAGTAGGAAGTGTTGTTCGCAATTGGTACACACAGACACATACACGCACAAACTCACTCACGTGTGCTTACGCATCTTGCAGGTTCAACAAACCACCATTTTCGAGGAGAAAACAGCATTCTACGCTAACCACAACGAAGAAAAGAAGAACCTGCTGCATCAGCATTCATTCCTGTTGCTTGCCGTCTTTGCGTTCAATCTCGTGTTGTTTATCTTCCACACTTTTTTCTGGTTCTGGCTTCCGTCTGTTAAACAGTTTCCTTTGTCTTCGGTTACTTCGCACGTGTTTGGACTGACGCTTTTGGCACCGCGGTTTGCTCTGTTGAGCTCATCGCTATTCCTACTGTTTTTTTTTTTTTTAAACCGATCACTGCGACAAACTCCGGCACTTAAAAAAGAAGGGGGCCAACAGAGTCATATCGTGGCACTTTCTTCCTCGCTCGCCATTTTTTCATAACACAAAAAAACGAGAAGAAGCAACTACTCCCCTTTCCTCTTTCTTTTCACCTCCCTTATTCCATTTTATCTTTGTTTTGTTCGCTTCTCTCTCGTTCTTTTTTTTTTGCATTTGGCACTTCCCTCTGCCCTCTTCGGGCTCCCTGCTTGTTTCACTTTATGTACAGCCACGCGTCATCTTCGCAGTTTTTTCACTGTTTTGCTTTTTTATTAACTTAGCTTTTTCCCTTCTTTTCTTTTTTCTGCTCGTGTGTTGTCGTATCCCTCCCCTTTGTGCATCATCGTCGCATCACCGTCTTTTTTTTTGTTTGGTTTCCGCAGGTTTGCGTCTCTCGTGAACGCTTCAGTTCGAGCGCACCGAAAGAGAAAGGAGAAGGAATCAAACCCAAGTAGAGAAGCAAAGAAAACCCAAACAGGAACGGATAAGGTAGCGTAGCCGGCATTTTTTTCTTTGGGTGCGTTTCTTAAAAAGCAAAAACGCTGAAAACTCCTCCCTCTTTCCCCTTCCTCCTAACGGTTGACATCATCTTAATAACATAATTTCATTTCTTTTCCGCTCATAACATTTCATTTTCTCTTCTGCTATTGTATAAACCACCTACCTACCGTTGAGTTTTGCTTCAACTCAGTAGAGAAAATAAACGAAGGTCAAAAGAAAAAAGAGAGAGGGAGCCGTGATTTTTCCGTTTGTTGTATTTGTTTGCCCCGCTGGTGGGAAAGCGAGTGACGTCGGCTGGCCATCTCATACATTTTTTTTTCTCACGGGGTTCTTTGAAATCGTCTTGTAGAAGAAACCAACACTATCAACAACGCAACAAGAGGCCAGAGAAGGGGAAAATAGACGAGGAAGAAAACGGTTCTGCACTGTCGACTTAACGACCATTCAGGTGGGTATCTCTTTTGACGGTATCGAGCGGACTTACTTCTGTGTGTTTTTTTCTTTTCGTGGAGCTGTGAAGGGTAACATCTGTCGCCCGAGCTTTTTTATCGTTTTCATCGGCCGCTCTTTCTCTTTTTTTTTGTGGAATCTCAGGCGGTTTCCTGTAGCCATTCAGTCTGTTGCTCTTTAAAGCACTTTGTATTTTCTTTTTTCCCCTCCCCCCCTTCTCTGTTACCCGACTTTATTTACTGCCTCTCATTTTATTCTGCTTCCAACATAGAGCTCTCTTTTTTTTTTTCTTGCGATTTTGTCAGCAAGCACCGTTTTTTTTTCGCTGCTAGAATTTTCGTTTCGAATTGACGCTGACGGACGTGAGCTGACAGAATTCCTGCCTGCTGCAAAAAAAAAAAAACCCGGAAGAAAAAAACGCAACGTTTGTATCAAGACCCATTTTCCATTTCTCCTTTTTTTTCCTATTCAGGAAACCACGTACACGAGCGGAAGCAGGCGAACTCGGCTCTATTTTTCTCTCTACTGATCTTTACTGTTTTCTCATTTACGGGTGCTCTTCCTGCGATTCGATTCGAAGCTGCTCTTTCTTTTTGCAAAACTCTTTTTTTGCTTTGAAAACAAGCGAGAGAACGACAGAGAACACAAACAAAAAGGCGGAAACAAAAAACCCTGTAACACTTCACATATTCCGTTACTGCTGATTTCTTGATAGACTGCCGTGGCTTTTTGCTTCCAGTTTCGTGGTGAATCTTCTGTAGAACAGACACAGATTTATATATACACACACACTTGTTCCCTCCCTTTCTACTTTTGTTCACTCACTCATTTGTGAATTTGAAACACTCAATACGACTACTATTTCTACTACTATTGCTATTATTCGCCTTTGCATTTGTTTTGTTTTGTCTGCAAGGCAAAGTCAGCGGATCCATCACACAACGTTTCTCCATCGGCGCTTCTCTATACCCAATCTTGCTGTGCGGTTCGCCGTTTATCATCTCTATCGTTTTATTTTCTTCTTTTTGTGTTTGTCGGACGCTTTTGTTTCTTTTCTTTTTTACCTTCTTGCGTTAGCCCTCCTGCTCCTTCGCTTATCATTTCAAACTGTTGGGTTTCCAGCACCCACAAGAAGACCAAAACTAAACAGTACGGCAACGTGTGTTAGTGTGTATCGAGGGAAGAAGACGGATGGAGATGCCGCTGCCGAAGATCGCTGCAGCAACATCGTCCGCTTCTCCTCTGTTGAACTCCGCTTGGCAGGAGGACGAAGGGCTGAGTCCCGGCGATTTCTCCCTCGCGAGTAACTCAAAACGTGTGCCTACGCCAGCATGGAGCTCGGAGGGAGCGCAGCCGGGGGCGACGCTGTCGAAAAGCAGATGCGGCACCCACCGAGACACCATCCAGGCAGTGGCAGGCATGTTAGGAGAGGAGGGGCAGGTGGAGAGCATGGAGAACTCGCTGTCGTGCAATGGAGCTGATGCCCGCTACGTGGGGATTGTAAATGAGCGTGCCTTTTCAGCTCTTCAGATGCGCGGCGGCGGTGCCGGGATCTTTCCTGAGAGCACGAGAGTTAGCTACGGCTTCTCACGGTTCCCACCCCAGCTGCGTCAGCACGGTGAGAGTGCGACGTCGGCTACGTTGACGCCAATGCGTGCGTCGCGCGCGGGGACACCGTCGCCGCCGCACCTGCACACTCCACTGCACAGCACCGCCTACGGAAGCCAGTGCTACAACCGTCTGCTGTCCAGCGCGCTGCTCGGGGGGTCTGAGGGGCGCCGCAGCGGTGTTTTTTCGCTCCCTGCGTGGTGTACACCGCCGGCAAAGGTGATGCAGTCAGCAGGAGCCACGAAAGTCTCCGCGTCCTCTGCACCGGCAGCGGATCAGACAGCGACACCCTGCGACATCTCCGGCAGCTCCGCGTTGGCGCGCCACGCCGGTCTCCCCGATACAGTAGCGTTTTCCTTCTCTGATGCGGCAGGGCTGAGGGAGGAGGCGGACAGCGTGTTGGTGTCGCTCTGCCCCTCGCCGCCGCAGTTTCCGCTGGGCGACGGCAGAGAGGATGGCGAGGATGCGGAGGCGGCCGGCAGTAGTCTCCCGTACACACGCCTGTTTTGCCCTAGCGCGCTGCAGCTGCGAACCTCTGAGCAGCTCGACAGTGGACATGGATGCCCTGCGGTTTCGATGAATGGGCAGACACCATCCGTCACGTCACCTCTTTCGTACTTCCAGCACGCACCTCCTGTGTGGGGGACAACACGATCGCCGGCGCTGCGGCTCTGCTTCCACGAAGGTAGCGACGGTGCTGACATATGTGACAGCACCAGCGATGCGGCTGCGACGTCCACCCCCAACGCATGGCAAAGCTCCCCCACAGTGCTGTGTCTGCCGATGCGCACCGCAGGCGTAGTCCCGCACGCCCCCTTTTCTGTTTTACCGCCTGCGATGGGCGGCAGTGCACCTGGCCCATACCGCATGAACGACTCGGCAGACCTGACAGGCGCGGTGCATGGCAGCAGTCCCTTCGCCACGCCCTCCCACGCTGTGTGCCGTGCCGCAGACATGGGGATGACTCTGCGATGGACGTATTCCATGCCAGCGGAGATGGATGACACGGCCCCGTCGTCGCCGTTCTATTTGTTCAGCAGCAGCAGCAGCACGTCGCGGCCCCACGGCTTCAGCGGGTCGCCCGTTTCGAGGCCAACGTTTATAAAGCTGCCATCCGCCTCCGCACCCCACGCATACCCGAGTGCGATGGGTGGTGGTGGCACTACTGCTGCTGCTTCTGCTAGTGATTGTGTAGCGGGTTCGAGGTGTGCTGCGCTGGTTGGCTGCACAACGTACAACGGGGGTGGCAGCTGTGCCACTCCTGTCCCGTTCTTCACCGATGATTCACCGACCACGACGCGGTCCATTGAGAGCGGTGAAAGCGCTGCCCAGGTTGACGCCCTCCTCCACTCGCACAGCACCCCGTCCCGCTCTCTGTTTGCAGAACCCCTTCCTTTGCGCGACAGCGTGGGTGCGGCCGAGTGCTCGACCGGGGTCCACAGCGACGCCAAGCGCCGCTCGCTGCGGTCGTCGCCGGCGTCTGTTGGACGTCCGTTGGTGTCCTCTCGCGTCCTGTCCACGCCGGTGCGTCACCACGACAACTCGATTCGTGTGTCCCCCGGCAGCAACAGGCACCGGAACAGCGGTTTGAACGTTGGTGGCGGCGCTAGCGGCTCCCTGTCGGTGTCAAGCCCTTTCCCCACTTCCCCCGCCTCGCGCTTTGCCGTCTCGCCCATCGGCGCGGCGACGCCGGTTTCTCTCTCACCAGCTCGCCAAAGTATGCGATACGGCCCATTGAGTGGCGCAGCAGCAACAGCTGCTGCTGTCGCAGATGCGAGTAGCGGCGCTGGTGCAGCGTCTGTGATGCCGGGCCTCCTACGTATGGCGTCCCCCTACCGCGATGCCTTTCTAGCTGGTCCACGCAATGCCGCTGATACTCACCGACGCGGTAACATGAATGGCCGTGACACCTTCCACTTTGTGCGAGCTATGGCCGCGAGCGCCACGTCCACCAATCCCCTCCACAGCCCTTTTTACTGGGGCTGCTTCGGGGTGTTGGTGGCGCAGGGGGCGGAGGTCTGGTGCGTCGGCAAGGCGCAGCCGTTTCGCATGTACCCACACGAGCTCGATTCGGCACCGCGCGTGCATGGCCGTGAGACGACGGCGACGGCCACCACCACCACCATTACCGCCGTTGCTGCAACGGCGACGTTGTCAGCCGCGATGTGGGAGGACGCGGTGATGACTGGCGGCAACCCAGTTGCGACAGTCGCCGCTGCTGCTGCTGCTGCTGGTGCTGCGCAGAACATCGCCTACCTTGCCGTGGGTACCAGCGTGGGTGATGTAGTTGTGTACGCCTATGGGAAGTGTTCCGCTTCTGCGCCGGGTGCCGTCGTCGTGTCCCCCAGCTCACCTGGCCCCTCGCAGGCGCCACCACAGCAACACCAGCCTACGTGTGCTGTGAAGCTTCAGCAGCTGGGGACGCTGCGATGCGCAGATCGGATCGGGGATGACAGACAGCCATGCGCAGTAGAGGAAGGTGAGCAGGCAGGGAGTCGCTACCGCAGCGCCTTCGCTTCCCTCAGAAGCCGCGGCGAGGCCCCGTCGCACGCTATTTCGGTGTGTCGCGTTGTGGGTCCGTGGCTTTACGTGGGTGATCAATCAGGGCACGTCTCTCGCTATGACCTTCGCCACACCTCCTTCCTTCACGAGGCTAATGAAACCACGCCCATAGCAGCGCGTGCGACTGTTGCGGCTGGAGCCCAGCAACAGGAGCGCGCATCGACAGGCTCTCCGATGTTGCCGTCGCGGGCCGTGGTGGAGGAAAGGTCGGGGACGCCTGCACGTGTTGTGATGCCACCCAAACCTTGCATGCCAGTGCACCATTTCGCCCGACCTTCCCCCACGCCGATGTTGAAAGCTGCCCCAAAGCCCTCAGTGGCAACCCCCACCGGTGCTCCGCAGCAAGGCATGCCGACCTCGTTTCACTTCGCGGTGCACGCAGGCGAGCCGGTGCACAACCTCGAGGTGACCGACAACCACGCCTACCTGGCAGTGGGCACGCTGACACGATTGTTGGTGTACCGAGTGGCGGAGATGCCGCGGGTGGCTGACGCACGGGTGTCGGAAGTGTCTCTTGCTGTTTCATGCCAAGCAGGACGCTACTCTGGCGACGCAACTCAGGCAAGCACGCCTCCTTTGCAGGCCTCTGAAGCAGCGCGATGCTCTGTGGCGGACTTTCCAGTAGAGCCGACCTCGCCGATCGTTGTGGTCAGCGACGCACCGCAACCTGTGCGGTGCTTTGCGTGGATGCTGTGCGATTATGAGATGCTGGGCAGCGTCAAGGCAAACGTGATGTGGGGTGACGACGCACAGTCGCCTTCTGCTGCGCCGGACGGCGAGAAAGCCGAGCACAACGCTGCCGCGAGTGCTGCGACGGGACTGCGGGCAGACGTGGCTGACTTCCGCACCTTTTCCTCCGTTTTGCATACCCCAGTGCCGAGTCTCGTCTTTGCGTATGCGTGTCACAACACGACGGACGTGGCTGCCGTTTTTGCCGGGGCCTCGGGGCACGAGGGAGGCGCTCCGCCGCAGCTGTGCCTCAGGACGCAACTGCAGCTCTATCGCGTTGTCACCAACTCCGTGGTGGCGTCCTGCACGCTCGACTACCCAGTCCACGCTGTGAAGGTGGTGCCCGGCACGACACACATTATCGTCGGCACCGGCAGCACAGCGGATTGGCAACAGAGGCATCCGTTGACGCCAGAGCGGACCTCGCTGACGGACACTCCGCTGGCGCGTGCCCACGCGGCACCGACCCCTCTCCCGCTCCCTGGCTATTCGACACAGGCACGCTCGCAATCTGCCGCTACTGCTGTTGCTGACACCACGACACCCAACCCGACGCGCTCTCCCACGCCGGCACGTCAGCATCGATTTTCGTCGCCTGCCGCCGCCGCTGTTGCCATGGCGGCACTGCGCACCTTAGCTGGTGATGATCCCCGCTCCTCACCCGGGTTTTGGTACGCGGCGCCGCAGTCCTCCTCCTTTGCCGCTGCTTTCCGTCCTAACACACGCCTCGGCAGCACCTCCATGCGACAGCACAGCAGGGAAGGCCAAGCCGCACACGCCATGACACCAGTCACGAACACCGCATCGCACCGCTCGTCTGCCGGGATGCCTGGAAACGGTGAACATGGGTTTCTCTTCTGTTTCGAGGTGTGTGCGTGTGCTGTCGATGGCGCAGACGGGGATGAGGAGGGTGGTGGGTGCGTGTGTTTGCGCGCGAGAGGCGAGGTCGCGGTGGGCGAGGGGGAGAGCGTCGTCAGCGCGTTCTTGAGTCCGTGCCAGAATCAAGTGGCCGTGCTGGTGCAGCCCACGAGTGGTCACCACCGTCGTGCTGATGCGACCAGCGCGTTGTCGGTGAAGGTGAAGGTGTGGGGCCTGACTTGGGGCTCTCGCAGTGGCCCAGCCAGCTATTCGCCGCACGTGGCATCTTTCAATGCCAACGCGCCTACAATGGAAAGCCTGCGATAAACAACAAAAAACGAATTCCATCAGTTTTTTTTTTTTGCTCCCACCCCTTTCTATCTCTCTCCCCCTTGACTCAGGCAAATACGCTGTTGGCGCTGCTGCTGCTGATGGGGAGAGGTTGGTGGATGCAGGACTGTTGTTTTGTGGGAGATGCCGGCAGGAAAGACGAGTTCTTCATGTGCTTCCCCTAACGTCGCGTTTTTTTTTCTATATTCTGCCCTTGTCGATGAGCGTTTGCGTTGCGCTTGTATCGTTTTTCCCACTGCTTCGGTGACGCTCTTCGAATTATCTTCTTTTTTTTGTTTTATTCATCTCGATGCGTTCACGACTTTCGCGCTACTGTACTCGTTGTGGATCGACGAGCTTTACCTTTCTTTCCTCCCTCCCTTTGTTTTTCTCTCTACCTTTCCTAATAAGAAGAGTACTAAATGAGAACAGAGATTATCTTCTCCTTGGCGCTGCCACTTTGTTGGAGGCCTTGACGGCGACCAGTGTGATCGCGGCTCCTGCGTTTCTCACTGCCTCTCGACCTCGCATGCTCACTTCCACAACAAGCGAACGAACAGCAAAAGAGGAAAATACAACCGTCCAGTCACCACCAGGTAAAGAAGATGTAAACAAACAAATAAACAAAGAGAAAAGGAAAATACAATTGTTGTTGGTTGCATTTTTGCTGTCTTCTTGCTTTCTTTTCTTTCCTGTGAATTTCTTCTTTTTTTTCTGCCTCTTTTTCCGTCCATGCTCCCCGCTTTTTTTTTTTTGGGGTGTCCTTTGTCGTCTGTAATACCACCTTTTGAAACGTTGTGAGCTCAATAACAACAGCAGCGGCAACAACAGAAACCAGTTTCTTCGTTTTCCTGTTCCTCTCCTGGCTCTCCTGACTCTACTTCTCGTTTTCTTTTTTTCCGCTTGAATCGAACGTGATGGGATAAACGTAGCGAACTTATACTTCTGCTACTTTGTCTCTACCGTTCGCAGGACCCTTTTACGTGCGCAGCGGGCTTTGTCTCTCCCCCGCACCCGCTCACACAGTGCTACTCCTTCCCCATTTTCGGATCATCTTTTCTGCATCCTCTATACCAACCATTGCTTTTTTTCTCTTTGTGGTTCTTTGACTGTTTTTGCGCTTCATGTATCACTCTCTTTTTCAAATTGCACTTTCAGAATCCTATTTTACACTCTTCGTTTTGTGTGTGTAATTTGTCACCGACTCTCCAGTCGATTGACTGCACCTTGATACACTTGGCGTTGTATACATGTATCTTCTATAGAGAGCGTCGTCGAGCTTACACAAAAGACCGTTTCTGGCTGTCACAGTTTTGTCTGTCAAAACTAAGTTCTGCTGCTATGATTTCTTCTCTGTGTTGCAGTTGTCGCGTCAACGGCAGGACAAAACGAAATGAGGGGGAAAGACAAAAGAAAAACGTGGCACGTGGTTTGGAAGTGTTTACCATGGCAGCACGCACGAAGACGTCTGTAGTTGATGCATATGGCGACGCGCACATAGCCACGCCCCTTCCTTTTCCCCCCTAATCCTTACAAGCGCCTTATCAATGCCCTTTGAAGGTCCATTTGTACCAAAGACGATGCCGTCAGCGCCTTACACAAGTGCGCATGCAGCTGCTCTTTTTTTTTTCTGACTGTCTGCTGTGACATCCCGAGTCTGTTGCGACGTCCCCTTCGATTTCCGGCCGCTGAGGCCTGGTGCCGCCCGTCTTTGTGTGTGCTATCTACTTTTTTTCTCCTTTCCTCCTGTGAGGGCTGTCAATACCCCCCGTTGTCTCTTTTGCTTCACCCCCGTCTGCGTATACCGTGTGCTCTCTTAGAAGCTGTTTCTTCTATACAACTCTACGTTTTTTTTTTGTTCTGGTGCTGCTTTTTTGACTTAACAACACTTTTTTTTTGGTTTCTGGCGGACTGTATCATCATCAGCAAACCCGATTGATTCTCTTTTTCCTTGCGAGTGCATTTTGTTCTGTTGACTCTGCAACTCAGGCACTGCGGGTACGCGCCCTCTCTCTTTCTGTTGCTCCCCTCTCTTGCTTCCTTTACTTTGTAAAGCAAAAAATATGACGTCACCCTCTTACACGCTGTCTTAGAAAAAGAGCTCGTCCGTGGGCGATCCTTGCCGGTGCTTTTTTCTTTTTTTTCCCTCTCAGATTGGTGATGATGGGTACTTCCTGTGGTGCATTTGTGGTCTGCAAACAAGAGAAACCTCAAGCGGCTATCAGCGATGCAATGAAAAGCAGGTGATTGAAAGAGAAAGAGAGGGTATGCATGGGCGAGATACCGACAAGATCAATGAGGTGAACGGATGAAAGGGGTACGTCTGCTGTTTACTTGGACAGCTTATATACCGCCTGCCACGATGATGCTTCTCTATTTGTGAGCGAAACTGTAGGGGAGGTAAACAACCCTAAAAAAAGTCAAAATACGAAAAGAAAGAAAGAAGATGCTCACGTTGGCAGGATTTATTGCACCATGCATCACAAGGAGCGAGCGAGATGACACGTGGATGCTGTGCTCAAAACGCACACTCGTTGCGTTCCCATTCCCCTCCTCTCAACCTACCATCAGTCACCTAACGTGTGTTGACTTTTTTTTCTTGTCTGAGTATTCAGTCTCTTTTTTTTCTGGATGCTGGTACGCTTGGGTGCGGGGGGCGGTTGGTGAGTCAACTCTCTCACTGATAGATTTAAATATCCTCATTCAAGCTCTTCTACGCTTCTCTTATCTTTTACTCTTTCTGCAGACTACATCAGGCCTGAAGACGCAGCGCAGGAGGCCGCTCCGTGCGCTGTGCGCTTCATACCGTGAGTCTCCGGGCGTGGGCACTTCAGCCGTCATGTCCACCCGCGATGCCTTAACAACTTCAAGGCGAGAAAACCACGGGCGCGTCAGCCCATACCCGCGTGTGGTGCCGTACACGCACACAACAGCCTTCCTTGTGGTGCCTGCTGCCACTGTTCACGTTGTTTCCTCCGAACCACAGCCCACCACACACAGGACGATCACCGGCCTTTCTTCCACGCCCTTGACGGAGGCTCTTCCTGTGTCTTCCTCCGTCGCCTCGACTTCTTTGTCGCACCTGGAGGATCCGTTTCAGGGTATTCCACCTCGCAGCTCGGCGCACCCGCAGCCCCCACTGCAGCAACCTGCATCACAAGCGGCGGCGGCGGTGCTTGTCGCAAGACGTGAAGCCGCGTATGCACTCCAAGCTGTTAACGGTGAAATTCACCAACATCAGCATCACCACCACCGCAGGGAACATCGACGCTGCGAGCACGCTGCGTTCCCTGTCCACGAGGAGGTCTTTAGCGACTCGAATTGTGGCTGCTACGACAAAGGTGGCAGTCGCGTATCGACCCCCTTGGGGGTCTTCCACAGGAGAAGAGAGGAGGTAATTTACAAGCCGCCCACAGGCACCACAGCTGCGGTGCTCTCGAAGCATACGCACAGCGCCGCGCTCCATGAGCTGGCGGCGGCTGAGCGGGTGGCGCAGTTCCACAGCACACCGAAAGGCTTCCATCTTATGGATATGCACAGGAGGCACGGCAACACTCCTTCGTCCTCGGACTGCCGTAGGGGGCGGTGCGAGGGACTTCGTCAGTATCTGGAGAATCACCGCGTTTTCGATGGCGTCACCGGCAGGGAGACTCGTACATTGCATGCAGCAGCTTCTGCGTGTTCTATAGCACACAAAATGAATATCAGCTGCGCAGAACGACATGGTGCGCCAGCACCACAGACAACACCAGCCGCGTTCATGAGCGAGGGAGCAAAAGCTACACACACCGACGCCGTGGCACCAAAGCAGATGCAGAAAGCCACTGGCAGACCGTCCCAGCAGACGAACGAGCGCATCCCCCATGCGCAGCTGCGACGCACGCAGAAGGAAAGCGATGTGTACTCAGACTTGCTCTGGGCACAACCGTGCGTGATATCACCTCTGCCGAAAGCTCCTCACATTCATACAGGGCCTGCAAATGCTGATAGTAAACACGAGAGGGAAGGCGACGGACATTCACCCGAAAAACAAACGACATCGAGTACTCAGAGCGCGCGCGTCACACTGCACACCTCTGACAGTGCGACACCTGTCGGCAAAAATGGGGCGAAGCGCCGGACGTACTACACCGCGATTCTCGCCCCTACTCAAGCGCTTCCCTCGACTCCGTCACCCGAGCCGCATGAACGTGAAGAACGTGTTTTTTCGAACACGGAAATGACACAAGCACCAACAGCAGCAGCGGCAGCATCAGCCAATGCGAGTGGCCATGAGGACTGCGGCGCGCAGCCTCCGACGTACTGTTCGGCCGTTGACGAGACAATTGTGTCAGCGCTGTCACCGCTATCCCCATCGTCGTCGAAGTACGGCCAGTCCCTTATCAAGGAATTGGTGCAACGTCGTCTGGACAACGTGCAGCTGACGCCAGAGGATCTTCTCGGCATGCCGTCCCCGGGTTCATCGACGTCTCCAACGCGCGCTGATGATCGATTCACCGCCCGGCTGCCGCTGCATCAGCACAGTGTCAGTCCTGCCTCGCTGTCAGGTGGGGTGTCCTCGCCATTGCAGCAGGGGTGCGTCAAGCCACAGTCGGAAAGCCCCCCGCTGCGTGGACGTCTCTCTTATGGCACTGCAGCGGAGAAAGATGATGAGGACGACGACGATGATGAAGAGTATTGCGAAAGGGTGAGTGAACGCAGAGCTGCGAGTGGCGGCCGCTGCCGTGGTGACCATCCACCTTTGCGAGCAGTCTCTTCGTCTTCCTTAGGCCTGATATCCCCTCCCTTCGACACTTCTGCAGACGAGAACGACGGCGACACTCACAGCCCACTCCCCATCCCTCCCGTTCGCACTAATAGCGGAGACGCGGGACTGCAGCAGGAGCGCTTCATGTCGGATCTGCGGTGTCGGTTTGTCGTCCAAGAGGAGTCGGCGGCGCGGGAGTGGATTGTGATGGATGCCAGCGTGCGGCTTCACCACTTAGCTTGCGAGGAGCGTGCGGCATACCATGTTGCCGAGGTTGCCCAGTACCGTCGTCGCCTGCAGCAAGTGGTGGACTTCCCTACGTTGGGCATCTCGCCGACGGATGTGATCACCCCACCATCCAACCAACAACGTCACCCACATGAAGAGGGGGAGAGGTGGGAGGAGTCTGCTGCTGCCGCTGCTGCAAAGGCAGCCTCTTCACCTGCTATGGAGGGTGCATCCCCGTCACCCCCTACGTCGCCGCTGTCTCCCGCAGCGCTGCATCGGCGAATGCCCTCTGTTGCGTCGCTGCCTCCGCTCAGCCCACGCAGGAAGACAGCGCACGCAGCGGAGGACGAAGACGTGGAGGACGTGGTGTCGCCGCCCTCTCCCTCGCCATCACACCACGACAACGACGCGTGCTCGCTTTCCCTTTCACAGGAGTCGCAGAATTCGGACCAGGAGGGCGACGTCGTGCACGATGCCTCCCTTCCCTTCCTTCTCGTAGCGGAGGCGGAGGCGTGTGCAGGTGTTCCTCTTGCAAAGGGCACTGGAGGTACGTATGCGAAGGCCACTGACGAAGACGCCGGAGATGACCAGCGGTGCACCCAGCACGAAAGCGGTGAGAATGCTGATTGGGAAGATGATGTGGATGATGCGTCGGAGAGGGAAGTCACATGGGAGGAGGTGGGCCCTCACGGCGTAGCAACCTCCTCTGGCACAGACGTGGAGGCTCCAGCCCGTGCCACGGGTAGCGTTGCTGCTGCAGGGAGCCGCATTGCTGAGATGGTTGAGAGGACCTCAGAGGACATCTCGTGTTACCCAGACGCGCGTAACGCCGAAGCTGGGCATGACGGCTGCTCACACCACAAGCATCCCTCTCCGCCGCTGCGTATTCCTTCTCCGGTGGGTGTTTTCCATAAATTCCTGCAGGACGTCGAAAACGATGAAGAGGACGCGCGCTACCTGATCACCGGCGAGTGCCCCCCACCACATGTGTTTCAACGCTGGGCAGATCGCTTTTTGCATGATCAGCGCGGCGCGATGCCGCAAGCGTATCCCGCACGTGCTGATGTGGAGCTGTTGGGTCGGGGTCACGACGCAACATCGAGTCCTGAGGCAGTGGAGCCTGCAGACACCCACGTGATGGAACATGACGCGCCAGTCAGCTACACGTGGGAGCCCTTGAGCGGGTCTCCGGAAGCATGGGAAAGCGTGACAATTCACAGAGCAGGCCCGTCTGGCTCGCACCCCGTAGCTGCGGTGGAGTCGCTCTCACGCGACGACGGGCGGTCCTCCTCCCGGCAACGACTGTGCAGTGAGCGCAACCGGGCGTGGGTGATGGAGAGCTTTCTGGAGGACGCACGTGGCGACAACGATGGTGGCAGGGACAGCACTGTGGTGGCTCGACCAGGCCAAAAAGGTGCGTTGCAGGAACACGACGGAGACGGTGCTGAGGATGGCCATCCGGCTCTTTGCGATGGGGATGTCGGGGACTACAATGCGACAGGTCGCTACGCACCCGACCCGCAAATCTTCGATGAGGAGAACCGACTGCAACGTAGTCCGCCGTCGTCATGGTCGTCGTCGTCAGTATCAGCGTCAGGCGGGTGGGACAGCGCGTGTGTGAAGTCACCGTCACCGCCCGACGCGGATGTTCCTTCTGCGCTGAACATGAAAGCAATGCCGGAAGAAATGTCTGCTGCTGCTGCTGCTGCTGCTGCAGGGCCTGCGCCGCATGTTGATGCCGACGCACCTGCGTTTCTTATGCCGGCAACAGCAGCGGAAGCAGCAGAGGGCCTCACGCCGTTGACGTACCCTACGGAGGAGACGTACGATGCGCCGCTCGGAAGTGAGCGGGATGCGTGGCAGGTGCTGATGGACGACTTCATCGAGGGCCTCGTGAAGCTCATAAGCAACGAGGCGTGACCCAATAAAACCATAAACACTTTTCTCCTTTTCTCCCCCCTGCGAAAGTCGCCCAGACTTTGTCACCAGCTTCGTGGTGGTGGCGACGGTGAGGGGGGGGGGGGGCTGAAGGCGTTGCTTGGCTGTACACACACTCTCCTTTTCTCTTTCCTCCTGGTCTGCTTTTCTATTGTTTTTGGTTTGTTTTGTTTTTTTCTTTAGAACTACCGGCCGCTCCTACAGTTCTTCCTTTTCTTCGCCCGTCACGTTTGTGGGTGTGAGGAGTCTTTCAAAGAACAGCCCTCCCCCCTCTAATCTCTCTTTCTTTCTTTGTAGAGGCGTGCTGTATACGTTACAGCGGCGCCATCGTTGTGCATGGTCCATCGTTTTTTTAGGCGTTAGATTCCTTCATATATATATGCATGAGGCTTTGATGAGGGCTGTACAAGCCAACTCCGAACCCCAAAGACAAATCAACAAGCAAAATAAAGCCACGGACGAGTTGATTGTCGCTGCGAGTTTGGCAGGTTCAGTTCGCTAACACACACTGCTGCCGACGTGTGTATATCTACGCGATGGCAACACGAGATAGAGAGAGAGAAAAGAACGCGAAGTAGAAAAAGAGGTGATTGTGCTCTCGCTTTCCTCATAGTGCTTTTCGAAAATCATGGTAGCTCTTTTTCTTAGGTATTTCTTATGATTGGGTTTTGTTTAGCAACTCGACTTTCCACTGTGCCTTTATCACTGTTATTTCCATGGCAGCTCACCCATCCTTTTCTTCCTTCTGTCGTGTTGTTTGAGAATCGGCGCGACTGCGGCATTTTTAGGTACACTCTGTTCACAGCCGTTTCTTCGTCAGCCCAGGGAGGAGCTATTTGTATACCCGTCGTCCTCCCTATCTTCTTTCTCATACGCACACATACGCACACATACGCACACACACGCGCACACGGACGCACACGCGCTCATCTACTCAGTTGGGCGCGCCGGGCATTTATACACCCGGCTGCGGTGCTGCCAACTCCACCGCTGTCGTCGTGTGGTCGCGCAGCGTTGTTTCTACACACTTATCTTCCTGTTCTGTGCGCAGCTACCCTCTTCTTTCTTTTTTTTTGCGTGTTCACTGGGTTGCTCTCCCCACCACTCTCTTCTTTTTATTTTCAGCGGCACGTTGCCGCAGCATCTTCCTGTTTCTTCCAGCATCTATACACATCTACACACACCTACACCTGCACCTTTTAATAGCTGCGGTGAAGCGCTTTAGTAGTGCAGCGCAAAATGCTGGTGGCGAGGAGACCACGCGAAGACCTCTCGGCCCTGACAGTGACACATGCGAAGAGGTTGTTTTCCCAGTATCAAGCCAAGGGAGCGCCTCCTTGTCTTGTACGACGTGCACTGAGTAGTCCTGCTTATGTAGGGCGTTGTCTGTGCCCTTCTCAGCTCGTTACGAGTGGCGCTGCATTCGGCTCCATGGGTGTCATAGCGGTCCGTCGGCAGGACCTGCACACTTCAGCGTGCTGCTTTGCACCATTGTCCTCCTCGAATCATTCGGCGTCTCGCACACCATCAGCGGCAGATAACTTGCTGTCCTTGTGGAGCCGTCGATCACCATCAGTGTCAGTTGTTACCAAGCCAACAACTCCACCTGATGCGACAGCGACGCGGCCGCAGCACGAAGATGCGTCGATGGACAGCTTGAGTGTGGAGGCGCTGCTGTCGTTTGACGATGAGGATGCGGTGCACACGCCAACGGCGCCGCGGAGTAGCGTGAAAGGTGTATCAGACCGTAAACTGCAGCGGGGTGGTGGTGCTGCCTTGTTGGATGTTGTGCCGAGCTCAGAACCGACCGCAGAGACGGATCACCCCTCTGCTGTCTTTCCCTTTCGAAGCGAGGAGTTCAGTGAGACCGACGACGACGTGTACGGCATGGCGGCCTCCCCCGCATCTCTGGAGAGCCGGTTGATGGAGGAGCTTCTCGAGCAAGCGTCCTTAAACGCTGCGAAGAGTGATCTCGAGGAAGAGCCGGAGGTTTCCGGTGGAGGTGAAGGGGACGGGGATGGGGATGGGGATGGGGATGATGAAAACTCCCCCGTCTTTACAGCCGGCCCACCCGGAATAGAAGTCCGTGAAAAACCACCGTCGCTGCGTGCGGCCTCTGCGGGTGAAGCAGGCAACACGGTCGATGCTTCTTTTTGTGGTGACCCCTCGGCAGGGGAGGGCGATGGAGAGTCACCTTCCAACGATGCGCCTGCGAATGGGCGTGCTCAAACCGATACCGCTTTGACTTGTGCAGAGGCTAGCGAAGGTGAAGAACCTGCGTCGATTGATGAGGCGCCGCTGAAGAAGGACGGGGAGGCGCAGGCCAACGCTGAAGAGATAGAAGACGAGGAGGACGAATCCCTCGACACCGTGTTAGAGGAGGAGACGGAGCGCATGCTGCAAGTAGCGTTGGCGAATATGGTACGGGAAAGCGCTGCCAGCGCTGCTAGTATGACTACTACTGCATCAGGTACTGCCAGCGGACCGGCGGCAGAGCCAGGCAGCTACGTTTTCTTCTCCAAGGAGGCCGTGATGGCGGCTGTGGAGTCGTTGGCTGCGACGGAGAAAGTGCTGACAGATCGAGTCAGCGTAGAGGGAGCTGGCGTGGGAGAAGCTGTCTCGACTGGGATGAAGGCCGACTTCGACGATGACGTCGTGCGAGCGGTGGAGATGGAGAGTCTCGGCCTGAACATGGAGACATTGAAGCCTTAAGAGACGGATTCACACATACACACACTTGCCTGGGTATACGCGAGGCACCACAAGCAGGTGACAACAACAAGAAGAAAAAGGAGGGAAAAAGGAAAAGCGTCAGACACGACGTGTGTGCAAACGTTCGTTTTCAGAAGCATGGGATCTTAGCGCTCAGAGCTGTGTTTTTCTTTTTTCTGGAGACTTTTCGAAGCTGCCGAGGTGAACTCTCATCAGCTGGAAAAAGAAGTGCTCTTCACAGTTTTTTTTTCTGTATTTGTTTGTGCGTGTAAATGCGTGTTTCTCTTCAGCACCATGCCTTCAGCTGGCATCACTCTCCATTCTCTCTTTTCTCTCTCCCTCTTTTCCACTCTGCGATGCAGCCGTTCTCATTGAATCGCCTCACGGCCACACTCTTAATTTGTGCACCGTGCGCTTCCTTCCACGTACGTGCCTCCTTATGAACTCATTTTTCTTTCCCTTCGTTCCTTTTTGAAGTTGCTGCACGGTTTTACCTCGTTATTTCTGTTTTACGGTGTATGCTGATTATCGCTCTCCGACATTCTCGGCTCTCCTCTTGCCCTTTGTTTGCTTTGTTTTTCTGGTTTATTGGATTTGTCTCCTCGTGCTTCTGCAGGTGGCTAACATAAGGCGGTACTCTAAATTGCCGTGTGTGTGTGCGTGTGTGTGTTTGGGAGAGTTGCTTCTTGTTTTTTTTTCCCTAACTACTTTTGTGAACGGATTTAAAAAAAAGGCGTTTGATTGAGCTCTGCAATGCTGTCTGGTGCTGTGAGCAGGCGCTTTGTGCGGCATGCGCGGTGCATGTGTGACTCCTCCCCTGCTGCAAGGTTCTACAGCGCAGGCCGAAGCCCGCGGTGCGTTGGGTATAGAAGTGCAACCCGAAGCAGTTTTCTGCCGTTGTTTCCTAGTCGCAGCAGCGACAGCAACAGTAGCACAGTGAGCCTACGCGGACCTGCGCACAACAGCGGTGTGGTAATGGGATGGGGTAGCGGTGTACGATGTATGTATACCGGCCCTGCTGCTTCTGCCAACGTGGAGGCGGGCAAAGAAACACCGAAGACGTCGGCGGACTCGACGTGTCGACCGCGTGTCGCTGAGTCGGAGGAGAGACACTCCACAGTGGGAGACCTCAGTGACGACACACAGGCAAAATCAGATGCAGTCACCGCCACCACCACCGCCACCACCACCACTACCACCACCAGCAGCGAGAATGCAAATTTAGCTGTTCATCAAGCAGCAAAAAACGAGGATGCGGGACAGCCACCGGGCACTGAGCACGCAAAGAAAAATGCAGAGGCTGGTGCATCTCCCGAGAGGAGTGCGACAACAAACGACGCAGAGGGCGAACAAGCGAAGAGGTCGGAGGGCAAGGAGGAGAGTTGGTGGTGGCGCAAGTGGCACGGCTTCAAGAGCGAAGGTAAAGACTTCTCCCTCTTCTACCTCCCTTTTTATCCCGCCACCTTCGTGCTTCTATACGTGGCCTTCGCCACCAACGTGCTGCACAAGGAGTCGATTCTCGACTACGTGCTCAGCTTCATGGGCAACTACGTGGACCGCGCGGCGATGTACAGCCGCATCGAGGCGTGGAACGCGTGGGTGAATCTTGGCTTTGCCTTTGTGATCAACGAGCTTCTCGAGGTGGTTCGCTTTCCTGTAGTGGTCGTGCTGTACTACGCAATGAAGCCGTACTCGACCTACTTTGCGAACTGGCTGCGAGCGGGAATGCGTCGCGTACGCCGTACCAAGCCAAAATCTGCAGCAAAGAAATACTGACAGCTTTTTCTTTGTGGTCCTTATATTGACTGGAAAACAAGATGACGGACTCCCTCCAGGAGCACATATATATATATTAAAACAAACGATACGCCAGGGTCTTTTCCTGTAGCAACAAACACATATGCTGCAAAGTGGTTTTCAGAAGAGAAGCAGACCCATTCTACGAAGCACGTTACCGCGGCTGACTTCACTGCCCTGAGAGCAAAAGGCAGGCACACGGGATGTTGCGCTCACCCTCCTTTTTTTCTCTCTGTTCTCTCTTCCTCCATCCCTGTGACGTCGGCTCTAAAGGATCCAGGGTGTCATGCGTGGAAAGTAAGAACTGCAAGTAGACTTCACCGGCGGCAAAAGCATGTGTACTTCGACATTCGCTGGCGCAGAGGTGCGCGACTCGGCGTGTTATGGGCGTGTTGCATCTGCGTGACTGTCAGCAATCTTCGTTGCTTGCGTTGCCTACCTTAGAATTGTCTTTTTTTTTTTAAACGAAATTCAAAGCTCTTCTTCTCTTCTTTGCCTCCCTTTTTGCTGTTAATCACCGTTGCGTTCTTATTGTCTTGCTGCTGCGGAACAAGAGGTATGGAAAAGGAGGTGGTGCTAGAGATACCTAATCCGTCTTGTTACACGAACACACACGCTCACGTATATCTCGTATTTCTACTTATACGGGGAGAGAGAAAGAGAGGGAGTGCTGGAAAGAAGAGTGACGCGAAGTACACAGCTGTGAGTCACGCAAAAGAGTATGTTGTCGCGTATTGTGGGGACTCATCTGCTGTCGAGCGCTGGGCGTGCATCATGCGTCGCTGCCACCCCGCTGTCCTGCACTGCCGCTCTCCGCAGTGTGGCGGCGAGCAGCAGCAGCACCGATGCGGCAGCCTTTGGTGTCGCCTCGGCAAGCAACGCGCACCTGACAACGGCGAAGCGCTTCGTCCAGTTTGAGCAGACGAGTGAAACCCTGCAAGGCATCAACACTAAGAAACGTGCGCTGCACAACCGGTGGGTGACGAAGAGCACGAAGGAGTACATGAGTGAGGCCGACTCAAAGACGGCGAAGGGTAGCGCGGCTGTGTTTTCGAAGGACCGCGAGCAGCGGAAGGAGGCACTGGAGAGACGCAAGGAGCGCTCCCGCGAGGTGAAGGATGAGACAGATCGTACCTTCGACCTAGAGATGGACCGCATCCGCGATGACCAAAGCCGACAATTTAAGAAGGGGTGGAACTTTTTCAAACGACAAGGCAAAGCCTTCACGCTTCTTTACCTGTTGGCCTACTTTGGCACACTCGGTGTGCTCTACCTCGGCTTCGCGTCCGGTCTCCTGCCCAAGGAAGCCGCCTTCGAGTTTGTCTATCTACTGTTGTCGAATTACATGGACCGAGACATGTTCTTTCAGCGCGTGGAGGCGTGGGACACGTACACCAACTTCGGCTTTGCCTTTGTGATCAACGAGCTGCTGGAGTTTGTGCGCTTCCCGACAGTGATGTTCTTCTTTTATCAGTGCCGGCCCTACCTGACTGGCGTCAATCAGCGTGTGAAGTCGTCGATCTTCCGCTTTGGAGCTCCGGAGTCGTAGCGAAAAGGAAAGAGTCCATCGAGTGTCTCTGTTTAGTTGGGACTGGTCCTTCTTCTTTCTTTTTTTGTGTCCTTCCTTAATGCAACCTTGACGCTTCGCTTTTTCCTTCTGGTTTCTTGATGATCGGCTGCTGCGTCTTGCTCTTGCGTCGTGTTCACACAGCTTAACCAGAACAGCTAAAAGAGCTGAAAAACAAACAAACAAACAAACAGAACAAAAGAGTGCGACTCTTCATCAGTCCCAAGTGGTTAGCCACCGCTGATGTATGTGTGAGATGAGCATTCTTAGACCTTCCCCCACTCCCCAGAGAAGAATGGCACAAGATGTGGTCGTTGCATGCTGACACTTCTCTCCTCAAGATGAGGCACATCTTCTAGGTGATTGTACCCTCTTTTTTGTGTGCAAAAGCAGTGTTGTGATCTTCAGGCCTCTTTTTTTTTTCTGCTTCTCTGTTACCTTGATGCCTCCTTCGTCTACTTTCCCACTGCACTCCCCTCTTCAATTCTCTTGTTCATTATTATTATTGCTCGTCTTCATGTCTTTGACAATGATATCTTTGCTTGCAACACTTTGCATTTAACGCCCTCAGCCATTCTGTTGAGACTGGCTGTTGAAGGAAACACGTAAAACTCTGTTCTCTCTCTTTTTTTTTTATATAGCGCAGTCGTTCTCGGTGCTCCTCTATTAGTGAGAGTTTTTCCGGAGGAAAGCAAAAATTACTGTCAGTGCTCACTTCTTTTTTTTTTAATTTGCGTTTTGTTGCTGGAGCGCGCACCCATGTACAGGCAGCAACCACAAAATGTGCCGGGCGGCCGCGGCTACCCGACGGAAGTGGCGGGGCGTGACCGGGTGAAATTCTTCCGCCGCCCTGTGGAGCCCGACAACACGGTGCTCGACCAGCAGCACAGCGCCGACACAGCCAACGTGCAGTTCGCGGCGAGCTGCCCGTCCTTCACGATGCCGTCCAACGCAGCCACCTTCGCCGGGTCGTCGGTGCCACAACACTGTGCCCACGACACCAACAGCAGTGGTGCACGTCTTCGCGGGCCGCGTCGTCCATCGTCTGCGATGGGGGCTCATCCGCGCTTCCCGAAGTCGTCCTCGTACACCAAAAGCCAGCAGAGTCGCAGCCAGGAACCGAGTATGCGACGACCGTACCACCTGCCTAGTCTGCATCCAGAGGAGAATGGTGGTGCTGGCATCGACGGCGGAGGTGATGCAGGCGGACCTCAGCGGGATGGGCGGGTGGCGGCGGCGGTGCAGACCATGCAAAGGGAAAACGAGGCACAGACGGACCCCTACTCCCCCGACTACGTCATCCCTGAAGGCGCGCCCACGCCGGAGGTTCTCTCTCTTCAGAATTTAACCTACCGAAATGGTAGCCTACCGGCTGGACGCGAGGAGGTACAGCTGATCCAGCGGCTCCGGAGACGGCGCGAGGTGGAGGCGGCGCTGCCAACCGGCGCCGACGCGGCATCTGTGGAGGCCCGCTACACGGTGTTGCACGAGCTGGAGGAGAAGGAGTGGGCAGAGCGCGAGGAGCACATGGCACAGCTGCAGCAGCGCCGCCTGGACCACCTGAAGGAGTCACTGCTGGCGCGTGAGGCGGCCCGCGAGGACTCGAATAGGGAGCGGCTAGAACGCATCAAGGCGCAGTACCTAGAGGCGCTGGGTGGTAAGCTGACTTCGCTAGAGCGACGCCGGGCGGCCTCCAGCAAGCGTGGGAATGAAAAGTTGGCGGCTTTGCAGCAGGAGTCCGGCCGCGGCGGTAGATCCTTGCCCGGCGACACGCAGAGTGGAGCCCGAGGCCCTACCATCGCGTCGTATTCTCGCTACGGTGTCAGCGGTGGCCCTCCTTCTATGGAGGGCATAGGCAGCGTCGGAGCGGCCAGCGGTGGTGGTGGCGTTGCTGCGGCGGGAGGACTGGACGTGCAGCAGCGTGTGTCTCGTCAGGCGTTTAACTACGATGTACGGCCACAGCTGCTGTCAGACGTGGACGGGACGCAGCTGTTGGATGCGCAGCGTGGAAGCCGTGTGGATCGGGTGTCACCGCAGACCTTTGTTGTACCAGAAAACGAGGCAGTACAGCGGCTACCGACGCTTTACCAGCGCCGCGAAGCGGAGCGTGTGTTGCAGTCGCTCGAGTACGCAGATCGGAAGATCCGCCAAGCCAACGGTGGTGAGGCCGGGGAGTCCATAGAGGCGAACGTGCAGCATGTGCTGGACCTCTACCGTGCTACACCGAAACTGCAGCGACCCACCACGCCTGTGCTGGAGCTCGACGGCGATGACGAAGAGGAGGAGGAGGACGCATGCATTCTTCTGCAGCGGTTGCTGCGTGGCCGTGCGGTGCAGAACGACTTCTTCGAAGGACGCGAGCGCTGCCGCGGATTGATTGAGGAGCTGCAGGCTGCCTCCACCGCCCAAAGTGCGGAGATGCGGGCAGCCGTCGAGAATCAGCAAGAGACGGCAGCGGCGGAGAGGGAGGCTGATGTGGCGGCCATCCTGGATACAGCCCTTGGTGCTATCGTCCATGACACGCTGGGCTTCCTTACGCAAGAGCTGCTGCGGCAGCAGGATATGGCGGAGCTGCGTGAGTTGCAAGAGGAGGCTGAGACAGTCCGGCAGACCCGCGAGGCGGCGGAGCTGGCACGGCGGGCCGGGGTGCGCCAATGTCGCGACCGCAACGAGGTGGCCTACACCGCCTATATGCGGGCCACCGACACGACGGTGCAGTGCTTCTTGGAGGATTTGCTAAACAACGCCGTGGAGACAACTGCGTTGGATGCGGCGGTGGTGGAGGAATACACGCGGCAGGCAGCACGGCCGTCACCCTGCGAGCCCGCCACCGACACCGAGGCGGAGGAAGTGGTGTGCGACATGTTGGATACTTTCCTCCTGCCCACCGTCGTGGAGGCGATTGCGCTGCAGCACCGCACGCTGGAGAAGCAAGCTATCGCAGCGGCTGCGGTAGACGCCGCCCACGCTGGCATGGAGGAGGGTGGGGCAGCGGACGGCACCTGAGGAACAACATCAGGAACGAAAGGTAAAAGCACAAAAAGAGCAGGGGGAGCTTCCTCAACGTCACCTCTCTCTCTCTGTTTTCGAAGTGCATCTTCGTTGTTGTTCGTACGCTTTACACCCCCTCCTTTTTTCTCTTTCTTTCCTCGTCTCTTGCCTCTGTCCTACTCTGCTGTATCAACCGTTATGATGTATCATGCTGTGACTCCCTCACGCACACACACACACACACACACACACACGCCCAGCTGCATAGGGAGCGGGGTCGAAACCAAGGGTTTTTTTTTCTTTGGCTCTCAGTTGACCTGTTTTTTTTTCTCCGCATAGATGTTGCTTTCACCTGTGTCGCAGTCGTGTGTTTCGATGCTCCCCACGCGAATTCTCCTGAGTGCTTTTTTAAATTCCCTTTTCCCCTCATTTGCCTCCTTTCCAGGTGTACCTATACCTGTTGTATACGGAGGTGTTGTAGGAGTGTGTGTTTTTGTGAGAGTCTCTCCTCCCACCACCATCGAAAGCAGAAATCGCAGCTGCAACACCCACGTTTGATGGAAAAGACAAACGTGTTGAAAGGTAGTTTTTTTTCCCCCTGCGCTTTATCAGAACGAAGTTTATTCTGTTTTCCTTGGAATATAGCTTCGGTGCAGTGCTGGGTTGGCACTAACCGTTGCAAAAACACCTATGGACACCTTTTTCCTCTCTCCTCTTCGCGGTGATCGTTTCCTTGGCAATTATGCCTTGACTTCTGTTTTCCCCTTCTGTACGGTGTAAGGGCAAGCGGCAACGGCACAGGATGCCCCTTCCCCCCTGAGGCGGAAACCAGAAAACAGCAACGTGTGGCGACAATCAAAGGAAAGAGAAGAAAATGCAGTACGGGGAGGGCCACGCAAGCACATCTGCGTACTCCACGCAAAAAAGAAATGCCTTTCACTCTCCCAACCATCTTTGACTTTTTCTCCTGATTTTTCTGTGTTGCGGAGCTCTGCACTTTAAAAAAAAAAAGAATCCGTCAACAACGCCCATTCTTTTTCTTGTCTTTGCATCATTATCTGGCTTTCCAGCACATTTCAGTGCACTACTGGTGCCTTGGTCAAATGATCGTCTGACCTGCACAGATACGAACACTGCAAAAACAAACAAACAAACGAAAGGGAATAACCATTGTACAACCTCCATAAGGTCGGCGGGGTGCATTTCTCCCCGCAATCGATATATATATATTTCTTTTCCTTTCCTCTTTGTATTAGCACCTTTTGAGGCGCTCCCCCCCCCTTTAGTAGACATGGACTCCTTCGTACCGCGACTGCAGTTGAGCTCCTCGCGCGTCTTCGGTGGGGACGACGATCGGCTGGCGGCGAGGTCCCGCCTGAATGAGACTGCCGCCCCCTTCCACTCCTCTGGCTTGTCCGGTGTGGGCGATGGTGGGCGTGGCGGTGGCGCGAACAGCAGCAACAACAACACGTCAATGACCAACAACACGATGAGCAGCGATTTGAACAACGACGGCGGCTACGGCGCCTGGGCTGCCCCACCATCCCCAGTGCCGCGGTTCAGTGGCAAGCTGGACAGCGCACGCTGCTCCAACTTCGATGCGACGCGCGGATACCCGTCGTGGCAGCAAGGGTGGGCCGAGCAGCAGAAGCAGCAGCCGACTCGCTACACAGACGCTGTGCAAGGCCGCCCCTTCAGCAGCAGCAGCGGCAGTCGCAGCACCCCAGGACCCTCCACGATGCGGCCGCTCTTCACGTCTGTGAGTGCATCTAGCCCACGAGACACCAATGTGATTGTTGGTGACACCGGCAGGGCTGTGCTGCCGGGCGGGATGGTCTCGTCATCCGCGGTGTCGGCTGGCGCTGCGCCGGAGCCCCGCGAGGAGTTTTTAAACCGCTACCGCCGCTCCTACGGTGATGGCAACAACTCCCCAGGGCGGTGTTCTTCCTACGGCTATGGTGCACCACGTGGTAGCAGTGCGCTGTTCGGACCCAGTCGTCCACCAACGAACGCCTTCACTTCCACCTATGTAGGGACATCGACGGGGGCCATGCCGGCGAACAAACCGACGTTTTTGGGCGGTGCCGGTGTGTCAGGCTTTGACTGGCGCGGCGGCACACGATCCCTTGCGACAAGAGGTGGTGGTGGTGACAGCAACGGCGTGAGTCCTCGTCTTTGGCAGGAGGAGCGGTATGGCAACAGCAGCAGTGACGACGTAAACGGTTTGGTCAACAGCCGCTCACGTGTCCGCACCGACCGCTGGACAGGTGAGAGCGCAGACGATCCGCTGGGTGAGAGTTCCTTTGGGGAGGATGATATGACAAGCCTGGATGCGGTGGCTCCGCCCTCGGATGCCTCCTCCTCCCCCTCTGCGTTGTCGTCGCGCCGTCATCGTCGAGGCACGCGTCGCCACCGAAGGCATGATGGTGACGGGAGTAGCGGAGGGGAAGGCGGCAGCGACGACCCCAGCGAGGACGCGGATGATATGTGGGATCCCGAGGACGCCGACCCGCTGTCGTTTGCGGATGCGGTGGTGAAGGCGATGGACGCGCAGCCAGTCGTCCCACTGGAGCTGCTGCGCAAGGCGCAGGAGACACCCTTTATTTGGATCCGTCATCCGAGCCACGGCATCATTCTCTCCCTCCTGCAGCACCGTGGCATCTACCTGCCCCGCTACCGCGAGCTGGTGGACTACCACATGGCGGAGCTATTCCTCCACTACATCGACTTGTGCAGGGAGGGGTCGTACTTTGTCTACTACGCACCGTCGAAGTGGCCGAAGGAGCGTTTCTTCCGCATCCGCATGCTGCCGGTGAATCGGCTGGAGGCGGGCACAGAGCCGGTGCCGCACCTCGTGATAACACTGCATGAGTCCGGGGTGCACATCCTCGATGCAATTCCGCTTGATAACTTAGTCGGTGTCACTGTCACTCCTCAGGCGGCGTGCTTCCGCCCTTTCCTGGAGTCGCCCAACACCATCATCGGCTGTCGTGAGGGTCGCGGACACCGTGCACGCATGCCCGTTGATGGCGCCTTCAGTCTGTGGTTCTACGACATCCGCCAACACACGTCACGCAGCGTGGACATCCTCACATGTGACGCGAAGGTGTTCGACATCTGGACCAAGACGTTTCGTGGATTAGTCAGCGTGAACAGCTCCTCAGTAGTGCAGGTGGCCATGACTCCGCAGGGTGAGTCGGTTGAACTGGCTGGGCTGACGCAGGCAGCACAGGAGCAGAGCGAGATCGACCACGGCGAGCGCAAGGGTAAGTACACTGAGGACTAGTACATCCTATGCAATGTGTGCCGGGCGTGCATGGATGTAAAAGGAGATGCCACACATTATCTCTTTTTACTTCCGCTACGCGTGCTTCGTTACGTCGTAGACGGAAGAAGAAAAAAGGGCGACAACAGACGAGGCAGAGGAAAGTCATCATGGAAGAAAGCTGGCAAAGTATTTGCGCTTGCCTGTGTGTATGTATGTGCATGTGACTGATTGCATAGGAGAAAGAAAAGGTAATAAAAACCCGGCAATGCAGCGCTTCACGAGTCTCTGCTCTTACGGATTTCTGCGCCTTTTTTGTTTTTATGTTGTTTCACTTCTCTTTTTCTCTCCACCGCTGTTTTTAGAGGTGTACACTTTGTTTTATTCTTGTTCTCCTTGCTAGAGTAGAACTGCTCTCCGCGGCACCACACACACACAAAAAAAAAAAAGAAACATAAGTACTCTCTTTTATCCCTTCCCTTCCCGCACACGCACACGCACACGCACAGACTGGACGCGCGCGCAGCAAGTGGAGAGGAATGACAAATAAAAACTAAATAGGCGACTCGAAAGCCGGCTACTACGACGGCTGCAACAGTGAGTGCTACTGCTATGATGCAGGTGGTTGCAATCATCTGTTCTCTATCTGATGTGTGTGCGCGCAATGATGTTGCTGCGGTGGGTACACGCCCGTCATCTGAATAAGTCGGGTGAAAGCACCTGTGTTCTCACTGATCTTGGTGTGCTTTTTACCAACACTTCATAGTTCTCTGCACAGATGCTGTTGCATACTGGCGTGTTTTTATTGTTGAAAGACTCCTGTAGCTCATTCATCCTCCATCCTCCACTTTCTCTTTCTCTGGTGTAAGGCGGAGCATCGAGACTTGTAAGTGAGGTACCACTCTCTTCTTTGCGCTCCCTTCCTCTTTTCCGTCTTACCACCACACCCAAAAAACAGCGACTGGACTTCACCGAATGAGGGGGTTTGTCAATCGGTCCTCCTTCCCCTCTCTGCTACACACACATAAACACGCTCAGCGTTACATTCTCTGGTGCCCTTCCCCCCTTGATCTTTCCTCCAGGCTATATAACCATGAACACGCGGCGGAAGTTGATGCAGGCGAAACCGGAGAGGCCGTCAACACGATGGCATCTCATGAACGAGTCCTTCTACCCGCTCTTCGACGCGAGCAAGCATCCCCATGTGGAGTACTGGTATAACATGGCCGCCTCCGGGCTCCAGCGCGACCAGTTCCGTGCCATTTGCAAAGGCATCTACCAGCAAGATCCCACCACGCCGGACCCTGTCTACGCCACCACCACCACCGGCATTGTGGAGAAAGAGCAGGTGAGGCTGCTCATCAAAAACTACGGCGTTGTGCTTTCCGATGAGGAGGGTAAAGCCAAGGCGAAGGTGTGGTTGCTGCACTGCGGAACCTCGAACCGCGACCGCAATGAGTTCCGAAGCGTCTTTACGGGCTGCCAAACCACCTATGAGAAGCGCAGCGTCATGCACACGGACTACGTTGCTCCGGAGGCAGAGAGCTACTCCGCTGACCGCACCCACTTTGTGCGATCGGTGGACTGGAACAGCATGAAGAGTCGTGAAGAGATGCAGGCGCTAGAGGCAGAACGCAGAGAGCGTGGTGGTGCGGTCGCGAACCAGCTAGACAGAAGGCCCTCCGTTGTGGAGGCGGAGCAGCGCAACGCCACCCACCCCAAGCCACGCGTTACAAAGCCAAAGAACCAGTTTGATGGCGTAAACGTACTTGCCTCGCTCGGCTACAGCGATGTGCCAGCGGAGGAGGCAATAGCGCAGTTGAAGGCGAAGCGTGCCGCTGACCATGATGGGGAGTGGTACTATGTAGACAAGGACGGCAGCACGGTGTACAAGGCCAAGAACTCAAAGGGGCATGCAGGTGGTCCGGCTGGTGGTGAGTCGGCAGCAGGCTCCAGCACTGGTAAAGGCGGCATTCTCACTTCTGTGACGAGTGAGCCGATGGCGCGGTGGGTGAATAAAACGTGTGATTGATCGAAGAGGCGACGGGAAGAGAGAGAAAATGGAAGGAAAGAGTTGTGTGTGTGTGTGTGTGTGTGTGTCTGTGTAACAAGACACGAGATCTTCTCCTCGCCTTCTCTCTCTCCCCTCCATCTCAGAGATGATGTAAAGGACTTTTTGTTTTGTATCTTCTTCTGTGTTGCAACGCTGCTAAAAAAAAAAGAAAGTCTCTCGATGCAGCGATGTAATTAGCCTGCACGTTTGAGTTCACCATCGATATCCACCCAAATGCACCCCCCCCCAAAGAAAGAAAACCAGCAATTTCAAAAATCGAGATAACAAAGGGGTGCAAAACCAGGAGACGCATCATTGAAGTAGTCGGTATTTCGGGCAAGAACTGCTCCTCTTTTCCCAGAGCTGGGCATTCTTGCCGTTCAGGGACGCTGTATCTAAGCGGGTGTCTAAGCACGTGCATGTTTGTACACGTTACTATTACGGTTTTCTTGGCTGTGAGCATTACTCCACCTTCTCCCTATGCGATTATGCATGGTGCACAACAAGCAGCAAAAAAACCGTTTGCATCTCTTTTTCATATTTCTCTTTCTTTGTGTGTTCGTGTCTCAACTAACCCATGCTTCTTTTCCCGATGCCTTGCCGTTGTGCCATTGTTTTGATGAGATCATTCTCTCCTTGATTTTACTTAAACGTGTGGTTGCACTGGGTGCAACATCGTTGCTGTTGCATTCTCATCGACTCACACTTCGCATTACACAAGTGGATTGCACGTGAAACTCGGCGAAGAAAGGGTTCGGCTGAGGTGTCCATCACCACCTCGTCAAGGATCGCGCTCGGCAATTACTACAGAAGAAGAGAGAGAGAGCGATTTCATACCCCACACGCAGAGTTTCCTGAGTACAAAACAAAAACAAGAGTCACAACCACCCCTGGCACCATAGAGCGCTCTTATGTCGGTGGAGGGCGTGATCCAGTACCGCCTGTTGGGCGATCACCCCGCCGCCTCCGGCCGCTACCTCACCCTGGGCTTCCCCGGCGAGTCGACGTCGCGGGACAAGATCGTCGAGCAGGTTATCCAGGAGCACCGCATCAACACAAGTCGCTACAAGCTTGAAGTGCGCAAGCTCGTCTCCGCTCGCGACGCACCAGGCGACAAGGCCACATCGTCGTCACCCCCGCCGTCGAGTGCAGTCTTTGGTATTTCTACCAACAGTGGGGATGAAAGCGGCACTATCGGCACGTCGTCTCGTGACACCATCGTCGCTGTTGTCCTCCACAGCAACGAGGAGCTGCACACCTACGACCGCCTCACCATCAACGTCTCGCAGCGGCAGCTTGCCGACGATGATGCAACGCGCAAGGAGGAGGAGCAGATGGAGCGGCAGCGGCGAGTGCGGGAGATGGAGGAGGAGCTCTTAGCCACCACGAACACCGTACTGCCATCGCACACGACCCGAGTGGGCGAAGCGTACAAGAGCAGCTTCACCCCTCCCCCGTCCTCTTTGTCATCAGCGCTGCCGCGAGACGCATCGAGGTTGCCAGGCTATCGCGCAGGTGCTGCAGCTGCAGCCGTGGATGCATTTCGTCTGCAACGTGCCGCCGCTCTCGCTAGTCAGCTGTTCCCCATTATGAAGGGCCAGCACAGCGAGCTCACCGGCATCGAGGACCCCGCAAACACGCATCAGTGTGTACTGTGCCGCCTCCCAGCCTTTGAGGAGCGGCTGACGAGCTGCTGCCACTTCAGTGTTTGTGCCACCTGTTACGCATCTGCGGCGGAGATGGACATGGAGGAGGGACGGTGCCCGGTGTGTGGCGCGAAAAACGTGTGCGCACAGAGGGCCAGTAGTAGTAGCGGCCATGAGGCATCCGCTGCCGGCGAGGGCCCCGCACTGAGCCGCGGTGATGATGGTGAGAACAGTAGTGTTGGTGGTGGGCTCAAGCGGACGAGAGAGGAGGACTACGGGTCTCGTGCTACAGCGAGTGCTGTGGTGGCAGCTGGATGGAAGCGTGAGGGCGGCGACGATTCGAAAGATGTCCTGCAGCGCGCTCTGGGTTTGGGAGAAAAGTGGGGTGACAGCCAACGTCGTGATGGGCTTGCCTCAACAGGTTCTGCATCGACGGGCAAGAAGGACGCACTGACCTCTTCACAAGACTCTTCAACCACTGCGGCCGAGATGCCCAGGGAGGTACTGCAGATCGAAGAGCGGCTGCGGCATGACTTGGAAAAGGCACTGGCCTCGCTGGACGGTCGTGACACGCTTCCAGCCGCTGCAAAAGCGAAGCGCGTGGTGAGTGCTGAGCTCGCTGCTCTGTGCGAGGAGTAACGGTGTGGACTTGAGTGTCACACACAACTATGGAGAGCGCCGCTCCACGAGCCTGTAGCGACTTCATCTTGCGACGATGGAGTAGAGGCAGTTGGAAGAGCGACACCGACACACACACACAAAAAAACAACAAAGTGTGCGTTGTGGGCTGCTGTAGTGCTCTGGGGGTGCGCACAGCCTTTTTTCTAGCTCTCTTCTTGGCGCCTCAAAGTATCTTGCAGATTTGTTGCACATCGGTACACGTACACATACAAAACCAACCGTATGCTGCTAAGAGAGGGAAAAAAGGGGTGCGATCACGGCTTTCAGGCCGCATCGCAGTTGGGTACCCATTTGCAGTCCCGCACTGTTTGGGTGTAGCCGGAAGGAAGTCGACACATGTTGTCATCACCCTTTCCTTTCCCCTCCTCCCCTTTTCCTCAAAAGGAAAAGAAGCAATAAACAACAAGCAGTGTTGGCATTCCTCCTCTTTTTCTTTATGTACTCGACGCCCGGTGTCTCTGCCTCGCTTTTTTCTTTTTTTTTTTCGTCTCCTTCTTTAGTCTCCTATCGCTGAGACTGCTCTTCCTTTTTCTGCTCAACAATTTTCTCTCTCGGGCCTGTCGTGTGCACGTAAGGTAAAGCAACAATACACGAGCGAACAACAACTCTTTCCCATGTCTTTCTCTTCCCACTCCTCCTCCGCTAGCTCCACGGTGTCGCTGTACCGCTACGACCTCTCCCATGGAATGGCCCGCAGCATGGGCCCAATGCTGATCGGTCGCCCGTTGGAAGGGATTTGGCACACCTCCATCGTCGTCTTCGGTAAGGAATACTACTTCGACGGTGGAGTGGGCATCGTGGCCGACGCCAACCCTGGCAGGACCCGCTTCGGTACTCCCTACCGCACGGAGGTACTCGGGCAAACAAGCAAGCGTCAAGAGGAGTTCTTTGCGTGGACGCAGCGGCAGAGGACTTCTGGCTTTGGTCCGAATGACTACCATCTCCTGCAGAACAACTGCAACAGTTTCTCAGATGCGGCGAGCATGTTTTTGCTCGGTCGCCACATCCCACAGGATGTCTTGGACATGATCCCCACGCTGCTCGCTACCCCGGTAGGTCAGATGCTGCGACCGATGCTGGAGCAGGCGACTTCAGCCGGGTCTAGCGCAGGCACACCGGCGTCTCCACTGTCGCAGCCTCGTCCACCCGCTATACCACCGATCTCGTTTTCTCCCACGACAGCAGCGCCTTCCGCAGCACCGTCCGCCGCCACAGGGGGCATGCCTCGCCCCGACAATTGTGTGGGCCTCTTGAGCTCTCATCAGACCGTAACGGAGGCGGACGAGGAGGAGCTGATGCTGGCGCAGGCCATGCTGGAAAGCAACGAGACGATCGCCGACGGACCGCGCAGTCCACCAGAGGCGTTCGAGAGGGCCATCAGCGGTCTCACACTGCTGCAAACCGTCATGGCAAACATCTGTGAGCACCCCACCGAGGCCAAGTATCGCGCACTCTCGATGGAGAGCAACGCATACAAGACAAAGCTCAAGCCGCTGGAGCCATATGGGGTGGCGGATGTGCTGCGCATTGCGGGTTTCGTGCGCCGTCCGCACAGCAGCGGCAGTGGCGGTGAGCAGTGGTTCTTGTCGGATGCTGCCGGCAGTGCCCCGCTACTTCAGCGTGTGGGCGAGATGCTGGCCGTGACCATCTCGAGTATTGAGGGTGCCGCCGCCGACGCAGCCAAGGAGCGAGGGAAGGCCTTTGCCGGTGGTGCTGCTGCGTCGACTGCGTCGGTGGCAACGGGAGAGTCGCAGGCAGGTACGGAGAGCAACACTTTGAAGGATCCGCCGCCGCCTCCGTCTCCTCCGGTCGGCACGGGGGGGCCAGACACCAGCGGCTCTGACGGAGCGGCTGGAAGCAGCGTTGTGCGGTACTGTACCCCTCCTTTCCCAAAGGGCTGGACTCCACTGGCCGTTGGGTGGGAGGGCGGGGCCGCGCTCTTTTCTATTCACTGTCTCCCCCATAGCACTCACGGGGTAGAAGGGCCGTACTGCTTTGGCAAGTGCTGTCTCTCGCCTAACCAACAACATCTGCAGGCATATTACTGCAGCAGTGACGGACGCGAGGTGGAGGTTCGCGGCGGCTACGAGGTGCTGTGCGTGCAGCGAGGTCAAGAGAATGGTGTGACGTGGGTACCAGCGCGATTGGCGTGTACTACTGCTTCTGCTGCTGGTGGTGGTGGAGGCTCACCCACTCCGAGCTTTATCTTCTTTGGCTACGGCCGCTTTGGTGTCGCGCGAGCCGAGCACGGCTGCGGGGTGCAGCCGGGGGTAATGGAGCCGTCAGGCCGCTGTGTGATCCCGTACGGCGGCCGCGCTGTCGTGGTGACCGAAAAGGCCGAAGTCCTTTGCGAGACCGCCCGACTTCCCCGTTCGCTTGCGCAGACGCTGCAAGAGTTAGAGACCGGTGCCCGGCTCTCGAAGCTGCTGCAGGAAGCCAGTGGGCAGCCCATCGGCTCCTTCGACGAGTTGCTGACCAGGTGGCGGCCACCTGCATTTTATGTGAAGCCGCAGCCACTGCGGTCTCACACTCGACTTACATCGTTGTCAACAGATTGGGAAAGCGACGGCGAAAGCAGCGCGACCTCTGCCGCTGGCGGAGCGGGCACTGGCAGCTCAGATCCATCCTCTCCCACATCAACGCGGTTGCTGGTATGCCACGACTTCGGTGGTGGCTACACGGCTGGGGAGCGGCGGCTTTTCGTGCTGGAGGAGGGTGAGGGTGCAGCGAGAGCTGATCGCAAAACCCGCACCGAGGCTGAAGTACCGCACAGCCGCATCCGTGCTGCTGAGAGCGCCTACACGGTGAGCTACTGGGACCGCACCGACTGCTTTGTGTACTTTTCGCACCAGCGCATCAGTGTGCCGCCGCGGGAGTGGATCCACGACGGGCATCGGCATGGTGTGACGGTGCTGGGCACCATCATCACCGAGGGCGCCGGTGGGGCCGCTGATTTGGACATGCTGCTTTCCGACGCGAAACGCATGGCAGCGATTATTGAGCGGCTGGTGGAGCTGTGTGACGTCTACGGCTTCGATGGCTACCTGCTGAACGTGGAAAACACTCTGCCAGCGACAATGGCGAAGCGACTGTTAGTGTTCTGCTCACAGCTGCGCAAGCAACTGAACACCCGAAAGGCGTCGCTGTGCACCGCACGGCTGGTTATTTGGTACGACGCCATTACTATTGACGGCGAGCTCGCATACCAAAATGCGCTGACGCCGCGCAACAAGCCTTTCTTCGATGCCTGCGACGGCCTCTTTACAAACTATTTTTGGAACCCGATGCACCTCGCGATGACCCGCACCGCTGCTGGGTCACGCGGGGCCGACGTGTTCGTCGGTGTAGACGTATTTGGTCGTCGCATGTTTGGTGGCGGTGGCTACAACACCAACGTCGCGGCTGAGGAGGCCACACATACCAACTTGTCTGTGGCTCTCTTCGCCCCTGGCTGGACGATGGAGTGCGAGAGTGAAGGCAGCCGTGACGGCTTTGAGCGGGCGGAGAGTCGGATGTGGTCACGACTACAGAAGAGCTTTGCGTACCATACCCGTCTGCTGTGCGGCGCGTCCCCGCGACAGCAGACACCATCATCACCGGTGAGCAGCCATGATGGTGAAGACGCTCCTCTCTGCGCGTGGACTGCCTTTCAATCCGGGGTGGGCTACCACTTCTACGTGAACGGCGAGCGCATCACAAAGTCACCGTTAGAGTCCACGCAGGATGCATCGACGTACACGACGAGCGCCTGGTGTGAGCTCTCCGCTGCACACGCTCTCCCACCCTTCTCCTACGACCCCCTTTCCACGTCCGCTGCTCCTGGTGGTGGGATGGGTATGGATTTAATACCTTTGCGGGAATCGGGTGTGAAGGCGTCTGGTCCCTTTGCCGCCGTTCCCTTCCACCTACCCAGCTCGTCTCTGCAGGGATCGATGTACGGTGGTCGGGTACGCGCGGTGTGGCGGTACGACAAAGCGTGGTTCGGCGACCGTTGCCTGGGCTGCGTGCTCCCACCGATGGAGGCGGCGGAGGTGCTGCGGTGGCACGTGCGTAACGCACTGCTTCCCGCTGATACGCCGTTTCCTCAGCTGTGCATTGACGTTGTCCTCGGTCACGCAGAGGAGGTCGCGGTGCCGGCGGGGGTTGGCAGGGCAGGGGGTATTGTTCCGGCAGCAGCGCACCGTGGGCTGCGCTTGGGACTGTACTCCCCCTCACGCGGGAGCTTTCAGGTAACAGTCTGGGAGAAGTCAGCACTGGCGGGTGAGGTGCCAGTGGCAGGCGCACTAGACGGTCTGAAGGTGCGTGTTTCGGTGACCCGTGGCGACGGCAGCGATGCGCACGCGGCGCCGTCCACCAGTGGCTCGACGGCGCCGTCCTTCTCTGCAGATGGGTGGTGTTGTGTCCGGTACGCGCTGCAGAACATGTCGAGCGAGGCATTGCATTTGACGTCGGTGTCCGTCGCCAACGGCAATCCGAGTCGAACACTGCGGTTGTGTGTCGGCGCAATTGCAGTGTATCAGGCGCCGCCACCGACTTCATCGACCGCCACGAGCAGCGAAGGCGGCGCTGCGGCGGAGTGCTCCGTGCTGCGCGCTGCTGGCCCGCATGTGTGGGCCTCGCACATGACTCACGCTACCGGCAAAGGAGCAGAACAGGTGCTGCTGCTGAGCGGCGCAGACGCCGAGTTTGCCGCAGTGCGTGCGCGGCGTGGTGCACGCTCGACGGTGGTGCTGTTCGCTTCCATCACATCCACCGTCGCTGCAAAGGAAGAAATCACCGGTACAGGTAGGGAGGATGGGGCCCACCCCACACCGTCAAGTACACCTCTCGGCGACGGCCACCACATGTACCTGGGTCAGTACTCCGTGGATCCGGCTGATGGAACCACCTATAACGGCTCACTGCTGATCGCGTTATCGCTGCCGCCAGATAAGGCGGTAACTCAGGTGTATTACTACACGGTGGCGAATGGTTATTAAATCAACTTGACGGGGGAGAAGGGAGTACGTGGAGGCGGGCTCCGCCATTCAGCTGGCATTTATCGCTGGCTTTTTTGAAAACTCACCTTACCCATTTCTCCTGTTTCTTCGATGACGGTTGCTGCCGTCGAGGCGCTGTTGCTGAGACTGTTATTGCGCTTATGCCATCTTTTTTTGTGCCTATTGTTCTTCTTACGACAAGGGACGTCCAAAAAAAAAAAAAAACATCCTCGTCGTTGAAGGCCGGTAGAACGTCGTCACAGTTGTGCGCACATCGGCTGCGACGTATTGGAGAGAAGGAATGCCAGAGCTTGCCTGTTTTTGGAGGGCAGCTCGCTACTCGGTGAGCCTTCAGCCTCTCCTTTCCTTTACTGCCATTCTGCAACAAAGTAAGCAATGTCGCGGTTTTCTTTTCGTCTCTGTGTTTTGCTTTGTACAACACCAAACAGAAACCACCACAAATACTAGCGACAGAGAGAGAGGTTATTTTGCTACTAACATTAATGAAAACAGTTGAGTGAAAGATCCACTTATTTGCTGTCTTTTGCTCTCCTCTTTTCGTGGGAACATCGGCTGCGTCGTTCCTCTCACACGCACACACACACACACACACACACACGCATAACCGGCTTGTTGCCCGTACGTTGTACACCAGTTAGGTAGTCTGTGACGGACCAGCTGAAATCTGCCGGTTTTCTCTTCATTTTCTTTTTTTTTTTCTTCTTTTTTTTTTCTCCCACTGTGGGAGGGTGAGTTGTTGCTTCACACGAGCTTTGTCACACAAAACGTGCTTCGTGCTTCGCTGTTCTGCCTTTGTAAAGATAACGTTTCGAAGGTTTCTCGTCTTTTTCTTCTTTGCTGTGCTCCCTTCATTTCCTTTTTTTTAGAGGGCATCCGTTTCTGTTTTTATTTTCTAGTGTTAGATAGATTTGCTCTTCTCTGCCGTTTGTTGCTGGCTACTGTTTCTTTCTTTTCACGCCTCTTGCGGTGAGATTTTGGCGTTGCACAGTCATACGTCCGTACACGCATACAAGCACACCCACGCACACATATATATATCTGTCCATATAGTCGCCTCCTTTTTTCCCCTTTGTTTCCACTCACTGCAGCAGCGCATCAACAACAGCAGCAACTACAAAAAAATTAAACAATAGAGAAGCGGCGCTGACAACTCGACCGTTGATTGTTTGTTTTCGTAGTTTTTTATCCCTTCTCGCTTTTCCGTATTGCTCTTCTTGCAGCTTTCGTTTCGAAGGCAGATGAGCGGCGGTACTCTCGGGTTTCGCGACGGCTCTCCCGACGTCGAAGATCCGTACAACTTGGACACCTCGTATGACGACTCCGCCTCGCAGTCGTCGTTCACCACGAGCAACTCCCGCAGCTCTAGCGGTAGCGTGTACAGCAACTCTACGGCCACCACCGACAATGAGGCTTACCAGAACTTGCGACTGGAGTTGGATGTGGCGCAGGAAAACCTCGCGGAGCTGCACCAGAAGTACGAGGATCTCGAGCGCACCTCCAACTACGCTAAAGGCCAACTCGAAAGCGAATTAGAGTTGTTGCGGACACAGGTTGGACGCTTGAAGGAGAAGGCGGATGCGGGAGAGCGGATGGAGGCGAAGGTGACAGCGCTGGAGGCGGAGCTGGTAGAGCTGAAAGAGGGCGCCACTGCTGGGGTGCAGCATGCAAACCGCGTAGTGGAGCTTGAGGGTTTGCTGGCGTCGACAGCTGCAAGGGTCAAGGAGCTGGAGGCAGCGGAGGCGGAGGCGGAGATGAAGGTGGCAGAGTGCAAGGCTGCAGCCGAAGAGGCGGAGGCGAAAGCAAAGTCGACAGATGCAGCCAAGGCAGAGGCGGAGGCGAGGGTGAAGGAGCTGGAACTGTCAGTGTCAGCGGCAGAGAGAAAAGTGGCCTCACTCGAAGGCTCTGCTGCTGCTGCCACGGCTCATGCTGCACGTATCGCGGAGCTGGAGACAGCACACGCGGCCCTTGATGCTCGCACAAAAGAGATGACGGCTGCGCAGACCGCACTGGAAGAGCAGCTGAAGGAGGTGACGGCTGCCAAGGCGGAGGCGGAGGCGAAGGCGAAGGCGGTGGAGGCGGCTAACGCGGAGGCGGAAGCTCAGATCAAGTCGCTGAATGTGTCTTCGGCTGCTGCTGCAAAAGAGCATGCCGCGTGTGTGGCACAGATGGAAAGCGCACAGGCAGCCCTGTCGGCAGAGTTGTCTGATCTACGGGCTAAGAAACAAGAGCTGGAGGTTACGCTTGCGCGGGTGGAGTCTGCCGCTCCGAAGCCGCAAAGCAAGACGGATGTGGCGCAAGTGGCAGGCGAAGGTCAACGAGATGGCCTTAAGTTGCCGGGTTCAAGTAGCATTCCTTCCAGCTCCAAGATAGAGATGCTGAAGGCCTCATTTAGTAGGTTGTCAGACATTGCAACGAAGCTGCACGCACGCAAGGCTGATGCGCCTACAAGTAACGGAAAGTCAACGAAAGTGGTGACGGGCCGCTCGACAGAGGAGGAGAAGGAGCTGTTGGAGGAAGTAGCACGCCTGAAGAGCTTGCTGGCTGCTGTCGATGCCGAAAACGAGAGAATGCAGCGTATGCGTAGTGAAGTGGAGCTGGACGTGCGTCGCCGCGCCGCTGCTACAGAAAGGACGGGTCTGCTGAATGGCGAAGAGCAAAAGGAGAAGAACAGCGTCTGTCCTCTCTGCGCCGTGATGTAGGGACATGCGTCTTTTTTTTTGTTCCACATTAATGATGTGGGTTGAGGGTCAGGAAACGGTTGGGTGAAAGAGTGTGTGTGTGTGTGATGTGTATGTGTTTGGGTTTGTCCCACACAAAGGTGTTTAGAGCGGTCTGCTACCGTTGATAAGTGGTCTGGGGAGCGAGTTGTGGCGTGCATACCGCCTTTTTTTTTCCTCTGTTGACTATACCTCAAAAGTGCGCTTGCTTTCTGTGTTTTGTCGTTGTGCTATCGACTCTCCACGCCGGTGTTGGTGCCGGTTGCTGTTGTTGTTCTTTTTCGCCCTTCGACTTCACTGCACTGCCATTTCTGACCCGTTTTCGTGCATTTTGTCTCACTCTCCCCTCCATTATTCATTTGCCTGCCTCTACGCGTCTCGAAAACGCTAGTGAAGGGAAGAAGGAGGAGCCACGCTAAGGTGGCTGCGTCCGGGGAAAAAAAAGAGAACACCGTTTTTTTTTGTAGGCGTGTGTGTGCGGGCACTCCCTCTTGTTTCTGATTGTGTGCTGCTTTTCGACGGCGACAACACACATACACATACATACGGTAAGCAGAAGGGGAGGAGGGAGAGTGAGAAAGGTGAGAGGCTTTGGTGTAATATTCGCGATTATCGGCCCACGTACATGCTGTTTACGAACATTTTTCTTTTGTTTCTTCCACGAACTCGAATTGCAAAGTGCAGAGGAAAGGATGAGAAAAAGGAAGGATGGTCAAACGTTATCATGGCGAGTACGCTGCACGAACACAACAACTGCGACTTCTGTCCCCCATCACCCACTGATTTATGCAACTTGCGGATGAGCAGAAACACCAACAACAAAAAAAGAACACGTGGTGCTATGATTGGCGGAAGAGGGCACTGTGACAGGCACTGCATTGCCGATTATCTGCTTGAAGCTCTGATGTCGCTCCCGCTTGTGTGGAGGGTGTTTATGTTCGCTTAAAAGCTGCACCAGAGGCGGCGAAGAGGTGTTGGCGGTGTCGCAGCGGATGCAAGGAGAGAGGGAGAGACCACAGAACGCATTCGACGAAGTCATCTCCGAGTTACCTGAAGGAGAAGCTTCTTATGTGCTTTCTTTTTCCCGGTCTTTCTGTGCGAACTCTTTCAACATGAAAGGAGGCTGTTCTCGGCGTTTTTTTTTCTGTCGTTTTATCTGCTCTATCCGGCTTCTTTTTTCCCCTTTCTTTGTTGTTGTTTGCTATGGCTGCTTCCTTTTGCCACCAACCTCTTCACGCCAACGCACTGCTTAACAATCGCTGCAAACGTGGCGTTCTTCACATCACGGCAAAAGCAGTTCGTTTTTCGCTCGCGCCATCATTGAGCGCAAAAAAAAAACCCTGCTTTAAGAGCCCCCCCTTTTTTTCTCCGGAGTACGTAGATACACCTACACACAAATATATATAAGAGCAAGCGCTGTTCAACACTCAACGCACCGTACACCCACGCCTTGTTCCTTCTGTGACCTAAAAAAAAAAGATCCCAGTTATTTGCGTGCCGATACGCATCTCTTTTCGTGTAATATATATACTACATCATAAAACAACGAAAAGAAAGACTTGACCACTATTTCTAGCAGAGGACAAGGAAGGGAGAGAGAGCCAGCCTTTTCTTCTACTTTTCTCTTTCGCTGTCTGTGCGCTGCACTAACATGTCGCGCGCTGAATCCTTCCTCCGAGGTGGCACGCCGTGCACCGAGGTGCCGGAGCTAATCGATGTGCTGAGCTCCGCCGGTAAATTGTATACCCGCTGGCGGTTTGTTGCCTACTACCCGCAACGGTGGCTACACGATACGGTTGAGAACCGCATGACCGCACCACTGTACTTCTTAGTCTTTGCTGCAGCTACTGCTGCTGGTGCTGATGCTGTCGACGCCGGCGCATATTCGCCCATCTCGACTGCTGTTGGCAACAGCGTTCAAGATGCGCGTTCACCCACCACTCACCCGAACTCCCCTCCTCTGGCGCATGAGAATGAGGCGTCCGAGTGGCACTTGTTGTGCCACACCGTGTTGCCCAACGGCGCCATCCCGCACGAGTCAATTCAACGTGATGGCGTGGCAGACAACGGCAGTGGTGGTGGTGGTGGTGGACGCAGCGCTTCTATCGGTAGCGCAGCGGAGAGCGTGACGGTTGGTGGCGGCGGTGTTGGGGCACTTCGCACGCTGCTACGCACACTGCCCTCCGGTCTGCATCCCTCTGTCTCGCTGGAGTGGCTCAGTGTGATGGACGGGCAGGCGTACCAACGCATGGGACTCATGTCGCAAGCAATTTTTGAGAGCACCGTAGCCCCAGCGGTGGCGGAGGTGTTGGGTAGGCACTGGAAACCAAGGTCATACACTCCTGTCGGAGGCGGTAACAACGAAGAGGAGATTAAAGCATCGTTGGTGGCGTGTGCGCACTACGTACACAACTCACGTTGTGCAAGTTCGGTGAACTTTGTTCGGAGGGACGCGTCGGCGCCGTCATTGGGAATGGAAAAACGTGCCACGTCGGACGCTGCTGTGCGGCCGTTTGTCGACAGCGTCGTGCGCGCGGTAGCGCGATGGATAACATCGGTCGCCAGCCTGCGCACCCTAACCACGGACGCTTCCGTTCCTGCGTTGCCGCAGACGTGCAGGGACGTGCTGTACCCTGCCGTCTCAAGTCTTCCACGGTGCCTTTACACCTCTTTATTTGTGGAGGCCGAGCATGTGACGGCACTCCCTTCTGCACCGTTGGCAGACCCGGAGACGCTGACCGGCATGGCAAAGCTGCGGGCAGAGCGCGATGCCGGTATCGCTCAGTGGAAGCAGAAGGTAGGTGAGTACACCTCCTTCACACTACCGGGCGTTGCTGGTGGCGCTCCCTCCAGTGCTTGCCCTTCTCCCTCACCCGCAGCGACTCGACCGTTTCGGCACGTCATACTGCTCCAGCGTCCCATCGAAGACAAGAAGCACATCGACGTAGACAACAGGGACGCCGGCCCGCTTGCTCCGCAGCCGATTGGTGCGGAGCTGCACCTCCTCCAAGACCGTGGTGATGTGCTGTACACACTTGAGCAGCTGGGCAACCGTTCCAATATCCACTTTCTGTACGTTGATACCCTACCCGATGACGGCGAAGTGCTCGTGCAGCTGACACCGGTGGAGGGGACGCCGTTCGACGACTTGGAGGCGTACTTTCAGTGTGTCCCAACGGACTCGCCTGTCTTGACGGCTGCACCGGCTTCGCGCTGTGCAGACTCGTGCTGTGGGGTTGTCGTGCCGCGTGTACTCTTCCGCCGACCCACCGGCAAAACGCAGAAGGTGAACCCCATTGCCACGGCACAGGTGGAGGTGGAGGTGCTGCCGCCCACGGCAGAGATGACTGCGGCTGCTGTGGCGGCCCTCCACTTCCTTGCCGCGCATGTGGAGGAACTTAAGGGCAGTGATGGCGGCTCTCCCGCATTGCCGCCGTGTGCTGCGGCTTCGTCCTTTAACACAAAACCACCTCGTGGCTACACACTGAAAGTGCCGCCGGTGGATTTAGCATTGGTGCCATCGAAAAAGTGTGGGTGGTGCGGGAGGCGACGTGAGGCACTCCTTCGCTGTGGCAGCTGCAAGACCGTGCTGTACTGCTGCAAGCGACACCAGGCGCTGGATTGGAAGGAGGGCTCACACAAGGTCGAGTGCAAGCTGTGGCGGCACGCACGCGAGCTGCACGAGTGCGTGGTGGAGCGGTGGGCCGCAGGCACGTCATTGACGTGGAAGGAGAGGAACCCACGTGATGCTCGTGCGGGGCCGGTGCAGAAAGGCAAAGGCTGGTCCTGTGCTGCCACTTTGGTTCAGTTTATCAAAGATGTGGAGACGGAGGCGGCACGCCACGGGATGAAGGGCCTCGATGGGCTCAGCGGTGGTGTGTTCAATATCCACGTCACGGGCGTCGACTCGGCATCTCTTGACGAGTTCCTGCGCGTGGTAGCCGATCAGCTCGGCGAGTTGGCACACACACCGCACCAGTACCGCGTGCTGCTGTGCGCCGACGCCTTCTCCGACGCGCAGCGAAATGCAGTGTGGGCGGTGTGGCGCAGCCCAACGGGTGACCAGGAGGCACCTCTCTGGCTCACGCCCAGCACCGGGATCCTTGGTGATACGTGGCACTCTAAAGGGAGTAACGAAGAGGCAACAGGGCCCGCTGCATGCGTGGCGTTGGTGCGGTGCTACGGCGTGAAGTACCACAACGTGAACCGCGGTGATTGTGGCAGTGGCGACAGCCCGTCTGCCATCCTTTCCTTTGGACCGTTCAACGGTGAGGGCTGCACGTATCTGAATGCGGCGCTGGAGGTGTTCGCTGGGCAGGATGTGGGGACGTTGCCGCTGCGCCTCGTAGACAGCTCGTACGTCGGTGCGGTCCGCACACGGGATGCGTTACACGCGCGCCTGAGAAGCAGCGATGTCTGCCCAGCCGCCACGAAGAGCCGCGCGAGTGAGTTGATTACACAAGCAAAAGAGCGAGAAGGGGCTGAGGTGTGCGACGCCGCTGCACAGACGTACGTGGCGAGTGGGGGACAGCGCCATCCTTTTCAGATTGTGTTCAACGATGCTGGTGCGGTGGCGCAGGAGGTGACGGAGACCGAGACACCGCCGACGATGAACAGCTCTGAGGCTGCGGCGGTGGCGAGGGAGACGAGGGAGGCGCGGGCGGGGAGCGCGGTACCGCACTTCGTGAACTCCTATATGTTCGACGCCTATCCGTCTGACTTTTAGTCTACGGTTTTGTTCTCTTTTTTTTTATCGTTGTTGTTGTCGCTCCGCGTCACAGTGTTAATCAATAGAGGGTAGGATGTGCTTTCGTTGCTTCTCCTTGTGTAGCAGTTGTCTTCCTGTGGCCTGGCTCACTCCTGCACGTCAAGTGGATTTTTCCTTCACGCTGTGTTTCCAATTTTTTTTTTCTGATGATGATGACGCGAGGGAGGGAAGGGGAAAAGCACGTCACGGAGCACCATCGGTAGCGGGTGACAGCAAGGGCAACATAGGGAATACCTTCTCAACCCAATAGGCCAACTTGGTCTCTTTCCCTTAAAATTGGCTTGTATATGTGTGTGTTGCGTGTAAAAGCGCCGCTCTTCCATTGTCTCCTCTCTCCCCTCCCACTCACTTTCTCTCTACGTTTTGTCTTCATTCCTCATCAAAAAACACACATGCACATGTGGCTCCCTCAATTTAAAAAAAAAACACTAGTCTGCAGCTTCTCGTTCCCATTTTTTTTTCAACAGCTTTGCAGCCATCATTTCTCCTTCACGCTCTCTCTCTTTCTCTTTTTTCGCTCTCTTCTCCCTCAGCATCATGAAGGTTCTCGTCTGCGGTGGCGCGGGTTACATCGGCACCCACTTCGTGCGCGAGCTGCTGCGTCACAGCCCTCACGAAGTCGTGATTGCCGACAGCCTGGAGGCGGCGCATGGTTCGGCGACGCACGTCGACACGGAGGAGAACTTCTTATTGAAGAACCCTGGAGCGACCGTCGAGGAGGCGAAGAAGGGCGGCCGCCGCTTCGCGACGTTGGAGGTGGGTGATGTGCGCGATGTGAGCTTCCTGGAGCACATCTTCACGAAGCACGCCCCTATCGATGCGGTGGTGCACATGTGCGCCTACATCCAAGTCGGCGAGAGCGTCCACGACCCCCTGCGCTACTACGACAACAACGTCATTGGTATGCTGCGCATTCTGCAGACGATGCACAAGTTCAAGTGCGACAAGCTCATCCTGTCGAGCACGGCTGCCCTATTCGGCAACCCCTTCGCCCGCATCAAGGCTGGCTCGAAGGACGAGCCGGACCCGATGCAGCCCATCCACCCGGATGCGAAGCGCCTGCCGGAGAGCCCGTACGGCACGACGAAGCTGGTGGATGAGTACATGTTGCAGGACTGCGCCGTCGCGTACGGCATCAAGAGCGTGTGCCTGCGCTACTTCAACGCCTGCGGCGCCGACGCCGATGGCGACATTGGTGAGACGCACGAGCCGGAGTCGCACCTGATCCCTCTGATCCTCCGTGTGCCGCTGGCGGAGAAGATTAACGAGTACAACGCGAAGCACCACCCCGAGCGTAAGCCGGTGAACGCGTTCATCTCCATCTTTGGCACGGACTATCCCACGCCGGACGGGACGTGCATTCGCGACTACGTCCATGTGAAGGACCTGTCGTCGGCCCACGTGAAGGCTCTGGACTACCTGACGAAGCTTACACCCGCCGACAAGGACAAGTTCTTCAGCACCTTCAACCTCGGCACCTCGAAGGGCTACTCCGTGCGCGAGGTGATCGAGGCCGCGCGCCGCGTCACCGGCCACCCGATCCCGGAGAAGGAGGAGCAGCGTCGCGAGGGTGACCCGCCGGTGCTCGTCGCCTCTGGTGAGGAGGCGGCTGCGGCGCTTGGCTGGACACTGGAGTACAACTCCATTGACAAGATTATCGAGTCGGCCTGGCGCTTCCACAGCAACCACCCTGTGGGCTACGAGGGCATCGGCGGCGGGAAGTGCAGCCACTAAAGGCTACAAAAAAGAGAGAGAACACAAGCACACTGTAAAAAAGAAAGCAAACAAAAAGAAGAGAGAAAATGATGTACGGACAGATGATGGGCAAAAAAACCCCTGTAGGATTGCTTGCGGATACTTCTAAACGAGCCTCTTGAATGAACCTCCTTTGCTTTGCGTTGTGCTTCCATGCGTCACAGCGAGGCAGGATACCATATGCACCGAAAAGCACAGTGAGTGACAGAGAGAGGAGGTGGATTCTCATTTTTGCTTTGGTTTTTCATTTTTCACATGATCGGGTGCCTCATACTCCCATTTTATTTCTGGTTTTGAAACTCCTGCGCTATCCCGACTATGCTCACTTACCCACCAACGCCTCACTCTTTCCAGCAACTGCAGTCGTCCCCATCTTTGGCGTTTAGTTTGCACCACTGGAATTTGGGGCATGTGTTTGTGTGTGCCTGTGTGCGCGCAAGAGGCACCCACAACTGACTTCATGTGCTCCTTTCTACCAATACAGTTTTTCAGCCCTTACTCTTTTCTTTTCTTTTTTTCCTTTTTTGTCTTGTGACGCGTGAGTTTTTTTTTTTTTGTTATAGCGGGTTTTGTTATCACGGCTTCCTTCCCTGTTTCTACGTGTTTCTTTCGTCGCATGTCATATTGTGTCTTTTCCTTTTGCTCCGCATTGCGTTTTGCGTCTTTGTGTTTTTCTCTTCTCTCTCATTTCGTGTTTTCTAAAAACAAAAAAAACAAAAAACAGAAGTATATAAATGGCTGAATGTCTGGGGCAAGTGACGAGTGCTGTGGCTTTTATGATGCCTTTCTTCTTTCTCGTCTTTCTTTCTTCCCTTTCTTTCACTTCACCGTCTCTTTCTCTTCTCTGTGTTATCGCATAAGTGGTGTTATGCGACGACGAAGGAGAGGCGGGGGGGGGGAGGATGGAGTGTTGTGAAGGCAGACAGCAGAACCAAAGAACGAAGAAGGAGAGCAGAACAGAAACTCACACCTCTGCCACCACCAACATCACCGCCGCAACTCGCTTTTTTTTTATCTCGTTCGGTCATCGGCTTTTTTGAGCAGCGTCCTGTCGGTGTTCTCGTGTTTGTCTCCGCCTCTGCCCCTCTCTTTCTCTCTCCATCTTTTTCGTGCCACTCCTCTGGGCTTCAAAGAAGAGGGGACGAAGGACGAAGAGAAATAGGGAAAGAGAAAACTACCAGCGGGCTGAACACTCAACGCAAAGCTTATTTTTTTGGGGTGGAGGATGACAGTGCAGCTCACATGAAACCGGTTTGACCACATGCGGAGCCTGAAAACGGTGAGGCTCTTCGTGTGTTTTTTTTTGTTCTGTTTTGCCTTCTCTCTTTGTTCTCTCTCTTTCCCTATGATTTGTGAATGCAGCCATCGCCATCAAAGTGCTCTTGGCCTCTTCTCTTCGCATCCTCTCTATCTTTTCCTTCATTTTTTTCTTGTTTCTGATTTTTCAAAACTCGCGCTCAAAAGGTGGAAAAGAAGGAAATACCGTGACGCTCCATTTTCACAGGTGTGCGTTGCTGCTTCGTGCCTCCATGGAGTTGGCGAAAGGCGGCCGTTACGGGGAAGAAAAAAGCAATAAGGGACTGGTGAAAGGCCGGCTCTGCGATACACATGGATGCTTTCTTTATTTCCTTTTCTTGTTCTCATGTCTTCAGTTTTTGTCATTACCACAGGCGACAACGGCAGCACATTGAATCGATAGTCCAAATGTTTTTTTTTTCCTCATTCTCCTCGTCAATCTGGAGGTGCTGTGCGATCAGCGAAGCACCTGACTCCGGTACTGACGGGGCCGGAAGAAGGGAGAGGGAGAGGGAGGAGGAAGGGATGGAGGAGCACGCGTTGACCTCCTCTTTTTCCTGTTGTTTGTGATCTGCTTCGTTTTCGCGGTGCATGCTCAGCTATCCAGCATGGCTGGAGTACGATCGACGGGTGCTTAAATCAGGGTAAAGACGACTGTACAAAGATGCACTGGTTGTGACTTCAGTTGCCATGCTTGTGGCTTTTGGATTCTTAAAAAAACAAAGTGTGTCTTTTTCCCTTCCATGACGGGCAGCAGCAACGGTGCGTCTTCTCTTATTGCAGTGCTCTTTCTTCTACCTCCGTCTTTCTCTCTTAGTCCTTGTAACAAGGACGTGCATTGCAAAAAAGAAGAAGAAGAAAAAGATGCGTCACACCCAATTTTGCTGCCGCGCGGTAGCGCCTTCAGCGACGCAGCGCGACGGGGTCGCTATGGCTGCACGCGCCTCTCGTCTCGCAGTGCTTGCGACTTTTTCGGGTAGTAGGCTACACAACATCGTACTTCGTCGGTTTCTGGCCGGCGACCCATGTAGCGTGGATCTCACCACTGCGGCTGCACACTCGCTATCACCGCTGCGTTGCAGCCGGGCCACCGTCAAGTCCCGCTCGTTAGCCCCGGACGACCCGTTCGGCGAGAAGAGCAGCTGGGAGGACCCCAGCGACGGCCTCTACTCTGCCTGGAAGGATGTGGATCAGGAGGGTTTTGTGAACGCCACGCAGAGCGAGGAGGTGCGTAACGCCCATTTCGGCCCCCAGTGGGCTCGCTTCACTACCGTGGGTCGTCTATCCGTTAAGAAGATGAAGGAGGATCAGGCGGTTCAACCCCGCCCGTCTCCGTCGACGACGTCGTCCTCTGCAGGCGGAACAGCGGCGACAGCTGCGCCACGGCAGTACCTCTCCGCCGAGGACCTCCACGAGGCTGAACTGAAGACGAAGCGTCGGTTGCTGGAACGCAACTACCTGACCTACGAAGCCTTTGTCGAGCACGAGCTCGGCGCCGGTGAGGGCTTTTCAGAGGCGACTACAAGTGTGTCGGCGGGGGACGCTGATGACGTGGGGATGAAGTTATACCGTGCGGCGAGCATGGAGAGCGCGTTTTCCGCCGTGGAGGGGGTTGATGGGCGTGATCGTATGGCGCAGCGCAACACGGAGAGAGAGGCGTTGGACACCATCGAGGCGGCAGAGGTCGAAGAGACGGTTCCGCTGCCCGACTTTATCTTCGAAGAAGACCCCCGGCACCCCTCTCCTTTAACGGCTGCAGCGGGCCAGGCGGCACCCGCCTTTGCACCGGCAAATGAGGAGGGCAACGGCAACGGAAATGAGGCGAAACACCAAAAGGAATACGAGGTCGTGCGTGGCGCTGCTGCTACTGCTGCCGTGATGTCGGCCACACACACAGCAGCGGATACGGATGAATTCCCCACTGCTGTCACGCGTCCCTCGCATGAGAGCGCTGCGCCGTTGAGCACTAGCATCCCGACGGCGGTTGTGCGCCAAGTGCTGGGTGCGCTCAGATCCCCGCACGGTGACCAGCGCATCCCACTGTCTGACCCGATACAGTGGGGCACCGAGGACATCATCTACTACCTCACCCTTATGGAGCAGCGACCGGCCGACGTCGATGCTGTGGCTTCGAGGGAGTCATGGACGACGATGGACGAGACGATGTGCGACACCTTCCGCATGGCCAAGGCCACGGGAGACACCCTACTGAATGTGGTGGTGCCACCACGATTGTTCCGCCTGATGCGTCGCTGGCACGTGCGGCGTCAGGATGTGGTGAACAAGGCTTGGAAGCGTTACCAGGAGACAGTGGCGGCAGCACCTTCGGAGGCGGTGCAGGGCGATACACGATCGCAGGGCAGCGGTGACACCGCCGAAGTGTCTTCAATTCCAGAGGAGATGGTGATGGCAGTGGTGGCGCAGTATGGCGGCAAGCTGGATGAGGCGGTGCAACCACTGGATCGCGTCCTTATCCAGGAAACGATCTTGCTGTGCTTTCCATACGGACGATGAGGCAGAGAAAAAACGTCGGCGTTGCATTGAGCACTCGTAGCTACTCAAGATAAAAAAAAAGCCAATCGCGAGAGCAACTAGAAAGTCACGGAAGAGCGCACAACAACACCAGAAGCAGCATCGGAGAAAGGAAAGGAGAACAACAGCAACAGACAAATCATCATGCCGTCGCATGCGGGCTCTTGCTGCTTCAGTTTCATCGTAAGTAATCACTGTCTTGTGCTCTCTCAATCAGCGGTATGTGTTCGCAGTTCTAGAAGCTATTCATGGGGGTTTTCTTTCTACTACAGCCCAGCCGCAGGACGTGACGTAGTGTCGCTTCCCCACACACGCACCCTCAAGTTCGCGGAGGGCTAGTGAGACATCTCCTCTGTTGAGTCTTCTTCACGTTGTCTTTGTTTCTCCTCTCTTTTGTGCTCCTGTGCGCTCTTCTTTTATTGGTGTAACAGTCGCCGCGGCCTGCACGCACGCACGCGCTTTTTTTTTTTTGAACTTTCCCGCTGCTTTCTCTCCTGACATAGATTCACCCATATATATATATATACTCCTATGTGTGTATTTGCATAGACTGGAAAACTGCTGATTCACACACACACACACACACACACACAGACCTACTCACACATACACATACGGCGCCCTTCGCAGATGGTTTGACGAGACCTCGACTTTCAGCAACGAATACAGAACGCGTTCAAACATTGAAGGGCAACGCTACCCCTGGAAGGTTTTCACTCATAGACAAGAAGAAACAGAACAAAAGAAAACACGCAGAAGATGTCCGAGGGCACGGGTGCTCTTGAGCCGTGGGATCGCATCTCTACCTACTACTTCGCCACCCGCAAGGCCATCAACGTTCTCGTTGCGCCAACCGCCGACGCTGCCGCCGCCTCCCTCAGTCTCACCTACCTGCTGAAGGTCTTTCTCTACCCTTTCAAGCTGCACCCCACCGGCTCTTACGATGAGGTGAAGAAGTTTGTCGAGCAGACGAACTTCGCGCAGGACAGCGAGCGCGAGGAGGAGAGCAGCCCGGTGGTGGACGACCTCTTCATTTTGGTCGGCCTTGGCGCACCGGTGGTGCTGACGGACTACTTTGATCTTTCCCGTCACATTGTCATCGTCGTTGATGCCTACCGGCCATTTCACCTGGACAACCTCCGCCGCGAAGATGGCGAGCGACTTATTGTATGGGGCAGCGAGCGCGTTCAGGCCGAGGTGGACACGTTTTTTCGAGCACAGCGCGCGGCAGAGGCCACACGGCGCCGCCGCCACCGCCGCCGCCGTCACGCGATGAAAGCTGCACGGGAGAGTCGTCGTGTTCGCCGTCCACGCAGAGAGCGGGTTCGGGCGGGGGATGACGATGACACGGAGGACAACAGCACCGGTAGTGGTGGCGCCTATCCGGCCTTTCACGAGCAGGACGATGTGTCGGACAGCGACAGCGGTAGCGACGACGACGACAGCGCCTCCACGAGCAGTGAGGACGAAGACGATGATGCCGCGTTGTTTGACGGCGAGGATGACGAGGCTACTCCGTCGCAGAGCCAAGACCGGATCGACTGGCGTGCGGAGGACAGCGAAGTACCCGCCCACCTCGAGGCCCTCTACTACTCCTGCGCCTGTGCGGGTCGCAGCAGTGCGGTGGAGATGTACGACCTCTCCGTCATTCTTCACCGCTTCAACGACGCTATTCTCTGGCACGCTGCCGTGGGCGTCTGCGACTTGTTTATGCGTCGGCTGATCGACTACGGCACCTACTTAGTGGAGATGGCGCCTCTGCAGGAGGCGGTGTCCCTGCAGCAGAGTGTGCGTCGTGGCGTGCTGCGTGACCGCACCGCGGAAAGCGTCAACCAAATCCGCCGTGCCGCGACGGACAGCATGCAGCTGAGCAACCGGGACGAGGAGCAGCTCTACCTGCTGCGGCACTCGTCTCTCTGGGATGCCATTTGGTACGATCCACAGGTGGCAAGCGCGCTGGACCTGCATCACGTCGAGGACGGCCGGCCACGGTTGAGTCAGCTCCTCGCCAGTCGCTGCGGGGTATCGATGGCGATGGCGCAGCGGCCGTGGCGTGAGGTGCCGGCGGATGTCGCTGGCGACGCGCTGCGACGCGTGCAGGCGGAGCTGCAGAGCTGGGTAAACGCCCGTGGCAACGTCATCTCCTACCGCAACCAAATCCGTTGTGTGTCGCGGAAGATCGGGTACAGCACGGAGGTGTCGACCTTTGATGCGTGCAAGCTGTTTACGGCGGTGCTGGCCGCCGTGCCACCTGCTTCTGTCTACGCGGTCGAAAAACCAAACGATCATGGTGCGGACTCTCTCTCTGCCGACGAAGTCGCGGCGATCGCGCAGCGGCAGCTGGTGGAGTTTCAGCGAGGCCAATTCTGGCGCGCGCATGCGCTGCTCGACATGGACCCGAATGAGAAGCCTTTCCATGCGGCGTTGGCAGAGGCTCTCTCGCTACAGCAGGCTGTTGCTGACGCCACCAGCTCCTTAATGCAGCCCGGCAACGTGCAAAGCAGCTCCGGGCTGCACTACGCTCTGCCGACGGACCCGTCGAAGATCTCACCGACGCTGGAGAGCTTTTGCACGATGCGCCGCCTGGCTGTTCTGGCTGAGAGGCTCTTCTTCACCTTGACGATGAGTCGCCGTCGTGATCGCCAGGCGCTGACGACCCTGCGACCTCTGGTGCTGTCCTGTGCTTTGCCACAAGCCCGCCTGCTGCTCCCGAGGAATGCAGGTAACGGCACTGTGCCGGTCGGCAGTGGTGGTCTGGTCGCTCTGAGTGGAGGCGCAATGATGGGTGCAGACGGTGCAGACGCTGCTTTTTCTCCTGGCACCGTTCCAGTGAATGCAGCTGCGATAGGCGTTGCCGCGCAGGTGGAGGACACGGCCGAGTTCGCGGTGGTACTGACCCACGGTGGCAGCACGAGTGGTGGGATGGAGCCGCTACCACCGATGCTGCGCTTCGAGCAGTGCATGCGCGACGAGCACTTCAACACCGCCCCACGGCAGGTCTACGTGGAGCGCAACGCGGTGCGAGTGCAGGGCCGTGAGAACACCACGTACCTCACCGAACGCATGCTGCTGCTATCGGTGAAGGCGACCCTCACGCACCACGAGTTCCGTAAGGAGCCGGAGGTGTCGGAGGAAGACGACTATGATGGCGGCGAAGATGGTGAGGCAAGTGTCAGCGACGGCGATGGCGTTGATGGTGTTGTTGAGGTTGTCGACTGAGTTGCTTAGACACCGTGCGAGCACCGCCTCCTTTTTTTTCTCATTCGTGTCTTCGGCTGCAGCTCGCCGGAGCGTACCAACTAACCAGCGAAACACATGCTGATCGCCCTCTTCTTTCTCTTCTACTGAACATAGATGCATACTTCTTATTTTTGCTTCCGTAGTTTCCCCCCTTTTCTCTCCCAATGGCTTTTCAACGTTTTGAAAGAAACTAAAAAAGGAAGAGATACCGATTACGCTTCGACAACGTGTACAGCGACCATGTACGTGTGTGTGTGTGTGTGTTTGTGCGGGGGCCTCATACGCACCATGTGTGTTGGACGAGATCCTATGCCTTGGCTGAAGCCACTCCAGAGAAGTGGAATGCCGCACTTCGTGTTTACGTGTACCCTTCAAGAGATGCGTTGAAGCGGAGGAAAGAGCGTGGAGCGTCTTGCCGCTTTTCACTTCATTCCTTCCCACCTTCCCTCCCTCGCAGCTTGCCTTTGCTACTGTCGACTTCATCTGGACTGCTATGTGCTGCTCATATCCCTCACCTCTTCACGGCTTCTTATCCCGTCTCTTTCTTTTTTTTTTCTCTTGCCCAGCATAAGAAGAACCTTTATATACTCACATATCTTTATCTGCTTCCCTCTTCTCTTCTCCTCTCCCCCACGGCGCGCTGCGACTGTGGCGTGTAAATAAATGTGAAGCACGGAAAGACAGCACTGTATGACGATCGCTGCTCACAGCATTACCTTTTAGAATAGATAGAGGACATTTTTAGAATTCCCACCAAGCACGTTTTGGCCTCTTTTTTTTTCTACTGCTCAACCCACGCGCCAGTGTAGCGTTTTCTTCATTGAGTGAATAGAATTGTAAGCGGAGAGGACAACGCTTTTTTTTTAAAATTATCATTCCGCCGGTAACTGCAGAGGCTGATCCAACCACGCACACGTACGCACGAAGCGTATTGACCATTGATACGACGTTCCCTACACAACAAGCGAAGAGAAGAAACGTAGATAGCGATTTTCTTCTTTGTTTCCCAATCTACTCCTCCCCTCTGGCGTATGACGCAGCAGCGGTTAATCTGTGTCGTCACTTGCTTCCTTTTGTTGAATGGATACTTCTCTTCAACGACGCAACAAACACGTGCGACTCTTCTTTCCCTTTGCCGCAGTGCTGAGTGGAAGTGGCCTTGCATTCTATTGGGGTTGTCATTCTTACTTGCCCAAGCCACAACAGGCTCCACTTCTTATCCGTGCCGCAACAATGGACACCGTCTCGCTCATCCCCTCCCCGTCTGTGCACTCAGAGGCGACAACGACGACGACGACGACGACGAGGGATGACACCCCACGTCACTCACCCGCCCGTGCACCATACCGTGTGGGTGACGACACCCTGCCGACACCGCCCACCGCGCAACAGTTCAGCTCGTTTTCCATCGGCGACGGCGCTGATCACCATCGCTGTGTGAGTACGACCCTCTTCGACGAGCGCGTTCCTCCGCCGTGGATGCTGCAAGAGACCCTCATCGAGGAGGGACCGGAAGACGACGAGGCTGACGGCGCAGAGTACGGTTTGGAGGTGGGCGACGGCGTTGACATCCTTGTGGTGGGTAACGGCAGCAGGACTGGCTCAGAGGTGCCGCAGTCCTCATCTGCACCGACCCAAGATGATAGGTGGGCATCACGAATGCAGATTCATTCCTCTTCACCAGCGGATAGAGGAGAGCGTAAGGACTCTGTTCCTCACACCTCGTCTCCTTCCTGCTGCTTCTCCTCTTCTCCTGCCGCCGCCGCTGCTGTGGTGACGCCTGACTCGGCACGGCAACCACCAGCACCATCGTTGTCCCACGCAGCACAGGTGGTGCGAGGCGACACGTCTTCTCCTTTTGCAGGGGACGACGTTCCGCAAAACGACATAGCCGAGTCCGATGGCGACGACTCCTTCCCCCTCATCGACGTCCCTCTTCCTCCGGCGCTGCGGCGGTCGTCGGCGCCCTTGTCGGTGTCACGCGAGGAAAGCCTGCCGGCACCTGCAGCGGTGACAACAATAACAACAACAACGACAACTGCACCACCACCCGCTGCACGGCTTCACCGTCCAGTCCTTCTGGTGTCGCCTGCCATGGCAGATGACTCCCCTTCCGACTCCAATTCCTGGATGTCGCCGGAGCGAGTCGATTGTGCACGCTTGCAGAGCCTCTACTCCGTGGAGAGGGCAGAAGGACAATCAATCCACGACGCCAGTTGCATGAGAAACGAGGTGCCTCGTGAAGAAGGTAGTAGTAGTGGTGGCGACCCGCCTGGTGGGCGTGCTCGTGCAGCCGCCGCTGACATCCCTGCAACCCATTACAACAGTACACGTCATCTTGTACATCCCTCAGAGACGACTTATGAGGGCTTCCAGAGAACCGTATCGCTTACGTCACCGTCTCCGACGCGGCCAGCTGACCTCGCATCCCCGCGCGTGTCGTCGCCTCCCTCTGCGGAGCCCCACCGCTCCTCCTCCTCTGGTGCTGCTGCTGCCGTCTCGAACGCGCTGGAGGCAAGCACGGTGCCACGGCACAATGCACAGGGCTACCACGGTGCGTCTAAGGAGGAAGTGGAGGAGGCGTTGTCTTCGCCAGCAAAAGGGACGCTGCAGCGTCTGCGACTGCAGCTGAACCAGGCTGAGAGAGCGGCTGCGCTGCAGCGTGCCCTGTGCGAGGCGGTGCAGAGCGACAAGGCAGATTTGCAGCTTCAGCTGGAGGAGCTGCTGCGTATTCAAGCAGAGCTGGAACGACGCAGTCAGCTGTGCGAAACCACCTTTGCCGAAGCAGAGCAGCGTCACGCCACTGAGAAGCTTGCGTGGGAGCTGGAGAGGCAGGCGGAGCTGACACAGGTGAGGGCGTCCCACGATGCACAGCTACGACAGTCGGAGAGTATTCATGAAGCGATGCAAGCACAATTGGTGGCGTCCCGTGACGAGCTGCATCGCCTGCAGTCCGACCTCGCTGAGGCACGCGAGGAGCTGCGGACAGTCATGGCAGAGAGTTGCACGAGAGGGAAGAGCTGGTGGAGGAGAGGCAGGCACGAGCGGTGGCGGAGCAGATGTGTGTCTCCCTCCGGTTGAGGGCTCAAAGAGCAGAGGAGGCTGAAGAGGTGACCCAAAGAGCTGTGCATGCGGCGGCGCAGCTGAGGGATGCGGTGCGCGCTGCAGAGGAGCGTGCCGCGGTGTCGGAGTGTGCTTTTCAAACCCTGTGCGATCAGCTGTCGCACGTTGTGGAGCGTCAGGGTGTCGCCTCCGTCTCGTTTGAGGTCAGCGCCGTGTCAAGCCCCGAGGAGGGTACGTCGGTCGACAACCTTCGTGAGGGGGATGCAGAGGGCGCGGACACGAGCACCGCTACACGATCCACCGTCGATGTAGCGCGCGCGCTGAAAGCAGCCATGAATCAGGAGAACATCGCAAAGGCAGTGAACGCTGCTCTCTCTGAACAGCAGCACCAATATCAACCTCGCAGCCACTCCTTGTTACTCTCGGACAACGCTGCTGCAACAGCAGCAGCCAAAGAAGTGAAAGGCCATGACGGTGCCTTTTCCACCGCCCCGACCGTTGCGAAGCCACAAACGTGCACCTTGTCGAATGCTAGCTGTGCCTCTCTCCAGCAGCACCAGAAAGAAGTGCAGCAGGCTTTGATGTCGGTGGTGGAGTGCTGCCGCCGCATCGCACGAGAAACCCGCGCAGCCGCGTACGCCCAGGCAGCCGAGACGGAGTGCGTCCTGTCAGCGGAGCTGCGACAGCTACGCTCTCAGCTGGGCACATACGAGCAACTGGAGCAGCAGAAAAAGAGCACTCTGCTGCAGAACGCTGCGGTGGACGCTCGACTGGTACGCAACGGCAGTGCCGCCGGAGGAGGAAAGGATGATGATGATGTGCCACCAACGTCCAACTCGCATCCTGCACCGCCCGCGGTGAGACATGTGGATTCTGCGGTGTGCGCATCGGATGCCGCTGCAGAGGCACGTGCCCTACCTCCCCCCACATCAGACGTGCGCGCTCTACAACAGGCACTTGCGGACATGAGACAGGCACTACTGCTGGAGCAGCGAAACAGTGCGCTATTGATGAAAGAGGTAGAGGGGCTGCAAGGGACGCACCACACCGCCACACTCCTGGCGCAGGTGGAAGAGACACTGAAGGATGTGCAGAAGTCGGTGACGCAGCTTGTCCACGGGGTGTCGGACGACGTGCTGAGCTGGGGAACGACAACGCTCCGTCACCCATCTGCACCCAACGACGATGACGGCGGTAGCGGCGGTGATGAAGAAGAAAAGGGTCGTCGGACACGTGCGATGGACAAAGGCTTCACGACGAGCCCTCCCCAACCGACGCCACATCCCACCACCAATGTGCCGGCCGGGCTACAGCTGGACAGGTCAATGATGTGCGCAGTGCACAAGGCGGTTCTGCTTGCCGAAGCACAGGTGGAGCGTGTTGGCGAGGAGCTGCTTGGTGAGACCCGGTCTTCTCGCTTCGTGGGTGCCACCGACGCGTTCGATGAAGCACAGGCCCTGCCAGCCTCGCCTACTGCAAAGGGGAATGCAGTGTACGGCGTGTCATCTGTACCCACAGACCACAGGTTTGTCAACTCGACTACCACGACACCACCATTGTCAGCAAAGCAGCGCCGAGTCTACGAGGATTTGCAGGGACTTCTCTATCGTTCGCGGATGGAGGAAAGCGGTGTGGGCAGTAGCGAGAAGGCGATGACGCTGTCGCTGCCTTCTGCAGCCGTGTCTCGCTACTCTCCTGATGGATCGCGCTGGCTTGCCGGGATTCGACCGCCTCCACCGCCGCCTTTATCATCTGCACCGGCGTTGCAGTCCCCGTCTGCATTGCCCTCTGGCGCCGTGGTAACACCGGCACGGCAGTCCCGCTTCGCGATCACAAGTACGCCGCGTGCACCTTCTCCCTACGTGCGAGCCTACGTTCAGTCACTGGAAGGGGTGCCCTCGTCGAGTCCGCCTATGCCCACCTCTCCTGCTGGGATGCCGACGCAGCGCCGCCACACGACGACTTCCACCCTGCCCTTCTCGTCATCGCTGCAACTGTTCGAAAGCATGGTGACCACCACCCAGGAGCTGCGGAACGTCGGTGACCTTTTGGAGGTGCTGCGTGAACACGAAGAGCAGCGGGGGGAGCGCCAGCACGCGTGTCTGTTGATGTGGGAGCGACGCATCATACGCAAAGTGACGGAGGAGATGGGAAAGGTGCAGGCGATGCTGGGGACACTGCGCCAGCCGAACACGGCACTTGCGTGGTTCCAGCGCCACCGCGAGGATCAGATAAGCGCGGGAAATATCGATCAAGCACCGCCGCATCTGTGGCGCGGCAACGACGTGGACGCTAGGAGGAGCCCGCAACGACACCCACCGCACGTGTGTCTCGCCGATGCGCTCGCTGGTAAGACAGCAGCGCCGACAGGTTTGCCCACTGGCGCGGTGTGCTACCCTCGTAACTCGTGAGAAGGCTTGAGAGGGCACGTTTTATCCTCCATGAAGCTCTGTTTGTGCCGTCCGTCTTTTGGACGTCTGCTTCTGTTTCACACACACACACACACACACACACACACACACACACATGCACACGCCAACAGATACAAAAGGAGAACAACATCATGAGCATGCGCTCTTCTTTGCTGGAAGAAAATAATGAGTGTGGCGGAGCATCTCACTCGAGTGTTTTTTTTTTCTATTATGTGTCTTCGTGTCTGACACCTCCAGCTGCTGGCCTATGAATGAAAAGCCATGTTTGTCAGCTCCTCCCCTCGCCTCCTTCCCACAAAACCCCATTTCACATCATCTGCGCTGTCTCCCTGTTTCTTCTTTTTTTTTCTGCTTTGCGCTGTGTTTACTTCATCCGCCGTGCTCCACCGCTTCACCCTGCCACCACCACCGACGTCATTACGTGCTTCTCTTCCCTCCCCTCCCTCCTTCCTCGTCCTGCGCGTAGTAAACACATCACACTAACATCTACGTCTTTCTTTCTGTTCGCTGTCTCTCTCTCTCCGTTGTCCCCCATCTTCGTTACCTCTACTACTACTACTCACCCTTCCTCTTGCCACCTCTATAGCGCTCTTCTCTCCTGTTTCTTTTTCATACCCCCCCCCCTTATCCAAAAAGAAACACATACACGAAAAGAAAAGAAGGAGATGTTTCGCCGCAATTTCTGCCGCCTGTCCGGCCTCAACAAGGTATGCTCCATGGAGCAGGCCGTTTCTGGCATGAAGGATGGCATCAAGGTTGCTTTTGGTGGCTTCGGTTGCGCGGGTGTACCGGATGCGGTGGTGCAGGCGATGGTGAAGAAGGGCGTGAAGGACATGACCCTCTACACCGACTCCGCGGGTATCGACGGCTTCGGTCTCGCTCGCCTGATCGAGGCGAATCAGGTGCGCCGCATGTGCTGCTCGTACGTCGGCATGAACAAGATCTTCACGAAGCGCTACCTCGAGGGTGACGTGGAGCTCGAGTTCGTGCCGCAGGGTACGCTGGCGGAGAAGATGCGTGCGGGTGGTGCTGGGATCCCGGCCTTCTACACCGCGACGGCCTACGGTACGCAGCGTCAGACTGGTGGCCAGATTCTGCGCTACAGCAAGGACGGCATCCCGTGCATGATTTCTGAGCCGAAGGAGACCCGCAAGTTTGGTGAGCGCTGGTACGTGCTGGAGCCGACGGTGCGTCCTGAGTACTCCGTTGTGAAGGCGCTGAAGGCGGATAAGAGCGGCAACCTTGTCTTCCGCGGCACGGCCCGCAACTTCAACGTCCCCGCCGCCCAGTGCGGTAAGACGGTGATTGCCGAAGTGGAGACGGTCGTGGAGAACGGTGAGATTCACCCGGATGATGTGCATCTGCCGGGCGTGTATGTAAGCCACGTCGTTCAGGCCTCCTACCAGGTGCCGATTGAGAAGCGCACCGTGTCCGGCAGCGGCGAGAAGAAGGGCAACGTGGACCCTAACGATAACCGCCAGAAGATCGCCCGTCGTGCGGCGCTCGAGTTTGCGGATGGGATGTACGTCAACCTCGGTATCGGCATCCCGACTGAGGCCGCCAACTACATTCCGGAGGGCGTGTCGGTCACCCTGCAGTCGGAGAACGGTCTCCTCGGCATGGGTCCTTTCCCGACGGAGGACAAGGTCAGCGCTGACTGGATTAACGCTGGCAAGCAGACCATCTCCTTTTTGCCTGGTGCGTCGTGCTTTGACAGCGCTACGTCCTTCGCGATGATCCGCGGTGGCCACATGGATCTGACGATGCTCGGCGCGCTCGAGGTGGCGTCGAACGGTGACCTGGCAAACTGGGGTATCCCCGGCAAGCTTATCAAGGGCCCTGGCGGCGCTATGGACCTCGTTGCGAGCGGCTCGCGCGTGGTCGTCGTCATGACGCACTGCAACAAGAATGGCGAGCCGAAGATCGTGGAGAAGTGCTCGCTGCCGCTGACGGGTCTCAACTGCACCTCACGCATCGTGACGGAGAAGGCTGTCTTTGATGTGATCGACAAGCAGCTGGTGCTAAAGGAGATTGCGGAGGGTCTGACGGTGGACGACATCAAGAAGTGCACTGGTGCCCACTTCCACGTCGATAACGTGAAGCCGATGACGTACGCCCCCGTCCGCGTTTAAAAAAAAAAGAAGTAAACTCAGAACGGAAAATAAAGGGAAGATAAAAGAACAAACATCGATGTGGCGACGATGAAGTGCTGGCAACGAATAACAGTAATTTAAAGGAAAGAAAGAGGGGAAGGAGGAAAAAAAAAGCTCCTTTTCTTTTCTTTGTGCGCGTGTGCTCCTTTTTCTTTTTCTGAACAGTATGAGACATCGGCTAATAGCATTAGTGTTACTAGTACACAGTAGCATAGAGGGAGGCATAGCGGCTACGCTCTGTGTCAAGGTGTGTTTCTCCACCTGGAATCCAAAAGAACTGGGCACTCTCTTGTGTAGGCGTTTTTTTTTTTGCGATTATCTCTTTTTTTTTCTCCTTCTTTGGTTCTTTCGGGACATGATTCTTACATATTTTGTCAATGTCGTTGCTTCTCGTTTGCTGTGTGCATGTGTTGCGTTTGCGTTGTGCGCCTTGGTGAGGCTTCCATTAAAATACGTGTTTTTTCTGTATTACGGCAGTCTTTTTCCTGCCTCTTCTTCGATCTATCTTCTGCCTTGCTTGAAGAGAGAGAGAGAGAATATGGGGTTTCCGTTCTCGCACACGTTTGTTCGTTTGTCCCTGAGAGGGATGCCAGCGCTTCTTTGCTTTTTAAGTTCTCACTCGTGTTTTTCGTTAGCTATTGTTTTTTTTTCTGAGTGATTTCGCCTTTTCCGAGGCAGCCAGTTCTTTCTTTTTGTTTGTTTTCTAAGTTCGAATACATATCAGACACGCAAGAGATGTTCACGTGCGCACACATATATCTATGCGTAGCGTGCATTCACGCGCGCAAGGGTGGGAGAACAGTGCTTTTTACCGAGGAAAGAATGCCTAAAAAACTGGAGGCGTTTTCAAGTGATCGTTCGCTCAGCGCATCTTTCTTATCCTGGTTTCATCGATCAGCGTGAGGCGGTGGACACTGATTATGATGCACTCGATGCTCTTCGGCTTTCTTTCTTTTTTTTTCCTTTGCCGCTGCTGTTGTTGCTCTCTCTCCTCTTCTTTCTTCAGCGCTCACACAACGCTTTTCTCACCAGCGTTGACGGGGTAGCCCGTTCGTAAAACGAACGAGGGTGCGTCGGAGCTGCGGGAGTGCCGACTTCTTTTTGCTCTTATCGCTGAGCATGACTGAAGACACGTGCGCGTTTCGTGTAATCGGTCTACTGGAACAACCGTCCGCCTCTCTGCTCCTGCTAACGCAGGTGCGGGGATGTGAATGTGAGGCTTAGGAGGAAAGAAAAAGTTCTCTCTTTTTTTGAGGTTTCAGAAACAGTATGAAATAGAACAAGCGAAGCAGCAGACCAACCCCCCCCCAAAAAAAAAAAAAGAAAGGCCAGTGGGAAAAGACAGGAGAGACCTTAGTGGGGAGGCGGCAAGCATCACATTTCTTCTCTTCTACAGAACTATACCGCAAGGCACGAAATTCATATCACGGTCGCGAAGCACGATATAACTCTTTTTTTTTGCTGACGTCTTTCGTTTTCTTGGCTGCCTCCTTGTTTGGGGTTTGGACTCTTCACGGGAGAGAGAGAGAGCATCCACTATTTTAATTCGCTCATTTAGTTATGGAGAGAAAGGGAGATGGATTGGAGAAGTGGTGTACATTCAGCTCAGTACACCCCTTTCCCGTTTTTTTATGTTGCCCCTTTCCTTGAGTGTCCCTCTTTGTCTGCACGAAACACGCGTATCTGCGGTGCTTCTCTTCCGCTTCGAAGCCCCATCATCACAAGCGTATGATTCACCATCTCTCTTTCTGTGTGTGTTTGTTGTGGGTTTACAACAACCGCAAAAAGCAGAAAATGTCTTTCTTTGTGTTCCTTAGTCTCGTCACTAGCCTCATTTATGTCTTTTTTTTGTCTTTAACTTTTGATCTTCATGTATGTAAGGACAAAGTGTTTTCTGCGCTCTCACTTACAAAGTGGTATCCCTCCTCGCTCTCACTGTTCCCTGGCAACTCTCTTTTTCATTCTTTGTTTGCAGGGAGAAGGGGTGCTGCCGACGAGGCAAGCAACAGAGAAAGGGGAGAGGAAAAGAAAGAAAAGATGAGCGAATGCAAACCGCGACACTAGCTGCCACCACTGCCAGTGTGCGGCATCCGCGTTTTCTTTCTCTTTGTTTCGCTTTTATTTCTCTTTTCAGCTCTCTCGGCCTTGCCTGCAACGGCAGGGAGAGCGCCGATGGCGTATCGCAGCGGAACACTGTATAGGAGATTCACGCAGAATATAGGTTATATAACACAAAGGAAAGGAAAGAAAAGAAAAAAAAGGGATCATGATTCACCGCTACTTAGTGGAGGGCATTTGAGCAGTTCAAATGTCCTCACCAAGGCCAGTTACTGCAACGATTGAATGAATGACATTAAAGCGTGTCAAACTAGACACGTACACTTATTGATCTACAAGCGGCGTGCCACGCAGCTCACACGCGATATCTCACTTGCGGTGCGACAGCTCAACGGAGGGGGTGGGGTGAGGAGCTCTGGCTCTTCAACACTACACACAGACACATGGGTATTTCTCTTCTCCCTCCGCCTTCTTGTGATTCCCTTTTTCTCTTTCTGCCCGTCTCCTCACTCAGAAGTTGTGGTGAACATAGTTGAGGGCCTGTGACCTGTTACAGAGCTTTCCAAGCAACCCTTTTTTCGTTGCTGCTTCTCAGCACGGCTCATCTTTCGTTGCAAGTGTGTAATGCAGCTTTTACATATCTAAACACACACACACACACACACGCAAACACAAGCCGTTTTCAAACCGTTTCATTTTTACATCACCCCTTTTATTATTATTATTAGTATTCGCTTCTCCTAGCTGGCAAATAACGAGCAAGCCCCCCTTTTTTTCATCAGTACTTGCCGTCAACTCGAGGTCGATCATTTTCCCGTCGCACACGCAGCGTTGGTCTTCATATTTTCCCTCAGCTTCCCACGCCAGCACTCTAGCCGCTCCACCGCATCTTTTTTTCTCACTCCTATCTATAAGGAAGAACACGGAAAATCAACCAACGAGCAAAAACAAGAAAGTAGAAGAAGCGAACACGCTTTGCTCAGCGTTATTAGCCTGACAAGAGGTTTAGCTCTTTTCTCTCTCCGTAGTCGTAGACCATATTCACGTAAGACCTTAGTGTTGCTGTTTTTCTTACAGGTGTCCCGTTACACAGTTTGCGTTCTAAAGGCTCCCCTGCAGACAAAGAAATCCTCCGCGAACCCTTCTCTTTTTATTCGTTCAACTGTCCTTGAGGAGCGACATCGAGGGAGGTCGCTCACACACAAACGTACATATTCTCGTAGAAATTCCTTAGTGCTGCACTTTTCCTTTTCTTTGTCTCTTTTGTTATGCAAGTGTAAACGCTACAGTGCATTAAGCAAAGTTGCGGAGACTCAGCACTCACCGCCTCTCCGCTATATACGCAAACGAGCCTGTTTTTCCTTTTCGTTAAGCTCTTCTTTGAGCGCTCTCGTAAGCAGCGAGATCGCAGGAACGGTTTTCGAGCTCCGTAGGATGCAGTCAAGCTCACGTAAGCTGGTGAAGCATCACTGACGTTTAAGCTCCCGCTGATTTGTTTTCTTTCTTCAGCTCCGTTGCTTTCCTTTCTTTCTTTTTTTTGTCTTCAGGTATCTGGAAAAAAAAGGAGAGAGGATGTCGTACTATGGTGTGGATGTGCGCACCCCCATCTTCTATCGTGAGAGCTTCGCCAGCGCATTGGAGACGCAGTCAAGCAAAACATATGCGCGGCTGACGCACACGCCGATCATCGCAGAACACCTGCCGCACGGAGCTGCCACCGGGGCTCAAATCGCACAGTACGGCACGTCTCGCCTACGCAGTCTGAAGGAGCTGGAGAAGTTTCTCCTCACCCTCTTGGACGATGGCGGTGGCGCATCCACCGCGAACCCGCTGAACGTCTCCGTGCGCGAGCCAGGCCTGGATGAGTTGGAGCGGACCGTTCTCCTGCCGGCGTCCCTTGAGCGAGTGCGGCTGCCGCAGCATACGCAGCACGTGAAGAAGGATCGCAAATGTGAGGCCCTGCATTCCCTCGCTTCATCCGGAAACGAGGCGACACCTGCTGTCGGTGATGGAAGTCGTATCAGCAGCGGCGTGCGTGCGATGGCTGAACTGTCGTCACCCCTTACCGAAAAAAAAATACCACGCTCTGTGTCTTTCCCCGCAGAGTACTCCTGCAACGCGACCCCACAAATGCGCAACGGCACCTTCGCCGAGCCGACGTCAGCGGAATCAAAAGGTACGCGTGTGTGGCGGTGGGTTAGTGGGCTGGTGTGGCGAGGGGCCCCGCCGGATTCCTCGTCTTCTACTAGTCTGCATCATCGCGACGAGCAGCCGGGCAGTGCTGCGAGCAGCATTAATGCATGTGGCTGTCGTCGAGAGCGTACCATGACCAGCGGCGTGCCTGTCACTTTGCCTTTTGCAAGTTCTCACCTTCCTCCTACTTCCATGAACAATGTGCCATCTTCCTCGGCTGCTGCTGCGGCTCACGTGCCGCTGTGGGTTCGAGCAGCCTTCACGTCTGCTGCTGCCGCTGTAGCCGCGGCAACTGTCGACAGCGCCTCCCCGTCATCCGCCTTCCACAGTCGTCATGCCCCCTCCACCCAGGAAGCCGCTGTCGATACTGCACAGGAGGCGTCAGTGCCGTTGACACGCGGTATCGGTGACGGTGTCGACGCGGTGGCGCTTGTCGATGGTGGCGTAAGTGGCCTCTGCTCTGCTCCGCTAGCCAGCCGAGTCACGAGAGCATGTGTAAGCAGCAGCACTGCCGCATCGTTAGCTGCAACAGCCAAAGGGGACAGCGTCACTAGTCATTTCCAGGAAGGAGGACCGCCACACGTAGGTAGCAGGGATGACACAAGCTCGCAATCGACTCAGTCACCGCACCCCCAGCGCAGCGTCCAGAAGCTGTACTCCTCATTGTCCAATTCCGATGATGCGGAGGCATCGCTGCGACAGAGAGCGGACGGCGAGGCTGCCCACTCAGGCAATACAGACGATGCGCTGGACGCCTCTGGGCACACCAACACACTCGCGGTCGATGCTGGCGAGGGCTCCTTATCATCGCCGCTGGACTCCGACACTCGTGCAGACACCAGCTCCACGAGGTCAGGCAACGTTACCTCTACTGCACGGGGTGAGAAACACAAGCGATGGCACCACAGACCGGGGGAGCCGCGAGCTCCGGTGGCATCCACCGTCGAAACCGAAGCGACAACAGCAGCAGCAGCAGCGCGCACCCTCAAAACAATGCTGCACCACGATAGCAAACCTGATGCTTCCACCCGTGCCGATGCTGCTGCTGCAGTCGTTTGCAATTGTGCAACCCACCTCTGCACGTCCACCTCGCACGAGCTGAAAAGTTCGGTGAATGCCTCCTCGACCTCAGCAGCAGACAACGAGCGTTGCGACGGCGGCAGTGGTGGTGAGACGCAGCAAGTCCCAATGCAGCGCTCTGTTGCGTCGCACACGACAGCCGGCACGAACGCGCTGGCTCGGTGGGACCGCCATGCGTACGCGGTGGAGCTGGTGGGGTGGCTGCACCTGCTGGTGTGGGTGCGCTGCCAGGTCATCCACTTTCTGCGCGACCTCTCAGGGATGCAAGGGCTAGTGGCGTGGAGCGCGTGGTACTGGTCCTGGGCACAGGAGCACCCTGTCCAGGCCTCGCTTCACCAGGCCCTCGCTTCACGACGCTTCTGGCGTGGCTTCTGGGCCCGCGGGCTCAACGCGCAGATCAGCGAGGTGCAGTATGAGACAAGCGGGCACATGTTCACCTTGAAGAATGCGTTCCGTCTCATCGTCAGCTATATCGGCGCCACCTACACCGCACTGGAGCAGCTAAACGCCATTATTCTGCGTATTCAGCACAACTGCGAGATGACGTCGTCGCCCATGGCAGCGGCAGCTGCTGCCGCTGCAGCGCGATCGTGGGTGGCTGGTCTCGGTGCCGGCAGCAGTGGTGGTGATGGCGCGACGGTCACCGCCATCCCCGAGCTAGGCAGCGGTATGACACGTACCCATGCCATGGTGCGGCGGGATTTTTTGTTGAACCACAACAGCGTGTTTTGGAAGCCCGCGCCGGTGACGATGGTGGCAGACGACTTCTCTCCGCTGGCTCCGCCATCACGCGATAACGCCGTCGACGGGCATGCCAGCGTGGGTGCGGATTCACCGATGCACGGCATTTATGGATCAGGCTTTGACGACGTCTGCGACCAGGACAGCGTCAACGAGGCGGCGGTGGCAGAGGCGGCAGAGGAGGCGGAGGCGACGAGTGCGTTGCAGGTGCTGGATGGTCTCCGCCACGCCATTTACGCAATGCTGCAGGAACAGCGAGCGATGTTTTGCTTCAACGGGCAGCAGCTTGACGTGCTGGAGTCGAACGACTTCTTCGGCTGGCCAGGCGATTATGCGCGTGCGGAGGGGCGTACCTGGGGAAGTGCCCCAGCCATGCAGACTGCAGGGCTGCCGATGCACGCGGAGAGCATCTTTGCCGCATCAACGATAGGAGGCACCGCGTACCTGGGTAGCCCATCGGTGCGTCTGTGCGACGATGCGCGTCCGACGAGGCATGACGACATGAAGGATGAGGAGCATCCCGTGACCGCCCGCGACGGAGCTGTGGCACTGCTGCAGTGTGTGGAGCAGTCACAACGACTCGTGCTACGCCTCAAAGGGCTTGTGCAGCGTGCACACAACCCCCCCACCTCCCGGCACTGGCAGCGCATCGTGGTGGCCGCGGCAGCGACGTTGCCGCCCTTCATTTGGCTATACCGCAGGACCCCGGAGGAGCTGGTGGAAATCGCGCGCGGCCGCTTTCACGTGGTGCGACAGATTGTGAAGCTGTATGTGGTGGAGCCCTTCATCCAGCTGAAGGAGTCGCTCTTTTACGTCCGCCCTGGCGTTGAGGACCGCCGCGGTGCCTTTGAGCGCGACGCCGCCGCCCTCGCCAACATCATTCGCGACTTTCACGAGGACATGTACCCCAATATGCCGGTGGATCGGCTGGAGGCGATGCGTGACGTCACGTTCGACCGGCTCCGCGCGGGTGTGGGGGACCCGGAGGGGTTCGGGCTGATTGAGCAGCAGTACCGCCACTCTGTACGACATCCCATCCGCAGCGTCATCTTTGGTGATCTGCCGCGAATCCTTCTCATACAAATGTCGTACCAGGCGCTCGAGATGAGCCGTGTTGCGAATGGCGTGGACGAGGTGCTGGAGGGCAACGACCTCAACTTCAAGGTGATGGCGCTGCTGCCGGTGTTTGCGGCGGGTGGGGTGCTGGTTTCGTGGGGGCTGCTGCGGTACCGCGCAAACTACCGGCCCATCCGCATGCGCATGAAGCTGCTGTGGCGCTCCCTCTTTCGCGTGATCAGCTTCGCCGGGAACGGGCAGCAGGCTCTGCCGCCGTTCATGCGGGGCACGACGTCCCACGCGTGGGCAGGTGTGCACCTGTCCACCCCGGCATCACGCGTACCGCAACACACCTTTCCATCAGATGGAGGTGCACCGATGACAACGAATACGAGCAGCAATAATTATAATCCTGGGCGTCATTGTGGGACAAGGAGGGGAGAGCGCTTTTCGGCAGCAACGACGGCCGCCGCTGCGATACTATCGCGCACGTGGAAGCGGAGCAAGCGAGATGAGGGGCGTCACCTGGAGGAAGTGGAGCCGGCGGACTTCACAGGGTCGAGCGAGGACGACAGGACCTCGTCCTTTGCAGCTTCGCTGAGCACACACGGCGGCGTTGCTTCTGCGCGTCAGCTGACCAACTACGAGCAAGGGATGGTGCTGCTTCTATCGCACGTGATGCGCTCGCTCGCGGCCGAATACCTCCGCTCGTATGAGTACTTTCACGAGCTCCTAGAGGATCTGAATGATCTGGAGAGCACGCAGAGCTCACGTCATCAGCGTCTGGCCACAATGGAGCGCATGCAGGCCACCCACGCTTCCTTGTTTTGAGCGAAGCGATACGTCAGCTGACAGCATAGCAAAACAGACGTTCCTCACCGCAAAACAAACAAACAAACTGCAACGCAGGCGAGAAAGTCACAAAGGGAGCGTCTCTCGCCAAGGGACGATGATACCCTCACAGCCACCGGAAGAAAAGGGGGATAGTGAAGCACCCACACCAACACAAAGATAAACATAAACTAAAGGTAACTTATGGGTGTGTCAGGATTGAGTTTGAATGAACGGAGTGACACCGCTCTGGGCTCTCCTTCCTTTCGTTGTTGAAATGTGTGCTGTTTGTGGCGAGGCAGAATCACGGGTTGTCTGCGGAGGGAGGAGAGTTGCCGCGAAGGACTAAGCCTTTTTTTTTTCTTTGCTGCTATCGCGCAAGGGAGCTCTCTCAGACGATGCCGTGCGGTGGCACTGACCCTTTTTTTGTTTTTGCTTTATGTAGAGGTTGTTCTCCTTTCTTTTTAGTACATCTGTACGCTCCTATGTCTCCCAAATCTCCTTCAGCTCCCTGCTGTCCCTCTCCGTACATCCACGACATACCTGCAAAAAACAAACGAACGTCAACCGTTGCCATTCATCGACAACAACGACAAACGCCACCACCACAATAAAAACTAATAACTTCGCTTGCTTTTCGCCTTTTTTTTTAAGGAACGTCTCTCAGAAGACAGTAGCGACAATACCGGGGAAGAAAGCAGACACACCATACATTGTCAGATCACCATCACAGAACAAGACCCCAAAGGAAACCCAATGGCACCAAAGGCGGCGAAGAAGGAGACGAAGGTCAGCGCTGCCGATAAGCGCCGCGAGGCGCGCGAAAAGCGTGCGTTGAAGGAGAAGGCGGACAAAGAGGCGCTCGCCAACTGGATTGACACCCACGACCCGCTGTTGGACAAGGCAGAGCAGCAACCTATCGCGATGGAGGAGCTCTTCTCCACGAAGCTGGTGCATCGCACCTTCTCCCAGCCTGGCGCCGGTGACACTCCCTACGACTGGTCAGAGTTCCGTAAGGTCCTGGGGGAGCGTAGTGCAGCGAGTCCCCGTTGGTTTATTCAGCTGCGTGAGGAAGACCTGCTCGCCGGTGCAGATGGCATGGAGGGGGTGACGGTCGACTGCTACGTGATTGCTGAGGCAACGCAGCCGACGTTGGCACCAGGGGAGTACATTGTGAAGGTGCACTGGCCGTACAGTGATGCGGAGGACAACGCGCCGGAACGCATCCTGCCGTTGGAAAGCCAAGGGATGTGCTGGCGTCGCGTCGTGAAGGCAGATGGCAGTGACATGAACGTGTACCTGCTGCAGAAGCGCAGCGACGCGGTCGCAAGTGCGAAGGTGGCTCCGGCGGTTGCCTCCACAGCATTCGGCTTCGGCGCCTCAGCTTCGAGCACGCCTGCGTCGACTGCTGCTCCTGCCACCACCACCACGGCACCATCAGGCTTCGGCTTTGGCTTTGGCCAGAGCACCGCCGCGACCAACGCCTCTGCTCCAGCGCTGGCACCAAGCTTTGGTTTCAGCTTTGGATCTGGGGCACCAGCAACGAGCAGCGGTGGCAACAGCGGGACGCCTGCGCCGGCCTTCAGCTTTGGCTTCGGCCAGAGCTCCACGGCAGCGCCTGCTTCCTCGTTTGGCTTCGGCGCAGCGCCAGTCGCACGAGCTTCGGCAAAGGCGTCCGACTCTGCCGTGGCTGCTCCCCCCACCGCGTCTGCCACGGCGGAGAGCGGCGAGGTGCAGGTGCAGCCCCTGAAGACGTCGGAGATCCTATTCGCGCTGTGGTCGCGCAAGCGTCTGACCGACCTGGCGAAGGAGATTCGCTCTGGTAGCCGCATCGTGCGTGAAAGTTTCCCTCTTGACTCCTCCACGAAGATCAAGCTGGTGATGCAGAACGACCGCAAAGACGACGTCGCAGCGACGACGCGCCGCCTTCTACTGAATCGCATTTTTGCAAAGCAAAACGCGGAGGTGAAGGCGATGGACAAGTGGATCGACGACTGTCCTGTCTACGACGAGGCCCTGGCACCGGCGCTGCAGGCGTTCCGTGAGCGTCAGTTGAACGAGCTGGCCGACGCGTCGGACGAATTCCAGGCGCTGTACGAGAAGCACCACGGCAAAGTGGAGGAAGAGCTGCAGCGCATTGTGCAGGTGCGCGTGGCCGCCGCTGATGCCGAGCTCGACCGCATCGCTGCCATCACGGAGCAAATCAAGGAGCATAAGCTGGCGGAGAAGAACGCCTTCCGACTGCTGAAGTTTTACGCGAAGAATGACGTAATGCAGTTTCGCCCCTTTGGCAAGATCAGCGGTATTTCAGAGATGGGAGAGAGCGTGGACGTGTGCGTGCCACCAGCGCACGTTAACATCAACCCCTTCACCGGAAAGCCGATCTGAAAAGAGAGGGAGGTGCGTGAGGGGTTGAAGGTAGTGACGCCTTTGTTTTTCTGGTTTCTTTTAAGATACGCGAAAAAGGGGGGCGGTGGAAGAAGACCGTCGTGGCTTCGGCCTTGTGAGGTAAGCGACCCTATTTCCCAGCTAGACCTTCATATAATGCGAATGAACACTTTTTTTTTATTTTGTTGTTTCTGCCACTCTGTTGGTGGATGCCGTGACGCGGGGAGGAGAGCAGAACAGTAATAATAATAATAATAAACGCAACATCCACCGCAGGCACTCAGCTGCTGCATTTTCAACGACCAACACTCCTTTGTGCAGTGGTGTCGTTGAAGCGTTCAGTCAGCAATAACAACAACGAGGGGGAGAGAGAGAAAAAGCAGCGGATGACAATGTTGACGTGATGTGGTTGGCTGCTGCCTTTGCCTCTGCCCGGGCACCACGTATTCTGCCCGTGAGGGCAAGGGGGCTACTTCATCTCTTAACACTCCCTCTTCGAGTGTTTGCACCTCCGGCTTTTTTGGGGTTGAAACTCCTGTTGCGGAGGGCCTCTCCTCCCCCTTCCGCATCACGACATGAGTCAACTCTCCCCTCTGCACTCAACTCCACTTTGTCACGACCGTCAACTCCTTTTATTTCTTCTAAGCACACAGAGCCTTTGATTGTTTGCCTTCTTTTTTTCTCGCTCGTCAAAGTTGCATTGCTGGCTTCGTCACGCTGTGCGCAGTGGACCTGAAAAAAAAAGCACTTCTCTTCGTTTTTCTTCTCTCGATCAAACGGAGGCAGTGTTTTCGCAGCACGCCAAGCAACCTGAAAACGGGCACTGCCGCGCACACACATCTGCACAAAAGAGCAGTCCTGTGGTGATCTCTGCCCCCGACACATGCGCATACGCACGTCGTAGGCGTTCTAGAGCTTAGGGTTTTCTTCCGGGTATTTTTCGTGTGTTTGTATTTGTGTTTCTGTGTGGAGCCCTAGACATCTTAGACTACATTTCAATGGACGTGTGCGCTCCTCCGTCTGGGACCCCCCAGCAGCCGAAGGGCGCTTCTCGCTTCTCTCTAAGTAGCTGGTGGGCCCTGCTCTGGGTGCCAGCGTGCTTCTCTTCCACTGCCGCTTCAGCCACGTTGCCCTCCCCGTCGCTCAGGAACTCCCCTCTCACGAATGACAAGGCAGTTTCCTTCAACGTAGACGAAGGCACTCCTCATGATACCCCTGTTCCGGCAGGCAGTCGTGCCGCTCTTCCCGGTGTTCCTTCATCGTCCATTTCTTCGGTGTCTGCACGTCAGGAACCGAAGGAGAATGGTGACGGATGGCACGCTGCCGCTGTTGCCAGCACCGCAACGTGCGCTGCGTCTGTTGGTGGTAGAGGTGCAACAACAACGGCCCCTGCCGCCACCACAATGGGAGAGCTGAAGATATCTCGTGTCCTTTCTGTTGCTTCGCCCAATGGAAGCAGCTCCGCAAGTATGGCTGCAGAGTCGTTTGGGGTGGCGGAGTCGTCAGCCAGCACCACACCGCACCCATCTGCCTCGGCCGCGTCCACCCCGAGCTTGCTGACGCCGGCGATGGCGCCAGTGAGAGAGGAGCTGCACACGATGAAGCCCGTCCTCACGCTGGGGATTGTCACCCCGTCGAACACGCGTGCTGGTAACGGCAGCGGTGCCTGGCACTCTTTTTTGCTACCTGCAGCTGCAGTGGCCACTTCCCCATGTGGTGACCCCTTTGCGGTGGATCAAATGCGTACGCCGCCAGCGTGTGTGGAGCTGCCAGGGCCTCAGTCCCTGTTTATTCGTGGCGGTGCAGCGTCGGGCTGTGACAGTCACAGCATCGGTCTACTGCAGAAGAGTGTGTTGGCGGAGCAGCAGACTCCATTTGCTTCCCATTCGCCGTAGTCACAGACATGGCAATTGAGCCGTTGCATTATGGAGCACTCTCCAAGTGCGAGGAACATTCTTCTGCAGACTGACGCTATGCTGTTGAGAGCATTGTTTGTCTCTGCGTGTGTGCATGAGACTTGAAGAGCAGCTGAAACTACTACCTGTAGAAGCAGCCTTATAAAAAAAAAAAAACCCTGCTCGTCCGTTTTCTGTTTTTTTTTTCTCACTCATTTGCGTTGCACCCCATCCCCACTCCTTCCTCCGCCATTTGTCCAACCAGCTGAGCTGCGAAACGGTGTGATGATGCTTAAAGTGTCGCTGTCCTTAATCTCCTTCCCTTTCCTGTTCTAATCAGTGTTGCACGTCAGGGAGTATAGGAGGTGATTCGACTCTCTCTCTCCTCCATTGCGACCATTGTAGCTGATTTGACATTGGCTTTATGCACCTAGACTCTCACCGCTTCCCCTCTCCTCTACCCGCCTCACACAGCTGCACATGGAGCGCTAGGTTGACCTTTTGCTCCTGCAAACCAGGTGGGAAGACAGAGGACACTCACTACTACCGCGATGATGATCCGGTGGCGTCATCACTATTATTATCATTGCTCTTTTCCTTTCTCTTTGATCGCCTCTTTCCTTTTTTTTTTTTAATGTGCCTGTTTCAATCGTGTGTGCGTCTCTTCGTTGATTGTGGTGTACGCCTGCTATTATTATTATTATTATTATTATTATTCCTCTTATTGTTCTTCTTCTGTAACGTCTTTTTTCCGTTTGCTTTCCGTTGGTGGATGAGTTCTCTTCTGCTTCCGGGAGGGGAGGGGAGGGGAGGGGAGGGGGGAGCGCGTTAAAAGCTTATATACGAAAAGAACTAACAAGCGTTTGCAGCACCAACACAAGTTGTTCAGCTGTCCAGCAACCGCATTCCTCTTTCCCTCGCTTCCCATTTTCTTTTCTTTTCGTTGCTGTTTCTTAGTCTTCATTCATTTCACAACGCACAAGAGCGATGTGCTCCTCCTCTCTTTTCTTTTCTGCCTCCCTGTAAGGAGGTGGATGTGGCAGACTTGTTGTCAGCAGCGGCCAACTGCGATCGGTCAGTGAACCTTCAAAAACAACACCAATAGCAACAACTAGTGCAGCAACTCAAGGAACAGAAGCAACCGGCGGCAAGCGATGGTGAACATTGGACATTATCAAAGCGACAGGAAACATGGTAAAAGAGAGTTTGACTTTTCGCGACCACCGCTCCCACAAATGCGTATAGTCGGCTCATGTATCGCTTGCAACGATTGCGCTCGACAGGGAGTGATGATGTTCGTGTTTTCTGCTCCTTCACATTACTTCAACTTGTTTTCATCTCCACCTTTCCATACGATGTACATGCCTGCTGAATAACCCACCGCTCACATACGCATACGTGCACACCACACCTCCACGAGAAGAAACCGACGAGGAAAGCACAGCTTTGTTAAGCAACTCGGCGAGGCTACCGGAATACTACGTGACGCTGACTGCCGTGCACAGTGTTTGTTGATTTCCACCTGCGGAGTTGAGTAATCTACGTGTGGCCGTGTGCGTGAGCGGCTTTTTTGATCTTCTTTTTTTTTCTCATTGACTGCGTGCACTTCACAAAACTAATTAAAAAAAAGAGGGAAGAGGCAAAAAGTGCTGGCCTGTGCTCCGCTCGTCTCCACTGTGCTCGAGAAGGGCGGCTTCGCACATTTCATTGCACTGCTTTTTCTTTCTTTCTTTTCTTTTTCGGTGTTTTGCGTGTTACTCCTCTCATTTGGCATCACGCGATTTTATCGCTTCGTTCTTGTTGCTCTTCTATCTCTCTCTCTCTTACACACTTCTAGCACTTATCCTCGATTATCACGAAGAAAGGAGGAGGAATGGGTCAAGATCAGAGTCGTGCAAAGAACGCACAGGCAGCGGTGACGGGAGAGCAAGGTACCTTTGTCGCAGGCTCGCAGGACTCCGCCGTCGCAACTGTGCCGCTAGCCGGCATTGAGGGCTTCCAGGTGGTGCGCCTCCTCCCGTATAGCCCGGCGCACAAGGCGGGCTTGGTGCCCTACTTTGACATCATCACTTCTCTAGACCACGTCCTGCTAGAAACCGAAGGCAAGCCGGCGCTGCAGTTCTTCAAGAGCTACATTGCCAGCCACCGCGATCAGCCGGTGTGCTTCACCGTCTTTAATTTGCACATTCGCGCCTACCGCGACGTCTACTGCGTTCCTTCTGACGCGTGGGGTGGTGGGGGCCTTCTAGGGTGCAGCATTGAGTGGTCGCGTGCGGAGTCGTGTCCGGAGCGGTGCGTGCACGTCGTTGATGTGCTGGAGGGTAGCCCTGCCGCCTACAGTGGGGAGCTGAAGGCGAATCGCGATTACATTATCGGCATGCAGACCGCCCAGGAGCCACTCATCTCTCTCATCAAAAACCAAAAGGACTTCTATAGCCGGCTCGAGGGCTGGCACGAGGAACAGCGCTGGACACTGGAGCGCAAGCAGCGCTTCCCGAGCGAGGCGGTGGATGTGCCGCACATGCTGCTATTTCTGGTGTACAACAGCGAGAACAACACAGTGAAGGAGGTGGCGGTGGAGATGGGCACTAACCCGGACGCCGCGCTGGGGATGAGTGTGGCAACAGGACTGCTGCACATCATCCCCTCCACCGCCACCGCCGGCGATGCGGCGGCGGCGTCTTCTCTGCCGGTGATGAACACCTTTGTCCGTCTGGAAGCCAACCGAGCGATCCGGAGCACGCCGGAGATGCCAGCGCCTGCCACGCTGTCCACGCCACCACCTTTCCATGCTCAGCAGTTGGAACAGCAGCAGCAGGATGTCGCAGCCCACCGCCACCAACAGCAACTGCAACAACAAGAGGAACAAAAACAGCAGGTGCCACCCGGCGCGGTTGTGCAGCCGCAGCACCCTGCTGAAACCGACAACAAAGAGGAGTATCACCGGGTGGTAAACGAGGAAGGGGTCACACATGTAACGCCCAACGCCTCGGCACACGAGACGGTCTCTGCATCTCTGCAGTCACCTCAGAGCAATGAGCTCGGGGATGATCCGGCAGCGGTTTCCACTGCGCCTCCTGACGTTCACGCAGCAAACCCCCCAACACCGTTACCACCGCAGCCGTTCTATGAACAGCAGCACCAGCAGCAACCAGAGCAGCTGCCATACCCGATGCCACCGTCGTTGCACGAGAACTTTATTCCACCTCCACGTGACGACCAGCACGCAGGTACGAGGGAGCCATCGTCAAGATCGTCTGCTGCTCCTGCTCCTGCTGCGGCCGTCCATCCACCACCACCACCGCACGCTGCCCCACTCCCGAAGAAAAGTCCCCTTCGCAGTGCGTTGGCGTCCCTGGAGGCCTACGAACACCCACCAAACGGAGTTGCCGCCTCCCTACAGGTGCAAGAGCCACACACTGCATCGCGGGCTCAGCCAGCTGCGGCACCGTCACCGCACCAGGTTTTGCAGGCGCCTCAGGAGCAGCGCCAACCGCTACCCCATAGTGCAGCGGAGATGGCAGTACCAGTGTTACCGCCACATACGGCTGTCCCATCCGTGACGTCGTCCACGCCGGCTGCAGTTGCAGATGAGGCCTCAGCTGCGTCTTTAGTGCAGCAGGCGCTACCCCCACTAGCACCAGTGCCACAAGAGCGTCTGGCATCGCAATCCTCCCTGTTTAGTACATCCAACATGCCCCCACCACTGAGGTTTCCTGTATTCCCCGCTGCTGCTGCTGCAAGGAAGCGTCAGCAGAGCTAACTGTTTTGTTTGTTTTTGTCGTGGTCTTTTCTTGGACGCTGCTGGAATGGTACCGTGGAAATGCAAGAACGATCGATACAGTCGTGGTTCCTCTGCGCTCTCTCTCTTTCCTGCCCCGTTGTGACTGCGTCTCTCTGTGTGTGCGTGTGCGTGACGATGTAGTCACGCGGCTTTTGTATGTGTACGTGTATATGTCTGCATCAGGCGGTTGAACTACGAGTCTTTCCTTGTTTTGCATGACCTCGCGTAGGACACAAAGACACATACACGTACATGGCCGCCCACAGTTCCGTGTCTTTTCTTTTTCTGTCTTCTATTGTTTTCCATTGTCATTCAACATCCTCGCGCTCTCGATGAAGGGGCGATGCTTCTCACGGCAGAAGAGGGGGAGTAGTGAAAACAGCAGTGTATTTGGAAAACTAATAAAAACACAATACAGGCTGTGTTTGGTTTGGTTGTCAAAGTTGAAGGCACGTCTCTGCAATGGTGCACTACTCGTTCTCTTTTTTCTTTCTCCATTTTTTCCCGCACACCGAGCGTCTCACTCTCCCTCACCGGGTATGTGTAATGCAATTACCGTGTTCTGCTTCGTGTGACTGCGCTCCGCCTGCACACCTGCGATGCCGTTGGAAAAGGGGAGAGTCATCGCCAGCGATGGAGGGGCATGACCTCGCCTCCGCGAACAGCTTTCACGCGTCGTACCGACTAATAACCTTTTTGACGTGGGTCACGGCTGCGAGGTCGATGCACTTTGTGTTGCAAAAAGAAAAAAAAAGAAGACGAAGATGGAATCTCGGAGAGACCCTCTTGAGCTGTGCCGCTGCTTATGTGTATCATTGCTATAGCTTTTGCTGTCCCTCTCCACTTCCTTGCCTTCCCGCCCCACCCTCTCTCCCTTTCCACAACACGAAACCGATGCAAACGTTGGTATGGCATCCTGAACTCCACCACTGGTGTTTGTTTATTGATTTATTTTGTCTTTCCTTCGCGTGCAGCCTTAAGCAAAAGCGACTTTTAGCAGAGTAACATCGCGCACACTAACCCCACCAGCTCTCATTACTTCGTGCACCGTGAGAAGGAGCGGCTAACGACTCCTGCGAGGACTTCGACAACAACCTCTTCTTTGTGTCTTTTTCTTTCCGGTCTCGCGAGGCGAACTAATCCCTAAAAAAAAAAGAAGGAAAAAGGATAACGAGTGAATGCGTCGCGCAATTGAAAAGGCAGCCGTGGCGTACGCTGCGAGCGGGTCGAGGGTGCTCCTCCCCGTCGCAGGGAAGTCTGTGGCGCCTGTGGTGATGCGCCGCACCGCAGCAGTGGCCGGTGCGGCGACCGTCTCCGTCCTTCGCACGCCGTGCCGTTTTTGCTCCACGGAAAAGCCAGCCGTGGTTGAGGTAAAGGCAGAGGCAGCGGCAGAGAAGCCCACGGCAACTGTGGAGGAGCTGGACGAGGATGTGATTGTGGAGCCGGCGCCAGAGAAGGTGGCGCACAAGAGCAGCGAGGCGGACGCGCCGCAGGGTGCCGCGACCGAGGCGGAGAAGACGGTGGGTGAGTCGGAGGAGATGGGCTTCAAGACGGAAACGCGTCAGCTGCTTGACATCGTCGCCTGCAGCCTCTACAGTGACAAGGAGGTGTTCATTCGCGAGCTCGTATCCAACGCTAGCGATGCCCTCGAGAAACGCCATCTAATCGAGTTGAGCAACCCCGAGTACGCCCGCGAGCCGGACGACGAGGCGCCGCTGATTGCGCTGTCGTGCAACCAGAGCAAGAGTCGCTTCATCATTCGTGATACCGGTATCGGCATGACGAAGGAGGAACTCACCGATAACCTGGGCACGATTGCCGGCTCGGGCTCGAAGGCGTTTGTTCGTGAGTTGCAGAATAGCGGACAATCAGCAGCGGAGAAGATTATTGGGCAGTTTGGTGTGGGCTTCTACGCCTGCTTCATGGTGGCCAAGTCGGTGAAGGTGTACAGCCGCAGCGCCAAGAAGGGTTCGAAGGGCTACCTGTGGGAGTCGGAGGGCACCGGCACCTTCAAGATCACCGAGTGTGAAGGTGTGGAGAAGGGTACAAAGATCGTGCTGGACGTGAAGGACACGGAGCTCTCCTTCTGCACGCCGCAGGTGGTGGAGCGGGTGCTGAAGAAGTACAGCAACTTCGTTTCTTACGAGATCACGTTGAACGGCGGCAAGGTGAACACCGTCGAAGCGCTCTGGATGAAGGACAAGAACGACATCACCAACGAGGAGCACATCGACTTTTACAAGTTCATCTCGGGCTCCTACGACAGCCCGATGTTTCGCCTGCATTATTCCATCGATGCACCGATGAGCGTGCGTGCGCTTCTGTACGTGCCGCAGTCACACACGGAGAAGTACGGCGGTGGTCGCATGGAGAGCGGTGTGAGCCTGTACTCCCGCCGTGTGCTGATCCAGTCCAAGGCAAAGGGTATCCTGCCGGATTGGCTACGTTTCATCAAGGGTGCGGTGGACAGCGAGTCCATTCCGCTAAACGTGTCGCGCGAGCATACGCAGGACGGTGGCATGATGCGGCGTCTCAGCACCATTCTGACAAAGCGCGTGATTCGCTGGTTCGAGGAGGAGAGCAAGCGTGACCGCAGCAAGTATGAGCGCTTCATCCAGGAGTACGGCCCGTTCCTGAAAGAGGGCATCTGCACGGACCAGGTGCACAAGATGGATCTGGCAAAGCTGCTGCGCTTCGAGACGACGAAGTCTGATATCGACTATCCCTACATCTCGCTGGATAACTACCGCGACCGCATGCAGCCGAACCAGTCGCACATCTACTACCTCAACTCGCCCAGCAAGGAGATGGCGATGCAGTCTCCGTACTACGAGCAGTACAAGGAGCATGGGTTGGAGGTGCTCATCTGCACGGAGCCAATTGACGACTTTGTCATGCAGCACCTCGACACCTACGCAAAGCACAAGCTGCAGAATATTGAAATGTTCGATGCAAACATGGACGGCTACGTCCAGCACAAGAAGAAACTGGAGGGCGACAAGACCGACGACGTGTCCGTTAAGAAGCAGTTGAACGAGGTGCAGGTGAAGGCACTGGCCGACTTCATCTCGAAGCGGCTGGTCGGGCGCGTTGGTGTGGTGAAGGCGACGAACCGCCTGCGCGACAGCCCGGCCGTGCTGGCGGACCACGAGTCTGCGCAGATGCGTAAGATCTACCGCATGACCGGTCAGGTCGCCGGCCCACCGCCAAAATACAACCTCCAGTTTAACCCGCAGCACCCCCTGATCCGAAAACTCTACACGCTGTCGCAGTCTGAGTCGAGCGAGGAGGTGGAGACGGCAGGCCTGCTGGCAGAGCAGATATTTGACAACGCTGTTATTGCGGCTGGTCTGCTGGAGGACCCGCGCAGCATTGTTTCGCGGCTGAATACGATCATGTCTCGCATGGTGGAGAAGGTGCCTGAGCCGTCCGCGGACAAGTAAAAAAAAAGGAAGCCGAGGTGGTCGTACTGTCCTCTCCCTCTCTTTTACAGGGGTTGACCTCCTTTATCCGCACTCTTTCTTTGTTGTGGTGACCCCGCAGGACACACGAGTCTCTGCTCTTAGGTTTCTCGACTGAAATACGCTACCCTTCACAATATTCCGCTCCTTTTTTGTTCTATCTTTCTGTAGGTTTCGCTCCTGGGGTGTGCGGGGCTCTGATTGTGCGTGTGCGTATATGTAGGCAGGTGCTCAGGGGTTGAAAGCAGAAAGTGAACGCACGGGAAGATTAGAATAAGAAAATGGCAGCTGGAAGCAACGTTGTGTTGTGTTGTTTGTTTAATTGACTCTTCTTGTTATTCATCTGCGCGTTTTTGTTTATTTTCTTTGAAAGAAAGCTAAGTCTTGTTTTCTTTTTGTCTTTTGTTTTGTGTGTGTGTGTGTGCGCCCCTCTTTCTCTCTTTTTTTTCTAAATTTACTCCCACAGATTATTCAGAATTCGATGAGGCTGCTGTCCGCATCCTCTCTCCCCTTCTGCTGTTTTTGTCGTCTGGGCGTTGTTCGCTGTGGTGCTTCTTCTTATTATTTTTGACTTCTTGTGCAGCACGAACACTTGTGGAGACAACGAAGCAGGATGGGGCAGAGCTCAACAGACCAAGTCGAAAAAAAGAACGCGCAGAAGGAACAATAGAGTATAAGCAAGAAAGAGAAAAAAAAAACAGTTCAAGATCTGTTTCATAGCGGTGTGCCTGTCCGGTGCCTGATGTGTCTGCACAGCACTGCTGTGCAGACACAAGTGGTCGGGGGCAAAAAAAGAAAAACCTCGCTGTTTCTGTGTTTGGTAGCTTGGCGAAGACAGAGGCTGTCCTGAGCGGCGCATTTCACACACTAGTGTCGAAGGCAAAGAAGTACACCACCTCCCCTTTTCTGCACTTTACTCTGCGCAGCTTTGCGAGCCACTCCGCTTTCTTTTTGTGACGGAACATGTCTGCCCTGTTTTTCCTATTGTGTGCGCCACATGGTGTGATGATGAGGTGGACCCACTTGGTAATGTGTGGTCGCGGGCTGTGCATTTTTTTTTTTTTGCGTGTGATCGGCGTCGTCTCTGCAACAGTTTGTGCAATCGCAACAACGTCAGCAACCACCTTGGTCCTGTGGAGACTGTTTTATTTATCTTTGCAAGTGTATCGTGCGACGCTTCTTGTGCTCACATCTTGATCTTTCTCTCTCTCCTCTGTCTCTGTGTCGCTCCGTTCTTTGTTTTTGTTTCAGTTTCCCCCCAATCAGTGAAGTACAACGCATTACTGCAGCTCTGCTCGTGTTGCCACTATTTGTTTTGCCAGAGCTGGCAGACGTAATCACCCTTGTGCTGTTCGCTGTAGTTGTTGTGTTATTTTGTTTTCTTCACTTCCTTTTTATCCTTCTAGCAGCACCGTAAGCCGCCTCTGCTCTCAGCACAATGGGCAGCCATTCCAAGAAAAGCGGCAAGGGTGGTGGCGGAGCACACGCACGCGGCACCCGCGAGCAGAATAAGCGTAAGAGCTTAAAGAAGGATCTGGGTGTGCCCGACTTAAGAGGCGTCAAGCAGCGCCTTTCCCGGACAGCACGGGGCCGCACACACAGTGTGCTGAGCATCCCACACATGCACGGCGGCAGCGGTGCCGACAACCAAGCTGCCAGATGGAGCACCGACGCTGATAGTAGTGGCAGTAGTAGCAACAACGTATGCGGAGTGCGACTTGCTGGTCTGGTTCGGGGAGGTGTGGCACTGGACAAGACAAACCCACACCTCCAGGACAAGGTGCTGCAACCCACATTGAGCATCAGCGACACGTCTGCATCCACGTTGGCGGATCGCAGACGTGAGATGCTGACGCTGGCCTTGCGCACGTCAGAGAAAATCCACGACTATGAGGCACCTGCGCAGCTGTACGGCACAGGCGACGGCGCTGCCGAGGAGGACGATAGATGGGAGGAGGACGTCGACCGTCGCGGGCAAGACCGCTCGCTGCAACGCTTCTTCAAGGAGTTCCGCCGCGTCGTCGAGAACTGCGACGTGCTGCTGCAGGTGTTGGATGCGCGTGACCCCCTTGGCTGCCGGCTTACGCAGCTCGAGAAGAGTATTCGATCCACCTACGGCGAAGAAAAAAAGAAGATCGTGGTGGTGCTGAACAAGGTGGACATGCTGCCATCGAAGGAGGTCGTTGATGCGTGGATTCACTACTTTGAGGAGCAGGAGCAGCTCATGTGCATCCCGTTTGCGGCGACCGCCAAAGGATCGGCTGGGCAGACGTACGTGTCGAATTTGTTTAAGCGGCTGCGTTCGCTCGCCCGCAGCGACGAGACGGGTGATCGCAAGGCTATTGTGGTAGGCGTGATTGGCTACCCCAACGTCGGCAAGAGCTCCATCATCAACGCCTTGAAGCGGAAGCAGGTGGTCGGTGTCGGCAACATGCCCGGCTTTACTACCGGCAACACCGAGGTGGAGCTGCGGTCAGATATTCGCGTGATGGACTGCCCTGGCGTCGTCACCCCGGGCGAGGACAACGGCGACGTAGTGCTGCGCAACGCCATCAAGGTGAGCGATCTCGTGAACCCGTTTTTGCCCGTGCAGCGCCTTCTGCAGCGGTGCACTGCTGTTCAGCCGGCCGATGATCGCGACAACGCTGATGTTGTTGCGCATCAGGCCTTGCGCGCGAGTGGCTTGCACCCGTTGGCACTCTTCTACGGCATCGGTCAGTTCCGCGAGAACGACGTGATAGATTTCATTCAGCAAGTAGGCTTGCGCCGTGGCCGACTCACGCGCGGTGGCCAGGTGGACGAGGAGGCGACAGCGCGGATGATCTTGACGGACTGGAACGACGGACGCATTCCGTACTACACGTACCCGCCGGCAGTCGACGAGCTTTTCTTGCGCAGCGACGACGCTTACCATGCGCGCCCTGCTGGTGGTAACGGCGGTGGTGGTCTTGGGGCCGAGGAGGACGACGAGGATGCACAGGCGCAGCTGGTGGCGAACATGGCCCGGGGTGTTACGCTGGATGGGCTGCCGACCTTCCACCTCCACATGGACCTCATCGAGGGACGACCTACAAAGAAGCGGTGGAAGCGTAACGCCATCGATGGTGACGACGGCGACGTCAACGACGACTACGACGCAGACGAAATGCTGTAGCACTGTCGGAGGGCTGTGGGGAGGACGTCAGGACGAAATCGATGAGGGGAGGAGGGATCGGCACGTGGGAGCTCCTCCTACTCCGCTGCAGCTGCCCGCTCTTCTTTTCTTTTTTTGTAAAAGCAGGGAGCGAAGGATGCACGCGCAGTGGCTCGTCCGATATCTGCATCTCCGTGTGCACGCGTGGGCTGCTGAATCGCCGTTTTCAGCGTATTTTCGATACGTCTGATGCTGTTTCTTCGTTTCTTTACCTTAAACAGCTTTGTGCATTTAAGCTATTAACGCCTTGTCTAACGCGTGCCACAACTCCTGTCTTGTCTTCAGCTGTGCGCGCACATACACATGTATGTTATACGAATGCCAATAGCGCAGAAGGGGGAAAAAACTGCGAAAGGAGCGAAGGAGAGATGCTGTACAGACGCAGCAACAAGCAATGTCATCACGATGAAACAATGACAATATGTGTGAGTACCGTTGGGCTTTGCCGCACTTTTGTGTTTCTGGATGCCCTCTTTTTGTTCCTGCTGATTGGTGTACTGTGTGGAGAGGCAATTACAACAACAACAAAGAGTGGTTCAGCAATGTCCACGGTGTGTTTATGCTAACGACTGGGTGCTCTCCTTCGATGGCGTGCAACTCCCTCCACAAACACACAAAAAAAAAAGATACGAGTTGAGAAAAGCGGTGATGGGGGTAATGTACGGAGAACCAGCCGTCGATGGTGGCCTCCATAAGCTCCTGCAGTCATTTTTTTTTTCGCTGCGCCCTTTCGTTTCCCCCTCTCAACCCCGACTCCTTTGCCGCAATCTGCTGCCGAGGGCTCATTTTGTTTTCTCTTTCTTTTTTCTGCTTCTTTCTGCTTTTATATATCCACTGTGTTGTGTCGTATTGCTTTCCTTGTGTGCGCTCACGACCAATTTCACCCCGGCACGCCACGACAGCCCAAGAGACAACGCGAAAAGCGAAAGGAGAATAAAAAAAGGAAAGGTCGGTTGCGGGCTCCTTTTCGTCGCCTCTGTTCTTGGCAAGGCGTACTTCTCGACTCTCTCACCTCTGCGTTTTTGGAGCGGTGCACTGCGTAGCTCATTTCTTCTGTTTCGTGCACAGCAGGTCGGCTGTGCTTCGCCATGTACCACGATGCGCCAGTGGAGGCGGCGGTGACGGTGCACCGTCGTCGTCATCGCCCGTCCGCAGCGGCGACACCGCACGAAGCATCTCATCGAATCGTGCATGAATATCAGCTGCACCGCGTGGCAAACTTCCTCCTCACTGGCCAGGACGGGAAGGGGAGCTTCGCGTTGTGTAATACGCCGTCTGCGCAACAGAGCGCGAAGCCAGCAGCGGCAGGGGAAGCCCCTGTCACGACGGCGATCAACAGTGGCCAGCTGTCTTGCCCCCAGTGCCGACCATCGCGTCCCACTCCCGAAAGCGTTGCCCCGTACGTACGTGTAGCCTTGCAGTTCCCGGATGAGCTGCTGAATGACTCCGTGGCGGTGGTCAGCGCCTTGCAGGATATCCTCACTTCTGATCCACGCTACTCTGCGGCGATGCAGGGGAAGATGGAGGCCGAAGGCGTGCGTGCTGGCAGTGGCAGCAGCAACGGACACAGCAGCGCTGCAGGTGCCGCCACTCCAGCGACGGCGCCAAGGCCCGCGGCAGCGGCAACAGGGGCGGCTGTCAGCGCGCGTCCCCCGGCTATGGACAACCCACATCGTCCCGTCGGTCAGGTACGGCTCTTTGTGCTGGCGGACAACACATTCGGCAGCTGCTGCCCAGACGAGATCACGGCGCAGCACTACATGGCGGACTGCATTGTGCACTTCGGTAATGCGTGCATGAGCCGCTCCACTCGGCTGCCGGTACTGTACATCCAGCCTGCCTTTCACTTCGATACACTGCTGAGCGACAGACTGCGCGATGCGGATCATCTTGCATCACCGGCGCAGGCTGCTGCGGTCGCTGCGGCAGAGAGTGGCGTGATTATCAGCGTCGTGAGGCGCGTGGCGGTGACGTTGCAGCGGCGTGTGGCGGCGTGGAGGGCAAAGCAAGGAGGCGCCACTGCATCAGCAGAGTCGTGCCTCATTGTGCCACGTCTCACCATTGTTGGCACGTACCCCACCGCACACGTGATGCAGGCAGCGGAACAGTGCTGGAAGGACAAGAGCAGGAGAGCAGGGTTGATGGACTCCGTGGTGGTGGAAGTGGACTGGCCGCGATATGAGGAGCGCAACAGCGTCGTACCAGCCCTTTGCGATTGCCAGAGCAGCTGCGCCGCTGACGTGCCCTCCACTGTCGTCCGCGGCTGTGACGCGTCAGCCTTGCCGTCGAATGCAACACCAGTCGTCGAGGAGGATTGGATTGTAAATGGCGTGCGCTTTCCTCGCCTGCGCAGCGGTGGTAACACAGCACGTGATGAGGTGCAGTACCTACTTTTTATTGGTGCCGCGGGGTCCGCCGCACTCGTGCACGTGCTGACGGCGGAGCAGTACAACGCGTTTCATTACTCTGCGGCGTGTCGCGAGTTTTTAGAGTGGGACAGTGGGGATGAGGAGACGACGCTGCCGACCGTGATGGTGGTGAACAACACCTTCGGCTTGGATGCCGAAAGCGGCGAAAGCGATGCGGCAGCGCTGCAGGGAATAATTGAGGCCTCTACGGGTGACGAGGGTTGCACCGAGAAGCTCCAAGAGCGAGTAGCCTGCTGGATCTCAGCCGTTTTGGCGGATGGGGTGACTGGGCTGATCACGGGGGATTACATCGTCGCTCAGCAAGCATTGCAGCGCCGTACTCGCCAGCGCGCCTTCAACATAGAGTCCGTGCGTGCGAGCACTGCCATTGGCATCCTTGTCTGTTCCCTCGCCGTTGAGGGGTACTACGAGCTGACTCAGCAGCTGCACCAGCTGATCCGCGCGTACGGCAAGCGCAGCTACGTGATTTACGTTGGACATCTCAACGAATTCAAGCTGGCGAACTTCGTTGATACGGTTGATTGCTTTGTGGCCGTGGCATGCCCCTACAGTCGTCAAAGCCACTTCCCCGAGAAGCGAGACAACTTCATGAAGCCCATCGTCTCCCCAGCGGAGCTGCTGGTGGCGCTGACGACGCCTGACGACACTGCGGCGGACGCGCAGTACGGCATGGCGGCAGTCTACACCACGTCCTTCGAGACGTCGTTGCGCGTCCTGCGTGGCGCGGTGCAGGCGCGGAAGGACGAGATAGCGAGCCGTACCGCCGGTGACGCGGCGAGTAACGAGCGAAGAAAGAAGGAGGAGGAGCAGTGGGCGTCAAGTGGGGCATTGGTGCGCCCTGGTGTTGGTGGTGGAGGCGGTGCACTCACATTGCAAGGCAGCTCACAAGGTGCCCTGGAGCGGCTGTACGAGCGCGAGTTTGTCGGCCTTGATCCACGCATAGGCCAGACACCCGTGCAGACGGAGGTGGCGGAGGGCAAGCACGGCATCGCTCGCGGCTACACAAAGGAGAGAGAGGAGCAACACGCTGAGCTGCCAGAGTCTCACTACAAATAACACGGACTGTTATGCGTACTGGTGTGTGTGTGAATACGTTGCATGCTACCCACAGCGACGGTCCACTCATTTCTCTTGTGAAGGAAAAGTCTGATTACTACTTCTACTTTTGACCGAATAACTAATCTGAACGTTGAGTGTTCTCCCAGCCTTTTAACAACTTTAGTGACGTGTGACCGGGAGAGCAAACTAGGTTAAGAAGAAAAAAAATGTTGGCATTATACACCGTACATGTGCGACCGACAGACACACATCAGTACATCGGGAACGCACCTCTCTTTCTTTCTATTTTTTTTTCAGTGCTGCCTTGGTCGAAGTCGCGAATGACAATGAAGAGTTACACGACCACCTGCGGGGACGCCAAGTGGCATGGTGCTTCTCATTAACTATCATCTTTTTTTTTTGTGGGGGACTGATAGGAATGTCGCTCTCCGGGTGGCGCTGTGAGGCGACGGAGACAGACGTATGTGTCTGTGGGTTTACGCTTTGTTGGCGTCGTTGATACTCTTCTTCCTGATCCATACCTTCACAAAACCGGGAAAAAACGTCGCCGCCTTCTCCTTCCCGCTGCATTCTCTGCTTTGTGGTGCGCATTACGCCTTTTTTGTTACCAGTACAAGCAGCACTGGTGACAGGAAAACAAAAGAGAGCTTCCGATCAGCTTTTTGTTTTGCGTCCGGTGTATGTGTGTGTGTGCGTGTGATGATGTCAGGCTATTCGCCACTTCATCCTTCTTCTTTCACTTCACCACGGGAACCTAATCTAGGGGGTCCACATGGTGCCACACGTAGCAGCCGCGCTGGTGCTGCGTCGACCTCCAGCCGTGTTCCCACGTTAGATCGTGTCGATAGTGAGTCCTACAATGTCGGCCATATCCGATCCGGCACCCCAACCCACGCCCCGCTGCACCTGACCAGTCTAATTGCTCCGAACAGCTTTGCACGACCGTCGTACTCCCTCGGCAGATACGGTGGGGGCAGCGCGAACTCTTTCAGTGGTGGGGGTGGGAGTGGTGGTGCCACCGTTCCGTCCCCCTTACGCGCGTCGCGGTCAGATCGCCGCGGGCGTGGGCGTTCGTCTTCTTTGTCGTTGCAGCGACAGCGGGTGCGCTCGCCAGTCACGCGCGGCGTGGTTTTCCCTGCTGGAAAGGAGCGAGCGCTAAACCTAGTCACTCCCCCTCTTCCTGCTGCCTCACAAGGGCTGACAAGCAGTGGTGGCAGTCTGCGCGGCCGCAGCCGACAGCGGCAGGAGGAGGAGAAGGGCCGACGGTTGGTTTCACCACGCAGCAACGTTGTCGACACCAGCGTCGGGGGCGGAGGCGCGATAACGCTGAGTAGCAGTCCACTGTACTCCACCGTTACGTCGTCCGCCTCCGGCAACGGTGGCGGGGGCACTGCCAACACGAATGCGGGCGGTGGCGGTGCCGCTGGCGCGGTGTCCCCACCTTCACTGCAGGTAGCTGCGGGTCTGAACCCGTTACGTCCCACCACCGTCGCCCTCGAAGGCCCCGCGGATGCGAGTGCGAGCGTGAGTGGTGCTGGCGCCGGGGCAGGGACTGTTACACCGAACCCTCTCAGCAACCTGCTCCCACCCGGACCGCTCAAGGAGCACTGCTCGCACTGCAAGGTGGAAGACGAGGCACTGTATCTGTGCCCCTGCGGTCTGGCGCGGTACTGCAGCACCACCTGCCAGCGTGCTCACTGGTCGTTTCACCGCACCGTGTGCTGCAACAGTGTCCGTGCCGTCAGTCTGTCGTGGCGGCGCTGCGACTGGTGCGGCCTCTCTTCCCAAACCTTGCGGCGGTGCGGCTGCGGCTTTGCGTTTTACTGTGACGTCCACTGCCAACGAGCGGACTGGCCCTACCACCGATTGGTGTGCAGCACGGTAGCGAACAAAACCATTGTGGCCTCCTTACTGGGGGGCCCGGCACCACGTACGACACGTGAGGCCGCCACGCAAACCGCTCACTGGCAGATCAACGTCCCGGTGCTCCGCTCCCTGGCACGCCCTGATGTGAGCGGCAGTGTTTTGACGCCAGCAGACAGCCGTGGTATGAGTGGCTACGCTTTCTCTAACAACCACGCCAGCCCACAACACGGCTTCACCGGCTCCGGCAGCTTTGGCGAGGCCCGCTTCCTCGACGGTAACGGCGGCACCAATGGGTCATCGTTTCCGCGATCCAGCCGCACCCAGCCGCCGCTGTGGGAGCACAACTCGCAGCTTCCCAACGACAGCGTCTGCAGCGATGCAACGTCGTCGAACAGCCGCAGCACCTCGGCGGCGGGCGCTGTGGGGTGCGCGGGCACGGCTGGACAGCACATCGACCCCGCGCGTCGCCTCTCACGCTCGAGCGGAGTTGGTAGCGTGGTCAGCCCGCACACGCCGTCACGACGCCAATCCCGCCACCCGCATCACCGCCCCAACTCGTTTTACGAGAGCTTGAATCTCACCCCGAGTTCGCTGGAGCCGCCGTCGCCATCCACCATGCAGTTTCGCAATGATGCGAACACGAGCCCGACCACAAGCAAGCAGATGGGCCACAGCGGAGCCAGCTTCGCAAAGCACACGATGATGAGTAGCGCCGTCAGCGGGGTAGGGAGTCGACACTCCTACGCGACGAGCGAGTTGGACGGTGGCGACGCTGCAGGGACTGGCAACGGTGCCTCGCCTGCATCGTCAGTTGCCACGGTGCGTGATCAGCCAAGTTTGTTTGCGTTTGCCGCTACGTCGAAGCGAAAAATCGAGAGTGACGAGCAGAAGGAGTGGCGGGAGCTGTGCCGACAGTTTCAGTTGGAGCGCATCAGCATCGAACTGAGGGTGCTGCCGAAGCTGGAAGAGGAGCAGCGCGTCGCCATCTTGAAGGAGGAAGTAATGTGGTGCATCGTCACGGGCAATAGAGCTGCAAAGGCCCTCAAACAGCAACTCCTGCGCAACACCACAAAATGAGCGAGTCGTCCGCGAGTGGCAACTTTACGAAGAGATACAGGAAGCACACACACACAAAAAAGAACCCGCACAAACACACAGAGTAGGCAGGCGCGGTCGTCAAGGTCGCTGTTGCAGCGCTCATCCTCGCCGCTCTACGGTGTTTTGCCGCATCGCTGCTAAGTCGCAGTGGGTTGAACACTTCGCGTTGCGTACTCTTGTACGACTTCACAATGGTGCTGGATGGATGTGCCTTTCTTGTTTTTGTTTCTCTTCGTCCGTTGTGTTCTTCCAACTCTGCTAAGTGCTGCTCCTTTCGCATGGAGGCGAAGCCAAAGCACGCATTCACCTCTTTTTCATTACACATCCACAGTGGTTTGAAATAAATGTTTGTACACAAGTATCATGATCAACAAGAACAGCAGTAACTGAGTTTTTTTTTTCTTTGCTACACATTTGCCGTCACCTTCTGCACCAGCATACGTGGGGTGTGAGATGAAATATGGGAAGCAAAGCACAACACTGTTGCACGAGTGGCAGCAATGAGCTGCGCAGTAGAGAGCTTTCCCGTTTTCCTCTCCGCTACCTTTTCCCTGCCGGAGTTGCGAATACTGCCCTTTCTGTTTCGCGGTGCGTGCTCTTTTTTTTTTGTGGCGCAAATATCTCCCATGCGATTGCCTTGTGCTACCCCTTTGAAACTCTCTCGACTACCCTGAATTTCAATGATCTCGCCCCACCCACTCCCCCTTCCTCTTCCCACACACACACTCACATCTGTTGGAGACCAATAAAGAGCAACAGCGCAAAGAGAAAGAAAGAAAACACGACTGCCTTTTTTTTTGATTTTCCGTCTTTTTTATTTAGCGTCATCATCTAACTACCGGTTCCTTTTCTGTTTTCTTTTGTGTGGCGAGTGTTACACGCGTTCGTCGCGAGCACCTCCGTGCGAAGCCGCAGATGCGTATTGGGAAGACGCTTGGCATTGACGGACATCCTACACACCACACTACACTTACTATCTTTCCTGTTGACCCTAATCATACTCTCCTCTTTTACGTATCCTCAAAGAGAGCGTCACGGAGTACAACTTTCCTTCTTTTTGCTCACCATGCTGTCTGACTACTGGCTACTGACAGATTTAGACGGCACGCTGATTGCCACACCGCACAAGGCCCATGGGCGCTACCTGCCCATTACCCAGAGCCCGTGCTACGAGCCGGTGAGGAAGTGGCTCAGCAGTGGGGGCAACGTCTGCATCGTCACCACAGCCGACTTGCGCGTGGTTGACCAGGTGTATCACCCCCTTCGACCTTTTCTCAAGACACAGGCCGAATACATAGCGGAGGTGGCCGCGTCGACGGCGAAGGACAGGTTAGCCGCTCCACGTCGCAGTGGGTGCCTGCTGCTCTCGCTTTACACGGGCGCGGTGCTGTACTGGTGTACCGCAGATGCGATTGTGACGCTCCCGGGCTATGCGAGTGCGGTGCACTGCGCCACGCGTGAGTCCATCGAGCTAGCGGCGGCGTACAAGGTGTCGATGCCGCACGCCAGACTGTTCGTCGACGGTAGCCAGACGAAGCTGCGCGAAGAGTCGCAGATGTGTGTGCATGGCACCTGCATCAACAACGCAACGGCTGAGTGGCTGCAGCGACGTGTGGAGGACCTTTATTTTACCTACACCCAAGACATCCTTGCAGGCACGGAGAAATCGGTGCGGGAGGCCACCAAATGGCTGTCGCAGCGGTACCAGCGCATGTGGGGTGGTCTGCTGCAGTACCTTGACGTGCTGTACAACGTGGTGGTACACAAGACGACCTCGACGACGCTGTTCCTAGGCAAGGCGGCATCACGCACCTTGGAGACGCTCGTCACTCAGCCCCCGTCTGATCCAGCAGCGGTAGCGTGGAAGATGCGGTACCTGCGCTCCCGCCGTGAGCTGCTGACCGCAGTGGGGATTCTCCGCATTGAGTACGTAGAGCCTCGTCTGTCCTACGACGCTGCGGCAGCCGCTCCACCAACGGATCAGGAGGCGGTGTCGCAGGCTGAGGCGGCGGAGAGGACGGAGCTTGTGGAGCACTGCTCCAAGGTGCTGCTCGACAAATTACCCCCTGCCGCAGCGAAACAGCTAGCCAGCGCCACAGCAAACATGTCAAGCTTCTTGGTGGATTTGCTGGGCCCCAGCGCTAAGGACTTACATCGACGGCTGAACGAGGCCAGCGTTGCAGTAGCAGAGTCGTCGTCTTCGTCTCTGTCTTCGACGTCGAATGCGTCGGGGGCGAACATCGCGCAGGTTATTTTGCTGGGCCTGCCGCTGCGTCTCTTCTCCAAGTACTTCCGTGCACACGTCGCCGACCTCGTGCGTGGTGGGGTGAACGCGATGCCTCAGCCAAACAGCGTGGTTTTCTCCAAGATCGGCGTGAGCAAGTCGACCGCGCTGCGCTACCTGCTCGGCAAAGACCGCGTAGCCTCCGTGCAGGACGACTTCCAACTGCACTTCACCTACAACCCTGGGCCAGACGCCACACCAGAGACGTTGGCGGCGAGCTTCGTGGGCTGCATCCGCCGCAGCCACGGCATCGCCATGGGCGACAATCCGCAGTCCACCGACTACGAGCTGACTGTTTTTAGGGACGTTCCCTTTCTTTCAGTGGAGAAGGAGTCGCAGCGGGTGGAGCGGCAGAAGCGCATTCTGCGTCGCCTGCAGAGGACCCAGAACATCGAGAGCCACGGTGGGCACCCGGTGATGCCGGACGGCAGCCCGGCACCGTCGTACGTCGACTTAGTGAGCAGTCTGCGGCGCAGCGGACCGATGATGGACGATCGTCTCTTCCGCAACATCAACTACATCGGCGCTGAGGAAGACGGCACGGCGCTGTTCCTTTCTGCCCTGATGCACTACGTCGCGACGGAGCCGAGAGCCGTAAAAGGGGAGATGACACCAGAGGAGTTTCACCACGCCGTCGCGAAGGCACAGGGCACGAGCCGCGACCAAGTGTTGCTGCGCACGCCACCATCGAAGCTGTAAAATCACGCGGACGTATATATATTTGCACGCCATTTGTCTTTCCCCTCCCTTCTCTTTCTCCCTCTTTCGTCGCTCCTTCATCTCTTGTGCGTGTCTGTGCGTGTGCAGAGAAGAGCGCATACATGTCGGGTAAGTTCTGTGGCTGTCGTCTGCTGCGGCGCTTACGCATAGTGCCGCCGTACGCAGGCTAATCTCTTTTGTTCTGCGCACCTCTCGCTTTACGGTGCTTTCGGCTCCACGTCTTTTCCCTCTAATTTTCAATATGATGTGTTTTACTGTTGCGCAGCGAAGATCAAACAGACGGTTTTCTTCCATGTTGTTAATGGTGCGAGATGGCAGGGAGTGGGACAGAACGAGGAGGGTGGGGAGGAACCAGCTATCTCTTCAGGAAAGAACGGAAGCAACGGTGTGAGACAGGTGGTCCATGAAGCCTCTCTGTTCTCCACTTTGTCTTTTCACGAGAGGGTGATGCAACATCAATAACAAGGACATGTTTTGAAGGCAGTCAACAACCAAAACATCAGCAAAGCAGTTTTTTTTCCCCCTGCTCAAAAGGACTACCAGGGAATGATAGCCAAGTGTACCATCGGCAGAATGTGGCATATCACAGATACTCTTGCTGCATCGCGCAGCCCTGATTCAGCGGAGACAAACAATCAGAGAGGGCATCCGACACTGACTGATAGTATCCCCACTCATCAGCAACAGCAACAACAAAAATGAAACTGAAGGTGAGCTACTGCTTGTTGTTTTACGCTCTGCCTTGTCAATTTCCTTCGTCGCTTATCCTCCTTGCGCTTCTTGACTTATTGTTGTATATTGCATGCATCCCCCTCCCCCTCTCCCTTTGCACACACACACACACACACGTACATACACCTACGCACGTACATGACTCTCCTCCCTTTTCCTGTTTTGCTGCGTCCCTTACCTCCTCACGTAGTCTATCCATTCCTCTGATCGTTTTTTTTTTGGTGTATTTCTTACGCCTCCTCGCCCTTTTCTTTCTATTACTGTCAAGCCCGGTACTTTTTGCATCTCTCCCCAAAAGCAGTATTCAAGAATCCTCTCGTGCTGACCGAACAAAGCAGAAATGTCTGCGAAGAGCTCCTCCGTTGCCTACCCGGTGAAGGGGAACCACTACGCGGGGGCCCAGGCAGCTGATCCAGCGGCGCAGCCTTCCTCTGCGTTGGAGGCGGAGTACCACCGGCTGAAGGCTGAGATTGACGCCGCCCGCGCCCGCCGCGAGGCACGCGTGCGGGAGGTGACGCACGGCAAGGCCATGCCCTCGCTCGAGGAACTGCGTGACGAGCGTGTGCGTCTGTCCGAGCAGGTCCGTCACCACAAGGACGAGCAGGACTCGCTGGCGCTTGACATCGAGGGCCAGGAGGGTGCGGCGGAGGTGTACCAGATGGCCGCGCGAGTGCAGCGCCTGGAGCACTTCGCCAACCGTGCCGAGGAGTACGCGGACAAGACGCTGCCGGAGGAGATCGAGAAGACGGTGGAGGAGGATCGCCACCAGTCCAACGCTGAGCTGTGCGCTTACATCCAGGAGCTGCAGAATAAGCGCTCTACCGCCCTCAAGAAGGTCGTGGCCTCGCAGGAGAACCAGTGCAAGAAGAGTCAGCGCCAGCAGGCAAACAAGAAGAACTCGGCGGCGGCTGCAGAGGAAGAGGACCCGGAGGAGAAGAAGGCCGTCGAGCATACCAAGGAAAACAAGGATGAATCGGAGGTGCTGGCCGAGAAGATTCGCAAGTTCCGCTCTATGAAGACGAAGCTGCTGAGCGATATCGTGAAGGAGAAGGCCGATAGCCGCAAGATGGAGGACAGCATGCGCACCCGCATCCGCGCCGCCGAGCTGGCCAACGCCCGTGACGCTCGCCAGTGCAAGGAGAAGAACGACCACAATGCCGCTGTCACTACCAACTCGCAGCTGCTTATGGATCAGCTCAACGTCGAGCACTACGGCTTCGACAACGCACCGACGACGAAGCAGCTGCTGCAGGACCGCAAGGACCGCGAGGCCACGCCGCCTCCCACGCCGATCAACGAGCGCGCGTACGGCCGCCACGGGTCTGAGGCGTCGAATGGGTCGAAGAAGTCCCACACGAACTCTGTCTGCTCCCGCCAGCGTGCCGCGAAGCCGCCGATGGTGGCGCTGAAGCGCACCGAGTCGCAGACGAACCGCGACAACGCCATTCGCGAGGAAGTGTCGGCCTCACGCCGGAGGGACAGTGACGCTGCCAGCTACCAGTCCTCGCGCCGCCAGTCGCTGTCGAAGCCGCCGCTGGTGGCCTCGAAGCCGACGGCCTCGCAGCAGAATCGCTCCAACGCCATCCGCGAGGAGCGCGAGCGTGAGGAGGCGTCGGTGTCGCGCCATCGTCAGCGCAGCAGCTCGATGACATCTGACGTCCGCCCGCCGTCCGTGGCTGCCAAGTCGACGGCGTCGCAGCGCAGCCGTGAGAGCAAGCAGTAAGAGAAAGTAGGAGACGTCACTGTAAAAAATGAGGCGATAACGTGCAGAGGCGACAAGGGGGGAGGGGGAGGCGTTTCTCTCTCTCTCTGTGTGTGTGGGACAGGTGGTGGGCAATGCTGCGGCCTCGTTGGGGTTCCGTCTCGAGCTCCACCGTCTTCCACGTTCGCCACCTCCATACATTTCCTCACATTTTCCTTTTTTTTTAGTTCACCTTTCTCTTCTGCTTCTGTGGGTTCCCTCGCAGAAGAAAGAGCAGAAAAAAAGGGAGGAAAACCGGCAGATGAATAAGCAAAAAAGCAACAACAACATCACCAACATGGACGACAGCCTGTACGTGCGTGTGTCACTTATTTTCTTTTTTTTTCTCTCACTCCCCCCTCCTTCACGTCTCCCTCTTTTTATTTAGACGCCTTTTTCTTTCTGTGAAATACGCGCTCTTTTTTTTTTTTACATGTTTGGTTAGTCGAAGCGGACTTGGTGGGTGCATTTCTGTTTGCGGCTTCTTCTTTTTTTTTTTACCACCTCTCTCTCCCTCTTTCCAGAGTCTTCTTCTTCTTTGACTATGCGTATCATTAAGCTCTCTTTTTTTTCCCCATGTTCTCGCTCTACCTTTTGTTTTCATCTACGCTGTACTACCTCTGATTTAAATCACTGTGTTTTTCTTTCTGTTCTTATATCTTTTCGATTGGTGTGTGTTTTCGTGTGTGGTGTTTGGAGGCAGAGGGAAAATAAAGGAAGGGGTACTTTGAGGCTGTCGGTGAGAAGGCTTGCCTGAAAGAGCTCTCTGTGTGTGCTGTGGTGTTGTCTGCAGTGACGTGGAAATGGTGAGGGGGGGGGGCGAGGGGCATTCAAGCTGATGTGCTGTACTAACGAACTTGTGGGTGACGCAGGACAGCTCCATGCCAGCTTCAGTGTACCAAAAAGGAGGAAAAGGGAGCGGAGTATCACAGCGCAGGCTGTTGAGGCGCAGATACGAAAAGGTATGCACTTAAAAAACAGGGGGGGACAACACCTTCTGTGGTGCACTGTCGTGCGCCTTGCAGTGAAGCTGTGCGGTTTGAGAGAGAAACAAACAAACCGGGGAACGACTTGTTGCTGCTTATCGCCTCCCTCCTCCCCACCACCAGCTACACCCTATGCTCTGTGCATGGTGTACCTGGAGTGTGTTGGGTTGTGTGAAAGATCGGACGCGGGCTCTTTTGTACTCGTGGCTCTAGGAAAAAGAAAATAACAAACGAATGGATATGGTGTCGTCTTTACATTTGGTTTAGTCTGTAGATGATGCGCTGAAAAGACCCAAAGAGAGAAGAAAAAAAAGTGACCGTCACGTCTGACAAAGGCGTATCACCGCACACCGCGATACGGTGGTTTGTGTGCAACAACAAAAGCAGGACATTGCGTAGCACGAGTGGAAGGTGCTACCACAAAAAAAAAATAACGAGCGCATGTGCTGATTGATTCTGCTCGAGGAGTGCAAGGTGGGTGAGGTGAGGTGACGCCAGTAATGCCCTTATTCTGAAAATGGCAGGGGTACTGGAGAGCGAACGGTTTTGTGGAATTGTTCGGGCAACACCAGAGAGCTCGTCACGTGGGAACCATTGAACAATCTCCTCCGGCCAACTCAGTTTTGTCCATGTAATGACCGCTCATGCCGTCGACTCTGTCCCTCCACCACAAAGAAACTAAAGCACAGTGCAGTGTTAAGTCCCACCACTTTTTTCTTTCCCTTATTATCCTCATCTATTTTCTTCGGCTGCTCTATCCCATTTAATGTTCTTGTTTCCCGGTGCCGTTTGAGGTGGATCTTAGTACATACCTACGCACACACGTGTACACAGAATCAGCTAAAGCTAAAGGCAACGCGCTGAATTAGATAAGTGCACTCAAACTCGTCTGACGTGTTGGTCTACGATGACGCTTGAGGCTGCACAGGATGGGCTGAGAGGCTCCACGGCGGACGAGCTGTGCTCATGGCCTTCGGATGCCGTGGTGTGCTTCGAGGCATTTCGTGCGGCCTTTCGGGCGTGGCACGAGTCAACGACTGCGATGGACTGGGTGCAGCACAACGAGTACGCTGTGACGCTCCTGTCGGCCTCCAACTTGCTTCCGTGTGACGTTACCTTCACGTCTGACAACTCAATCGACACAGAGGACAGCAGCTCCTTCCCACGTGTGGCTTCGTCTTCGCCAGCACTGTTGGGGCTCATGGTGCAGGCCCCGTGCTGCGGTGTTTCGACGACACTTTCTGTAGACGAGCAGCTGACGCTGGCGCAGCTGCCGCGTGTCTTCCCTTTTCCCACGAATTCACATCAAGCGATTGCAGTCCGTAACACCACCACGGGCCAGGGCGCTACATTTGTGACTGATGACTACTCAGCTGCTCTTACTGTGCTCGAGCGTCAGCAGCGCATCGTCGTCGGTCTGCTTACACGAGCCCACAGGAACCACTGTCTGTGGCGCGATCCGGTTGCTACAGATCCCGTAGAGGGCGAGCGGTGCCGTGAGGTGTCCTGCACAGCGCGGCAGCTTCTCCTCGGTGGCCCTTCGCTTTGCGTCACCGACTCCACGCTGGTGCGCACGTTCTGTGCTGCAGTGATCGTGCGTGCCGCCTCCGCAGCTTCAACTGCAAATAACGATGGCGTGAAGAACACGTCGGTACGCGGTCGTTGTCTTCTACCCCGTGGTGCACCTCCGAGTGAGGTGCGAAGGTGGATGGAAGAGACAGCATGCACATTACAGTCTTCAGCGTCGGCGACAAGTACCTCGAATGACTTCAGCGGTACGGATAGCTTGCGTGATCGACTGCCCCATCTGCGTTACACCGGCAGCAACACCAACCAGCGCATTTTGCAGCTCTTCTTCGCACCAAAGAAGCGCGTACGGCCGGACTCCGGCGCAACCGCAGCAGGAGGCAGTCCCGCTGATGCCCACGCGGAGGCTGACATGAGCGAAGGGGTCATCATGGAGTACATGAGTTTGCTAATGGCCTTGTACGGCTACACCACCACAGCTGTTAATGTCGCACCTCAGAACAATAGTAGTGCCGATGGGGAGGAGCTGCGAGACAAGAGCGACAACGAGGAGGCCCCTGCCCCTACTTCTTCTGCTACTACTGCTGCATCTTCTGCCGCCACCAACACCGCTGCCACCACGTGGGATGGTCCGCCTGTTCTTGTGGACTCTTCCGAGAGCCAGGAAGGGAATCGGACGACGTGCGTGGAGGTGGTGAAGCAGCACCGCAGCCTTCCTGCCTTCAATGCAGCAGAAATGCTGGGCCGCCGTATTAGTTGCCGCTATTGCGCCCGTGCACCGTGGGTCACCGTGCAACAGGAGGACGTTACAACGACGACGACGACTACTACCAAGACGATGGTCGTCACCACGGTGGCGGATCCGATGTCTTCTGTGAATCCAGATGCCATCGTTGAGGTCCCTGATAATCGCCGTGAAGCGTCATCTGGGCGACAAAGCACAAGTCAAAGCGATGACTCGAAGGGCTTTGTGGAGGCGGAAGGGGTCGACAGCCTCTCTCCAAGCAACGTAGATGAGTCGGAGGCTCACAGTGAAGAGCCCCACGGCGAGGAGCAGTATCACGATGCACTGCCAGAGGAGGAGCACGCGGCTGAGGAACCGGTGCCTGATCCCGGTGTGGGGCACGCTAGCGAGGTGGAAGAACGCGGTGGTGATGCAGAGGATGATACACAGTCTGCTGTACGCGCGTGCCCCAGGACTGCGGCAGAAGTCGATGATGTCACACCTTTGACCATGACAAAGAAGGAGCACGTGGAAGGAGGTGAAAAAGAGGCAGTCAACTTCACTTCCGCTTCTGGTGCTAGTGGTGCTGCAGAGTCCGACGAGGAGACGGTGCAGGCGGCGCCGGCGGCCATTACGACGGTGACGAGGGCCGTCACAACTATCACGACAATGCGAAGGACCGTGTCGACGACCACCATTACCGCCACCTTCTCACGCCGCGACACTGCCCCGTACGAGCCAGGACACGATAGGTGCTGCCCGTGGCAACGGTTGTTTTTGACGGACACCATCGATGCAACGGCGTTGGCGACGGCGGCGCGCTGCATGGACTTTACGTTCGTGGTGGACGAAAGTGCGGAAGAGACGCCGAACGACGGTGACACGACGAGTGGGCAGGAGAGTATTGCGGAGAGTGGTGAGGATTGCTGTGAGAGGCGGACGCCGGCTGCGAGTGCGCTCCAGGTAGAAGATCAAACTGCCTGTGCGGCCTCGTCGCAAGCGGAGCTTGAAGTTGCCGGAACCGCGATGACGCTGCTGCAGCCACTGGCACCGGAGCACGCTGCCCCTTGTGTTGAAGAAGGAGTGACGGGCGAAGGAGATTGTCAGCCTAGCGGCGACGCTGAGATGAACGAGGTTACACATCGTACGGTGCTGGTGCTACGGTTCTTTCTCTCAGAGGTGGAGCGGCTGATCACGTCGTGGCGTCTCAGCGAAGAGTGGGAGCGCACGCGACCAGGCCAGTACCTGCAGCACCCGCTGTGGCACACGTGGAGCGCGGCCAGTGTGCTGCACCCCATTCATACAGACGCTGCGGATGGGGCAATGGAGCAGTACCTGCGCGTGCTGGAGAAGCGTCTTGCACCAGCACAAGCGCGAACGCACACCGTCGACAACGGTGGCGACCACGATGATGATGACCGTGCTTGTGACACGGCTTCACAGAAGGTGGTGGCTGTGCTAAAAACGAGGCAGGATGTGCTGGACACCGTCGGGGCCCCTCTGTATCAGCCCTCCCCTGCCATGGTGAACAAGACGGCGGAGAGTACGTTACGTGTGGCAAGCGAGGCCTTGCAGAGGTATTTTGCTTCAATGGGCAACAGTGGCACTCACTATCTTTCTCATACGTCCAACGAGAGGTCCACTGCACTATCGCTGCTAAAAAGCGGTCTGCATTCCTTGCTTGGGGCAGCGGAGCGGACTTCAACGCGGGCAGGTGACACAGGCGAGAGGTACGATGGTAAGGAAGCTGCGGGACAAGAGGACGTGCCCACAACACGTGGTGCAGAAGCGGCAGCCCTGACCACCTCTGAGATACTCCTTACAGAGGGTTCTGCAAAGAACGCATTTCTTGCCGCTATGCAGCGCCGCTACGGCGATGACATCGACGCGCTGAAGGAGTCCCCTGCGCTTCAGCTGCGCTCGGCGCTGCTGCACGACGCTCTGCCATACGTCCTCTATCCGTTTGTGGCCCCGCATTACTGTCAGGTGCACGCCGGAGAGCCGGTGCACACGATCGAGCGGAGTTCTACTGCCGTGGCGATGGACGATGTTGCGACGCCACTCTCGACCTCTGCACTTCACCTGATGAGCAGCAGCGATCGAACCAACGTGGAGCAGTATCTGCAACGTATGCGGGAGACATCACAGGAGGAGCAGATGCAACTGCAGCGTGAAAATGAGGCGGAGGCGCAGCGTGTGGCGGCGGCGGCGGCAGTGGCAGCCCAGCAGGCACAGGCGCAGGCACAGGCACAGAACCACTCAGCACCGCCTCCTACTGGTGTTTCAAAGACGGCAGGGGGTGTAGTGCGTGGGGTTCAGCGGAGTACGCCACGCCCGGCTCCGGCAGCACCTTTTCACACACATCCGCTTCCGCATTCGCAGCAGCAGCAGCAGCAGCAGCAGCAGCAGCAGCAGCAACATCAGCAACACGGTGGTGCTGTAGGCGTAAACCAAAAAGGTGGTCCCGCGCCCACACCGTATCGAAGCGGGGCCAGCTCACACTCCACAGCTGGGGTGAACGTGCCGCTACAGCAGCACCCCCATGGTACCGGCGGCGACCGCTGGAACAGCAATTTTCAAAATCCCTCTTTTGCCAACGCCGGCCCTGCCCTGCTACCTGGCGCGTGGGGCGGCATGGTGGCGTTCCCTTCAGCTCCGTCCACCCCATCACCACCTGTACTCTTCGCAGGTAACCCAGCAGAAGCCACCAATGCAGCTGGGAAGTGTCTCCACGCCTCGCAGCCAGTTTTTGCCCAAGGAGGAGAGGGGAGCAGCGCCGTACCCGATGACAACGGTGCCGTGCTCTCGAGTGGCTTTCCCTTTGGCTGGTCCCCCTTGGCCTCTGGCCCTGAAGAGCCCAGTGTTGGTGGTGGTAGTGGCGGAGGCGGCAGCCACATCGCGGACGGAGGCGGCGTTCTGAGCTTTGGTGGCGGTGGTTCGGTGCCCAACTCCTATCATGCAAGCTCGCCACAGGCGGCACCACCAGTTCTCTTCGGCGGCTTCAACGGGAATGACCGCGCAGGAGGTGCGCAGGATGGGGCACCGTACGGCGTCACCAGTAGCATCAGTGGTGGTGCTCGCCTCAGTGACGGACGTAACCCACGTAGCACAGGCGTTTTGACTGGCAGTGGTAACACAAGCTACACGAGTGTCTTGAGCTCTAGCGGTGGCGGTGCGGAGGAGGTGCGCCTCTCGAACTGGAGTGTGCAGTCAAACCCCACCCCCTCTTCAAGCAGCGGCGGCGTGCTGCTAGCAGGCAACGTTGGTGTTCTTTCCCGGAACACGGGAGGTGGGGATTACAGCGGTGACAGCTCCGCACAGGGGCGTGGCGGCGCCAGTGGTGGTGGTGTTGGAGTGATGCAACACCGCGGTGGTGGTGGTCGCTCGAAGGGGCAGAGCAGCAACGCTGGTGGAGTACAGAGCAGCAGTAGCAACAGCGCTGCTGGTCGTGGTACGAATGCGAATACGCCGAGCAACGCAGGCCGCGCAGTCTTGGGCAGTGGTGCAGGTGGGAGCACTACTGGGGCTGCTGTTGCTCTGAGTGGAGGCAGAGGTGGTCGCGGACGTGGTCGTGGGAATCCGCCGCGGAGAGGTGGTGGTGGTGGTGGAGGCCGTAGCAGTTATCGTCGCGGTGGAGGGTGACAGGAACGTGGTCTGGATGCATTAACACAGCTTTTCTGTTTATTTTCTTTTCATTCCTCAGATGCTGCATATCTTTGGACTGCCAGGGGTGCCGTTCTCAGAAAGGGAGAGTGTGTGTGTGTGTACTGAACTATACTAATAACATTCAAAGAGAAACAAACAGTAAAAAGCCAAGGCAAGGTGGTCTTCTCAACACCTACGCGATCGGCGAGGCTTGTCTGTGTCTCCGCAAGAAGATAGTGGGGCTTCTTTTCTTTCAGAAAATGCGGAGCCCTTGTGACGTTGTCAAGGGCCCCTCCCCCTCCCCCCTCCTTTTGTTTGTTCTCACTCTCAGCAAGCGGGGAGAAGGTGTGAACGTGTGTGTTTCTCGATGCCGATTGCGGCAGCACGGGATCGCTCCCTCCCTCTCCCCTATTCACACCGCTCTCTCGCCTTTCCGTGGTGGAAGCACCCCCTTTTCCCCTCCCTTTTTAATCCCCCTACCAAAACTATTCTCTTGGTGCTACGGAGGAAAGAGCACTTCATCCTAGCCGAAGTAGTTCATCGCGCGGGTTCCGCCTTCTCAGCGTGCTCACTGTTGGACAGAGCGAGGGTAATCCCCTGACTCCCCCTCCCCTCCTCCTCCTCTTCCCAACACCCACGCACCCCTATATATATACACACACAGTTTCTTTGTTTTTTTCAACACGTACATTTAACAGGCAGTAGTAGTTGTTTATCCAAAAAAACCAGCTTACCCATACGTAGATACACGCGCAAGAGTAAGGTGGCACCATGGCGCTTGTTCCCCAAACACAGGAGCTGCAGCGGGAGGTAGAGAACGTGCATCAGCTGCGCCGTGCTTTGCATGACGCGTATATTGTGGAAGCCGCCTTGGGCCGTCGTTCCGCCAAGGATGCGAGCAAGCCGCCGTCTGCGATGGAGGTGCACCGTACCCTTGATGCGCCGACGCTGAATGTGCTGAAGTCGCCCAACTACCCATTCACGCTGTGCGAAGAGGCCCCACCGTCCTATGTACCGCCGCCAGTGCCGTACGATGTGGAGGGCGAGATCGATTCTCTCAAGCAGCGCGTGCTGCAGGTGCAGGAGGACTTCCAAAACTATCAAAAGCAACACAGCCGCAGCGGGGCTCCGTTGAGCCAGTCGCAGGTGCTTGACTTCTTTGGCCGCAATGCCACCTACGCGGAGATGGCGTGGGAGGTCTCGTCGCTGCAGTGGTTTTACCGCTGGGTTCTGTCGCACTCCATCAGCCACCTCTGGAACTGCAAAGAACAGCTGGAATACGTGCTGACGGAGAACAATCAGGAGCTTCCGCAGTCAGCGGAGGAGATGGACCTGTGTCTTCAAGAGCTGCCCTTCTCCGCCGCTGTCTCCGTCTTAGACACGGACCGCCAGTGTGTGGTGGCGCAGGAGCGGCGCCGTTTGCGCTCCATCAGCCGCACTTTCCGTGACGGCTTGCCGGTGGAGGCGGTGACGGCGGCCACTAGCTCCTACCTGACCCCGGAGGAGAAGTACATGTACCAGGAGTTTTTCAACCAGTCAGAACACATGCTGCTTCTGCTGAACCACACACTGATGCTGAACAAGGCCAACAGCAACCTTGTTCAAGGCAGCCACAACCACACGTCACAGAACAGCGCGGCTGGACTTCTGTCTAACGCGCAGATATCAGGCCGTGGCGGCTCCCTCGACAGCGGTGCCGTGGTGGTGGCGACCGACTCCATGCTGGGCGAGATGGACACCGCGGGGCTCGCCGAGGAAACACTGAGTGCCGTGTCGGCAGAGCAGGAAGTGATCATGACACTCATGAAGACAATTCGCGAGCGTCAGCAGCGCGACGAGTGCTTCGACGTGTCGGCGGCGGAGTACCAGCACAGCCGCAAGGCGCAGATCGCCGTCTACGGCTGCGTGCTGAGTGACATGAGTCTCATGGGACAGCAAATGGGCCTCGTCGCCGAATTTATCGAGCGTTACGAGGACTGGCTGAAGCTGCGTGGATTTCAGACTCACGAGCAACTTATGAGTGAGCTGTCAAAGCGCAGCGGAGGGACGGCCTGGCCGATGCTCCGTGGGTATGGCGAGTATGGGTCGGAGGACACCCACACGCACTTTGTGCCGCCGACGGAGGAGATGATGGCACGCTGCCCACGACCGTCAGACGGGCACGGACCCCGCGATGACACGTACACTCAGTTTGATTCCGCTAAGAACCCGCGTGCGCCGCTGACTAATCAAAACCTGCTGACCAAGCCACCAGCACCAGCGCGGCGTACACCGCCCAGTGCTGCATCAGGTGAACCCGCACCGGCATCGAAGGCTCCGCCGACTACTGCTCCGATTTCGAGCACAGCCTCGGTGCGGTCGGCGCCATCGAAGGGTGGACAGAAGCCGCCGGCAGTCAGCGGGGCTGTCACGCTGCCTGCGTCGAACGACGCGGCCGCTCCGCGTCTCGAGCGTGCGAGCAGCGAGATCGCCCACGCCTTCTACGGCATCCTCGAGCAGACCGCGGCGGCCTGCCCGAAGGCCAGCGATGGAGTGGTGGCCCGTGCGTGGCTCACGGCGTGCGTGCGCTTCACCGTCGTGAAGATTCTGCGCCGTGAGTGGGACATCGGCAACACGGCAAAGAACATCGCCCAAGCGGAGGAAGAGTTGCTGGGGATGCTGCGGCGCAACGGCGCCTATTCGCGTCTGACCGCCACTGCCGCCGCACTGTGCGTCGTGACACAGGAGGTGGCACGGCTGTGTGTGGCCCGGTGCGAGATGCGCTCCCTGACGGTGGAGGTGCCGGTGGTGGTGCACGTCCCAGAGGATGCGGACGATTACGCGCAGGCGGTGGCGGATGTCATGAATCCAGTCGAGGAAGAGCGGTGGAGCAGTGTGCTGGACGCGCTGTGGTTTCAGGCCGACCCCTCCGGCCTCGCCAGTGGTGGTCTCCTGCTGCAAAAGCCTGCTGCTGCTGCCGCGGGTGGCGCGATGCCGGCCTCTGCGCGTCCCAACAAGAAGAGCCAGCTTCACTTCCTCTGCATCGAGGCCATCGACGCACCACCCACCCCACAAAACCGGTGCGTCGCTGCGATTAGACTGCGGTACCGTCTGCCGCGCATGTCACCTGAGACCACCACCAGCCGCCGCGCCGCGCCGGCCTTGGCGGCTGTGTCGGAGGCACAGCCATCTAGCAACCACGGGATGGCCCGTTACCAGCTGGCCCGTCACGTGCTTGCAGCCCTCTTCGAGATTGAGGCGAAGGGACTGCTGCCGTGCTTTGCGTGTCGCGTGTCGGAGGCAGCGACGGTGCCGCTGTCGCAGGCGATGTTCGTCACCTTCGACGACACCAACACCAGCGTGGTGGTGGACAAGTCGCACGTGCCGTCGCTCTGCGTCTTGCCACCTGCTGCGATTGAGCTGAAACGGCTATATGCGGATGTTGGCGCCGCCCCTGCGCCGGAGGGTCCGGACGATGAGCATTACACGTCATACAGCGTGCCTGTTCATTTCAGCACGATTGGCTTGATGGTGGCGACGGTGCTGGAAGACATGGCGGTTCGCGTGCCGGTGCTCAACGACCTGTACATGACCGCCTCCACGGTGCGGGAGCAGGCCTTGTGGGAGGTTCAAAACGGCGCTTCCTCGAAGTGCTTCGTGAACGCCACCACCCACCCCATCCCCGTCTCCTGCGCACCCGCGAAGACACGCGCCATCAGCATCCAGCGAGAGTCCGTGACGAACCGCAACAGCACGGCGGCGGTGCGTCGCTTCATCTCGCCGCTGCTGCGCCACGTCGACGACAGGATCGCATTGCTGGAGTTCGGCGGCGGTGGCAGCAGCACCGTTGCGGGACGGTCGAACCACACGAGTGTGAACCCGGAAGGCTCCATCTCCTCCCCACGCGGGCCACCGCCACCACAGCAGTCCGTGACAGGCCGCCAGACGCAGATGGTGGCTGGCAACAACGGCGCCGCATCGCCGTCGCCGTCCGCTGTTCGACCGAATCGTCGTTGAGCGACAAACAAACTTCCCCCCAGGAAAGAGATCCTCTATAGGTACCCCACTGCAGTTTGAGACGGGGTGGGGGAAGAGGTGTCTCTGTGTGGTGTCCCTCTCCTCCACGCTCAATCTGTTTTTCTTTGTGAGGAGGGGAGGGACTGGCGCAGCGGCTGGTCGCCGTCCCCCTCCCCCAAAGAGAGATAAACAGGGACACGTGGACGCAGAGGAAAACGGAGTTGCTTCTATTTCTCATTTGTTTGTTTCAGTCCTTTTTTTTGACTATCTATTCTAGTTGTGTCTTGTTCGAACGGTTTCTGTCCGTCTTGCCTCTCTTCCTTTCGCTTGTATTCTGTACCCCCCCCCTTCCTTTCTTTTTTCCTTCATTCCTTTTTAATTATTTTTTGCTGGCCGAGATTTTTCTCTATTTGTTTTTCCATTGCGTTCACACTATAGCCTATGTCTATCTGCATCTGTAGGTGCGAGTGAATGTATGTGTATGTTTCCGTGCGTCTGCGTGCACGGGATGTTGTCGCCCAGCTGTAGAGATAGGCGTTGGAACTGCGTCGAATGTAGATTTTTTTTTTTGCTGTTTCTCTTTCAACGGCGTGTTTGTCCTTTTTTTTTCTCTGTCTTCATTGTTACTTTTCGGGAGGGGTGGAACGAGGCACATCCGCGCTGGGCGTATTCCTCTCCTCCTCCCGAAAAATCGGAAGCGTTGCTTCACATCGCGTGCTCGAACGCGTTGGCGGATGTGCAACGCACAAGCCAAAAAAAAAAGAAAAGAGGTGCTGAGATGATTTCTTCTCTTTGTTTCTTTTTCTCCTTTGTTTAGCTCTTTTCTCCGAATCGCGTTGGTGTAGCGGAAGCTCTGGGGTTGTCTGCGTCGTATTCAAAAAGGAAGCAAGAAACGCAATGGAAGAAGTTGGGAGAAAGAGAGAACGTTGAATTCACTTTCTGTGGACCTCGACAGTGATATGTCCACAAAGGAAGAACACACACAGTAAACTCACGTAACCTTCACTAATGCGAGAGAGGGGCGACGATGGGGTAGTTCGTAAACTCCAGTACATGCCGGTGTGGAAGGCACAAGGGAAAACAGTGCTTTTCAGTCGTCGAGAGCTTTGCTCCCTGAGTACATACTCTATGATACAGTGGAATGCACGTGTATCAGCTGAGCTTCATGCCTCTCGTGTGTGCGTGTGTGTGTATGTGTGTGCTAAAGGCTCTCTATCTTTTTTTGTTTTTGTGAGCTTCGTGCGGTGACCCCGGTGATCGTCAGGGAAGGTGGACATGCAGAGTGAAACACCAAGCACAGCTATGGGAAAGGCTACACAGTGCATGTCCCTCTCTGCCTCTTCTCCAATTCCCGCGACGACAGATCGGAGATGGCTGAATGACAGCAGCCACAATACGCACATACACATAAAAAAAAAGAACTAAAAGAAGAGTGTGTAGAGAACTACGAAGCTGGGCAGCTCTCATTCATTCCTCCGCGTAAACTTGTCTCATTTGTGCTTTCCTCTCTATTCTTCTCTCAAATTCGACCCGACCCTTCTCTTTTCATTCTTTTGATCTCTATCTTCAACGCTAATTTCTTTTTTCTCGTCCAAATGCGGACAGAGCTTTAAAACAAAACAAACAAAAAAAAAGCTGTTTTTTTTTCATTACATTTTGTGACGTGTGCATATCTCCTCTGGAGTACAAACAGCGTTTTTTGCACACGTCCGTTAAACGTGTCTGATTGTTTGGAGACTCTCGTTTCCCCCTTTTCTTCGTTTTGCTTTTGTTATCGCCGTTGGAAGAGTGTTGGCTTTTTGCAAACGACGTTTTCATTCCACGGCTACCTTCTCTATCTCCAAGATCACAGACATAAGTTATCGGAGGGGAAGCGCTGTCCTGTACTTCTTTTAGTCTTTCTAATACCACTGCACCACCAACAAGCACTACCTCTGCATACTATACATACGCTGGTCTGTGCGCGTGTGCGTGCGAAAAAGAAAGAGCTTCTGCTATTATAGGTAGTATCCACTTCCTACGCGGACCTTCATCGCGGTTTTCTCCTGTGACGGTCTTCGAACGTATATTCGACAAATTACTTACGTGCTTTCACACACACTTTCGCCAAGGACCGTCTTTTTTGAAAAGTACTTTCCTCCACTTGCGTACATTTTCGTCAAGCAAGGAATTCATTCTTCGATGACGATATGATGGAGAGCTCTGGTGTGTCTCACGCGGCGGAGCGGAATGTCCGCATTCTCCGCTACGGCTCCCTCGCCATCCTCGGCGGCTACGCCATTGCAACGTGCTACAAAATCGGTCTTGTCAGCCGCATCCTGCCAGCGAAACTTACCAGCTCGCTCGAGTCCACTGTTGAGGCGATTAAGAAGCGGACGCAGCCGATCGGTGATGTGAAGCGGTTCGCATTGGCACGCGCGCACCTCACCTACACATATGGACTAGCAACGTCGGGCATGCTGGCCGTTGCGGCGGGCGTTGCCACGTTCTGGGCCGCTCCGAAAATCCCTTTTGCCATTCCGACGGCCATGACGCTTGTGCCGGCGGTGCTGCTGGTGGGCGTGCCGAAGGCCTACATGCAACCGGCAGCCCGGCTGCTGTGCTTTTACCTGTCTTTGTATTCGACCGGCTACGCCTTTGGCCCAATTGGATGGGTTGCGCAGGACACACTCGTCGTGTTTGTTCTTCTTTCTGGCTGCACGATGACCGGCTTGTGCCTTCCGCTCTACCTCACGCGTGGAATGATCAGCTACGTGGTGGGTGCACAGGTGTTGTCGTCCGCGCTGTCCGTTGCGCTTGTCACGGCGCCAAAGCACTCAACTAACTCTGTAGTGCTTAAGAAACTGAAGAATCAGGCTGGTGTGCAGATTATCTTAAATGGGGACATTAATGTGCTCTTCACGATGCAACTGTTGTCGAATATCGGTGTCTGTGTGCTGCACACGCTGCCGAACATCTACCGCTTTGTCAGTTGGAAGGGATCGGAAGGGGAGCTGACGGACTCGGTGGATCCTGTGAAGGAGGCGTTTGCGATTTGCGCTGGCGCGATGTACATCGTCTACCGTACCGTCCGCTGGTCGTGCCGCCTCCTCATCCGTCGTGTGATGTCGGACAATCAGCAACCAACGCATGGGGGAGCAGGGCAGAATACGTGGCTTGCCATGTCAAACCACTCCCTCGACGTGAACCGTGCAAGCGGGGTGGTCTCGGGATTGGTGATGGGGCTGTGGTACGTGCGGGCCGTCTCGCTCCTGCAGAAGGGTGACGTCGAGACGACGTTGAACCAACTGCGCACGGTATGTGCGCGAATTTCACCTATGGTATTGTTGCTCGGCAGCCGCACCGCAAATTGTTGAGGGCGTATTATGCTCTGGTATCAGGCAGCGCAGCACACTTTTTTATACTTCTTTCTGTTTTCCTCCTCCTTTTCGTTCTGTCTCTAGTTTGTCTCGAGATGCTGTCGCGCTACACGAGTGCGGCGTCTCTGCTGGACCCCTTTCTTTGGAAGCAGCGACAACCAACAAGTCCGGGAACAAGATAGAGAAAAACAGAAATGCCAAACTGCCGTTACAGAATGGGCCGCGTGAAACCCAAACAACGCACGTGTCTTCCAACAGGGCACGCGCTCTGGGGATGTGCAGCGGTCATCCCCCCTTTTTTTTCGCCGCACATCTTCCGCACACCAACCCCTCTGTGGATCACCTCTGCTTTTCGGCTTTCAGTAGATGCTATTGGACACGACTGACGTGCTGTTTTGTGCTGCTCAATAGGAAATGCGATTGGTGGGAACGCCACTCAGAGGTACCCTTCACAGAGGAAAAGAGTCTTGACAAATAAAAAGTCAAAAAGGATGAAGGAAGGGGAGCATGGAAGAGGGAACCAAACAAGAATTAAAGACGCGATTGACGTTGTGATGCATGTCTGCACTCTTCTCTCCTTTGCGTTCTTTTCGAGCCTTTTTATTTTACTTTCCCCCTTTTTTAAACACATTTTTAGATTATTGTCTGCTGGGGCGGTGACATTCACGAGTCACACGCGGAGAGAAGAAAAACTCTTTTTTTTCCCCCGCTTCTGATCTTTTTGTGCGCTGAGAGGGCTATGCAGCAGCTGAACGCAGTTTTTATTTTTCTACTTTTCTTTGGCTCCTTATAAAAAGAGAGAGTTTCTGCGGCACGACGAAGAGGATCGCATCAGCGCTGTCGTGTGCCCGCTTTGTTGTCCTTTGCACATCTCAGTCGTGTTGCTGCGATGGACACGTTTGACTCCTTCGCGACCCACTCGCTGCGCGATGTCACCCACCACGTCTTTTGCTCCGCCGTCATCGCCGTCCCTGCGGCGATGGTGGTGAAAAATCTACGGAGTTTCGACAGCATCAAGCGGTACGGCGCCGATGGTGGGGTGATCAGCTGCTGTGTGATGGAGAATCTCGTGCCGGTGGACGAGGTCGGTGTGGTGCGACGCTGCACCCTGCAGCTTCAGCCGTACGCGGGCAAACTAATACGCGAAAAGCTGATCCGATACACGGAGTACCGACATGAAGGTGGTACCGGCGGCGGCGGCGGTATCGGTGATGACATCAGAAGGGCGCCGCGGCAGGTAGTGGGCGAGATGAAGGCGGTTGAAATGTGCATGGAGTACCTGCCATGCGAGGAGGGCGAGCGGTACCGTTCGCCCTTCGATTCGACCGTCGAGGAGGCTCTGCAGCGCACACACATCCTCATTCGCGTTTCCACTGTCACTCGCACACCACACCGTTGCTTTGTGGAGATGAACGCGGAGTGCGTGTTGCGTACGCACCAAGGACGTCACATCAACACCACGCAAAAAGTGCAAGACGTAACCTGTCAGCGGGCGGTAACGGAGTTCTGGCGGTCGTATTTGGATGCGCAGCTGTTTGCGCTGGAACAGCATGTGTGTAAGGAGGCCTTTCCGGAGGTGGAGGCAAGTGTGGATGAGCAGTATCGCACCGCCTTCAGCGCGCACGAGGAGGTGCTGTGTGATTGGGCAGTAGAAGGTAGTGAAACGATGCCTCGGCACGTTGCCGTGGATGAGCTGGAGACGGTTTTGGTGTGGTGGGCCCGCGTGTTGGAGGCCTACAAGCATCAGAAGACGCTAACTGAGATTGCCGAGGCACGAGTGACGAAGATGGGGGTAGCGGGGGCCGCGCCGACCCGCCACGCGCCACTTCACTTCAATGACGGCGAGCGGCTATGCACTCTGACACGGCGGCAGTCTGATTCCGTCGCGAACGGCGGCGGGGGCGGTAGTATTGGTGGTACCCCTCGCGATGTGAATAACTTATCCAGCACGACTCAGACCTCGCAGTCGCACATGGAGATGGCCATTCCCGGTGCGCTGCTTAGCTCGGGATCTCGAGGGACGGGCACGGCCTACTCCGAGCTGAGCAGACAGTCGATGTCGCTCCCGCGAGACCGTCGGCACACCGCGGTGCCAAAGAAGAGTTTTGTGTCCGCCTCCTCGGTGCCGGGAGCTGCGATGCCGGCAAAGGTGCTGAGCCCGGTGTCCTCCTTTCAGACACCTCCGAGTGCGACGGCTGCCTCCCCGTCAAACGTTCTTCAGTTTTCGGTGCTTTCACACGGCAGCCGGCGAAAGCAGCTGACGGCGCAGCCACCACACCTCCTGCAGCACGCGCAGCGTTGTACGTCGAACGCGAACAGTCTCTCGAGTTCAGTCTCGCGGTACAGTGTGCCGAACCCAACGGCTGCGGCGACGGTGGCAGTGCCGGCAACGGGCAGCGAGAACACGGGCCTTTTCTTCAGTCAGCTCTTCCGCACCCTGACCTACAGTAGCGCTGCCACGGCGATGACTGCGCCTGCGGGGGGCCTACCTGCCGTCACCCCCGCACAGAGGCCGCAGGCGTTGAGCGGTGCCGCTGCAGCAGCTGCAGCTGGTTCGCCGTCGGCTACCCCTTCCGTCTCTGCAATGCGCACACCGACTGCCACCACCACCGCCACCAGCCACCTCGCCGCGAGCGCTGCACCGCAGACATCACCCTCCACAAAACCCACCGCTGCTGCCATTTCTGAGGTCGTCGAGTCCTTCCAGCCGGACATGGTGCGACACCTTTTTAGCCTCACAGGTGTCCTGCAAGAAGATGTTGCGCGGCGTATCTTCGCCTCATTGTGCACTTTAGATGACACTGCAGCGCCTCGCTTGAACGCGGAGGGACTGAAGAGCGTTGTGCGTTACCTGGATCTGTGCGGGCTGCGTGAGGGGGGAGCTCTCGCCCGAGGCGATGCCGCTGCGTATGAAGAGGCTTACCGTGCCGAGGTGCAGCGGTGCTACTACCAGCAAAACACCCCGAAAGGGTCGTCCAGCATGCCAAGTGGGGCAAACACCGACAAGGCTGAGTCGTCCACGCTCACCCAGCTCACCGCGCTTCGAGAGGCCAGTCGCCGTAAGGGGGATGAAGCGGTACTCGATAAGCTGGTGAAGTCTCTCTTATCTCGCTTTGCTTTCCAAAGAAAGGGCGTGCTCAACTACGAGGAGTTCCACCTTGCGCTGCTGTACCTCTGGAACAACTAACAGCGCTTCTCCTTTCTCTCTTTTCTGCTCTTCTTAAAAAAACAACTATTTGCTTATTTGGCCGCGCCAAGAGGATGCGTGGGGGGAAGTGATGGAAAAGGTGTCTCGCCAGACTCTTCTTTTTCTTACATCTCCCTTCTCTCCCTGCCTCTCTCTCTATGTGCGCTGCCAATTGAAACCGACCTCTCTTATGCACGCTCATTCGATGCGTGTGGTAGCACATGTAAATTAGCCAGACGTGTTGTTTCTCTTTTTTTCCTATACGTTTTTTTTTTTCTAGTTGACGCTGTTTTCTCTCCTCTTTGATATTTGTCTTTCCTTTTTATTTGGCACATAAGGGATTATATGTGCTGGTCCAGGTCTCTGAGGAGACGTGGATGTTCATCGTGAACAGGACGGAGACGTTTTACCTGTGTGACCGTTGACCGCCACCGTCGATGGCTTCTCCATGCGCAAGAAGAGTGTGACGGTGAGGCGCAACGACATGGTAGAATTTGTACTAGCCGAAATTATGAGACCGCGATGACGTAATCGGCGTGCTCATGTAGGGAGCCATGCCGCTGGCGGTGCGCGCGATTTGCAAGCGTTGATACCTGTTGCGTCCCTACAAGACGGATGAATCCACAGCCAAAACTCCTAAACCGTTAAAAAGACCGCACACACACACACACACACACACACACACGACGAAAAACAACAACAACAACAACAACAAAAACAAAAACAAAACAAACAAACAAAAACAAAAAAAACAGCGTGGCTTGTGCGCATTTATGAAGGGCGTTCATTCAACGGTGTTGAATTGAATTGGACTTTTGTCTTCTGCCTGTATTGTCGCCCCCACTCTTTTCCTTTCCCATTTTCCTCCTCTCGACCTCACCCTCAGGGTCCACTGTCCATTCCCCCCTCCCCTCCTTCTCTCCACGTTGTCCATTGGACAAGGGTGAGTGTGCGTTGGAAAAAAAGGCATAACAAATCACAGAGGGCCACAAAAGAGAAACGAGGGTGGCGAAGAATGCGGCATCGTCGCGGGTGGGCCCCCCACAACACGCCTGCACGTCAGGCTGTATCCTCCAAGTCATGGGCCACAGCGAAGGCGGACAACGACGCGCCTCCAGAATGGCTGAGACGGTCCTACACTCGAACCGTCTCTAAAGATCTGCGCACTGTGGAGCAGCTGCGCTTGTCCTTTGAGGATGTTCGCCGGCAGTGGCGAAGTGCCTGCGATCAGTACACAAGCAGCGAGAGCACCACAACTGCTGTTGTCGCCCCTTGCGGTTCGCACAAACCTCTGCAGCCCGATCTTCGCAGGAAAGTTGATCAGCTGGTAGGCCAACTCAAATCTGTCAAACAGGAGTTGCTGGCACAGCTAACACGACTGCTGAATACGCTTTCCGTCAGCGATGATCTCCCTGCCGCTGCGGGCTTCGTGGCATCATCGCCAGGGAAACAACAGAAGTGTTCTCCTGATGAAAGGTGGCTGTCAGGGCTGCTTGGTGGGCGTGGTGCCGCTGTGGATCATCTCCACTTGTGCACCTCTCAGCAGGAGTACTTGAGCGCGGTGTGGCTGGCTCGCCGCGTGTGGGTGTGGTCCGTCTGCCTCGCTTGCGCGACGATGGATCTCGAACTGCTGTCTGGAAGCGTGAGCTTCTCCGCCCAGCTCTTTTGCGGTTGCCCGTTTGCTGAGCCAACCGAGGGCTGTGATGAAGCAGCTCACTTGCAGGGCTTTGTGCTCCACAGCTGCTATGACCACTCTGGTGAGATCACAGAACAGGTGTTACGGTCAGCGGTGGCGTCAGCAACAGCAGCGGCAGCAGCAGTTCCGGTCACAGGTGCCGCTTCCGCGGAAGCCCCTCGAGAGAATGAAGCGTGCGAGATGCGTGCGTTTTTCGGGTGTGTCTGTGGCAGTCCCTTCACAGCCGCGACGAGACTCGATTCGCGGACGAGTGGGGTCTGCCATTTTGATCCTGGAGCGGCTCTAGTGGGTGCTGCAGCTTCCCCACCTTTGCGACCGATTGTGGGAGATGCGTTCTGGGTGCATGCCATCGCCCTCTGTTACAGCGCCGTTACGCGTGACGACACAGGCGCAGCTCGACTGCTGACGTTTTTTGCGGATGCCTACAGCGCCTTCTTTGAGACTAATGAAGATGAGGAAGAGGATGTGGTGGCTTTCGAGGGCCCACCTCCCCGCGGGGTGGATGAGAGTGGTGAGCGTCTGCGGCGGTGCATTGCGTTCCTCTTGCAGGTGGTTACCCTGCTGCTGGATGAAGATTACCCCGCACTTCAGCAGCTCTGGCAAAGAGAGGGGTACCTGAGCAGTGGTAGATGTGGGGTGGAGAAGCCTGACGTCGCTACGGCAGCAAATATGACAAATGTGACAGTGCCGGCCTGCGATTCAGATTCGGCACCCTTAGTCGTCATGTGTCCTGAGGCGTCGCTGATGGTGCTGCTCGTCCGTCTGCTAGGAGAACATGTGGTCCGTCGTCGCTGGACGGAGCAACAGGTTGGGCAGGCCTTCCGTCCAGTCGAGCCCGTGCCTCACCCAGAGCTGGCTCGAAAGGAGAGCAGCGATGTCAATCCAAATCGACTGGTTTGTGCACTTCTCCAGACCTCACAGAGAGGCTTAGCTCACCCCTCTGGCCTTGAAGCCGAAAACAGCTCTGGTGGTTGTCGACACGCTATGGCTGCAATGGAGGGCACCGCAGCTATGCAATTCTGTCATGTTCTGCAGTTGACGGCATTGCGTGAGATGGGCGGTGACTGGCCCTTGCCGGGGACGTTGCTCCGGGCAGCGTTTTGACGGGCATGAGAAAGACAAAAGGAAGGGTGGGGAGATGCTTTTAAAGGAGGGAGGTAGCCGTAGAGGCACGGAAGCACCATGTGTCTTAGCGAAACCAGACGCAAGTAAGGAAGACACGAAACGCCTGCGCAGGGATTGTAGTTGCGTTGTTTGACTGGGGCCTTGCCAGCTGTGCCTGGCTCACTGCGTTCTATTGTCTCTTTTACCTTCCTTCCCTCCTTCCTCTTGCGTATTGGCTACGAAGTGCGTGGTGTGATTGAATCAGGGCAACAACGTCACACAGCCGCGGCACATGCAAAGGGCAGAGAGGGACAACATGATGTAAAGAAAAGAGCAAGAGAAGGGGAAAGAAGACAACTTGTGTTGTATTGAGGTGAACGTACACACTGAGAAAACGCTTTGCAGGATGTGTGTCTGCATGTTTTTTTTTCCTGTGTGATATTTCATTCTATTCCGGGGGGTGTACGGTGCAGCACAGATGACGAATGCAACGATGTAAACAGCAGCTGACGGCAGCGAAAAAAAACTCGCCTCACTTTCTTTCAAAAAAAAAATACCACAGTGCTCACGTGTCACCGCGCTGTTATTCCCGAGCACTTTCATTTTTGTTGCTGTTAACGACCCTTCTCTTCTCTGTTGCCTCTCCTAGTGTTTTCGATACGTCTCACAGCACTATCTGCGAGGTCGTCGCAACACAGTAGAGACTGTGCAACCGACGAAAGAGTAGCAGGTGCGCTTCACAATGGCGATGATCGAGTGCAGTGCGTCGCTGTCGACTGCCACGAAGGCGAAGTTGCAAGACGCCGGTCTGATTTACCTGTCTGACCTCTCACGTCTCCTTAGCAGTGAGGATGACCTGTGCGAAGGCGGGCGGCTGGCGCAGATGATGCGGTGTTTGCGGAGGCGTATTGCGCAACGAGGTGAAGACGCTTCTTTGCACTCCAGCAAGGACGCCGTCACTGTAACTTCTATCGACAGCATCTCCTTCTTCACAGATATCGAAGTGGACGAGATTGTCGAGGCGCTGCGCGGACATGAGCTCGTGAAGGAAAGGCTGCGAGCACCTTTTACGAGTGCGATGAGGGGGGAAGCTGGGTTCACCGCGAGTGATGCCAAAGGTTCACCGTCACCTCCTCCTAATAAAGACAAGAGGATTCTGCTGAACGACACAGCGAATCGCATTCCGGGCTGTCGCTCTCTGCGTGACATCGTCGCGGAGGCAGAGAGGCAACGCGCTTGTGGCTGCGCCACGCACGCCACCACCTTCTCTCAACGGCTGGACACGCTGCTAGGCGGAGGTGTGCCGGTGGGTGGCGTGACGGAGGTGAGTGGCCCGCCTGGAGTGGGAAAGACGCAGCTACTGATGCAGCTTGCTGTTAGTGCTGTAATGCCGGTTGAGTTTGGCGGCCTGGGCGGCGCGTGTATCTTCGTGGACACAGAGGGGAGCTTTGTGGCGGAACGTCTCGACCAAATGGCAACGACAGCCGCCTCGTTGGTGAAGACGATTTTGGCAAAAAACGAGGTGCAGCAGCGCCGCGAAGACACCACGCCGCCCGTGGGGGTCCACTTCCACGCCGCCGCCCAGGACTGCTCTGCGGTACCTGAAAGTGCGCTGCGGAAACGCAAACGTTCAGCGTCGTTCGAGGGCCGGGCAGACGCATCGATGTCAGGCATTGCAGCGAGTACGGCCAGCCATACGCAAGAGGAATTCACAGCGGAGTTGGTCCTTCGACGCGTGCAGTACATTCGGGTTACCGAGCTGACCGATTTGCTGGCCCTTCTTTATAGCCTTCCGATGTGGCTAAGCTGCAACAAGGGAGTGGCGGCAGCACAAGGATCAAATAGCGTTGAGGCACCTGCATCACCAACCGCCATGACAAGCAAGGACAGACAACAAGAGGAAGCCGAAGCTGCACCTGTTCGCATGGTTTTGATCGACTCCGTCGCCATGCCATTTCGCTTCGTCGATGCATTCGAAAAAAACCACTTTCTCCTCGACGATGTTAGCAGAAGCGGTTCACGCGGTTTCGGCGCTTCACTGTCCACGGCGATGTCTTCGTCGGACGGTACGCTGTCACGACACGGACTGTGGCAGCGGTCTCGTCTTTTGTACCAATGCAGCACCACATTGGAAGAGTTGGCGGCGTCCTTTCAGATAGCGGTGGTGGTTTCAAATCACATGACAACAAAGCTGATTCGAGGCCCCACCGCCTCCTTGAAGGGTACGTGCATGTCTGCGCTGGAGGACAGGGAAGGGAACGGAGGCCTCACACGACAAACGGTGCTTGTACCTGCTCTTGGCGATGCGTGGGGCCACGGTCTCTCTACACGTGTGTTGCTCGCCTTCCACCATTACGATGTGCCCTCCTGCGCCTTTGCAGCGACACCTGAAAGCGAGACACCGAGTGGCGAGCATGAATGCGTGGAGGATGTTGTCCACAGCACTGCAGGTGCATCTGTGTCTGCGATGACGCCATCGCTTCTAAACCGTGTAGTGCAGCATCGCGTTGCACGCCTGCTGAAGGCGAGTGGGAGACCGCGTGGGGAGACGTGCTTCCTTATTACGTCAAAGGGCGTCCGCGACGCCCGCCGCACTGCCGGGAAGGAAAGGGTCGCACCCACTTCAGCCACCTCGCATAAGTGCGAAGAACACTGAAGAGCCAAACATGATGTGGATGCAGGTGCGCCTCCAGGTGATGAAGACAACTGCAACGACCACAGAGCAACAGAGCGAAAGCCCCCTAACCACTTTCAGTGCACACCGCAAGGAGTGCTCCACCACGCGACGTGAAAACACTGTGCAGATTACACTATCCATTACTACTACCTTATGTATGCACAATATACATTGCATACACTGAGCACCTCATCATGGTTGACAACTTCCTTGCGAATTAGTGTTCCGATTCAGTGAACACCACGTGAAAGGCCACAACCACGAAACAAGGGAAGCCGATTGACTTTTCTGTCTGACGAACATCCTGACTATCGGATGTGAAGAAAAAAAGGCAATTCCCTCACCCGATGCTTCATCGGATGACACAGCTAGAAACATCAGACCGGATCACCCAGCACGTTTAGATCACTAAATACGGCACCTGTGCATCCTCAGACACTAAAAGTCAGCGAATGTTGACGGTGCACAGAGTACTCTTTTACAAGTACGCACCAAACTGCAATTCGCACGAGAAACTCAAGCATGCCATTGTTAACAAAACTCTAACCCCCAACGTGCAGCGCACAACGGTAGCACAAAGAGCGCAACGCCCCGTTGCCTCCCTACAAAGAAAAAGCAACTCTCGGGACTGGAAGTACTAGTGTTCCGCCCTGCTCGCTCGCCTTCGCCGGTTTCCTTGCTTTCCTCCCTCCCCCCTCATTCCTCCTTCCTTCCCCTCTGTTGCTGCGTGGCAGACGAGCGCTGGTATCTGTTCAATGTGACCCGTGACTTGTGCTCGCCTACATCCACCAAATACTATCTATCAGTCCCCCCTCCCCCCAACCCCCACCCTACACCAGCCGACAGGCCCTGATTCACCAACGACCACACCGCGACACGACCCCTCTTGCGCAGCGCTGTGTCCTACCCCCTGCCGTGTGCTTGCCGCCAAGCCGAATGACGACCGCGAAGACGAAGTGGACGCGCCGCTGTGCACTGCTTGCAGCGGCTGCGCTTGTTGCTGCGCTAATTGTGGCGACGACGTTTGCGCAGGCAGGCGATGGTGCTACGCCAGCGATTCATACGAATGACACCGCCGATGCGGTCCAGGTGGTTGAGTTCCCTTCTCCACTCGTTTTGGAGAGTCCGGCCACTGTCGAAGAACAATCTGCTGAGTCGAATAACTGCATTGGTGACTGCGCTACCGGCGACGTTGCGCCCCCTCCGCCACCGCAGTGCCCCTGCACTCGTCGGCGCTTCTTTGGCAAGCACCTCAACCACTACCACAATGCATCGGATGCTGATGCCTGCTGCGCCTCGAGGCGATTTGAGCGTCAGCGCCGGGAACGTCATGGAGGTCGCAAGCATGTAAAGGCAGCTTCCTCTTTTCTCTTCAATGAGTCCGCTGTGAAGAAGTCGAAGAAGATGTGGAAGAAGCATGGTGGCGCCGCTGGCTTCCAAGGGAAGCTGTCAAGGGATAATGTGAGGCGGCACGCGGTGAATGAGCGTCGTGGAGAGCGTCACAACCGCACTGCTTGCGTCGTGGGAGCTTAAAGTGCGACCGCTGTAAAAGGGGACAAGGGTATCAGTGACACCGTCCTATGCTAACTACCTTGCAGTGTTGCTTCGCTACGCAACCGACTTTTCAACCTGCACAAGTGGCAGGCGTTTCAGAAAAAAAAAAAGGATTGGCTCATGGATGCAGTGTCACAGGATGTGGAGATGCTCTTCTTGGGCGTTTCGTTGTGGCTATGGACAGAGCTGCATTTTTACTTACGTGCGGCAGATGTACGGCTGCTCATGTGCCGCCTCTTCACTTCGCGGATGGCGTTCTTTTCGCCTATGCACGTGGCTCTCTCGGTGAGTGTTATTATGCTTCTTTTTTTAAAAATGACAATAAATGTCAGTTTGTTTTTTTTGTTGCTGCAATAAACAATCTAAAACACGCGCAAATCAGGACATATCTGTGTGTGTGTGCTTCACCTCTTTTTTCCCCTTATTGTTTTAAAGTGCTCCTGCTCAATGACTCATCACTCCTGAAGACAACAGCTCCAAGTAGGTCGCTCTTGGTTATATCTTAGCGTTCTTTTAGCCCTTGCGCTCTCTTTATATCAATGTAGTAGGAGTGGATAACGTCATGGAGGGCGATGACCTCTTTAACTCCTACTCACACATCTCCCCTCTCCTCTATTTGCTTTGTTTTGCTTCTGGGATGCATCTGTGTTCATTTTACGTCCTGGTTATCTCCTTTTTTCTTCCGTCTCGTCTCAGAAGTGCCTTTCCCGGAATTTACGGGCGATTTCCTATTATTATCATTATTGTATCTCTGGCCACTGTGTTCGTGATGCTTCGGCTCACGCATCGCTGTTCCCCAGGTTCCAACACGTTTTTTTTTTTTGAAATGGAGAAAGAGAAACTACTACAATCACAAAACCGTAAGAATAGCGTGAGGCCTGACGCTCGGTCACACCGGAGCCGCTCTTAAATGCTGCGTCAGCGAAGTGGTCTTCGACGAAGTCAATGGACTTACACTGAAGTGTATCATACAGCGTTCCTTTTTGCGTTGCTATCTGTTCTCTACAATTTGCGCTGCACATGTACAGCTACTCACTGGTTGACGCACCAAAGGACTGTATCGCACACCCACATACACACACGGGCCCGACCACAGACAAATGAAAAAGAAAGACGGCTTTCTCCCCTCTTCTGTGCCTCAATTTTATTACGGAACTGCTGTTGTTATTCTCTTCTCCCCTTGTCCCTCTCTCGTTCCCTGCTTGACGTGCATCCTGCCTCACCCCACTGCGTTACCGGGACGTCGACAGCAACTCACTCTGTACCCCCCCCCTGCAGTTCACGAGAAGAAGCCAACACACATTAACACTCACTCTCTCACTCACATTCTTAGCGTGCTGTAGTTGTGGTTGTTCTGCACCAGCTGCAGTGCTCTGACGTTTTTTTTTTCTGCGAATACAACTACAAAAAGAAAACCGGACATACTCACCTACACAAGGGGAAAGAAAACTGCGTGATGTCGGCGTTGCACCATTCGATCGAGTACGCGTTCGAAACGGGAACCAGCTTCTCGCCAAACGAGCGCGTGCAGCTATCTAGCTCGATTCCTATCCTGGGTACCCAAGCCAAGCGCAAAACCCTGGTGTTGTGGGGAAAGATCTTCGGCTACAAGGCTGACTACACTATTGTGGAAGCTTACAACGATGACGCGGTGGCCGAGCCGGAGATCTATTACACCTTAGATGAGGGACGAAACTTCAACCTGCTCGGCACGTTTTCCTCTGTCTTTGCGGCCTGCCCCGGCTACGACAACGGTAGCGGGATTGAGCAGGCGGAGTGGAAGCAGACAATGCTGCTGGGGATGCGCGGACCTTTCATGGGCGATCCCGCCTACGAGTACCGTGTGACGGCGCGCGCTGCGGGCAAAGATGGGGAAGCGGTGCAGAGTTTGAAGGAGTCGGTGCGTCTGGCGCTCTTTATCGAGGAGTTTGATTACGAATGTCGTGTGGTGCCACGTGGTGCCTACGTGAAGGTGGAACGGCAGGCCACGGCCACTGCGGCGGGGATGGTCTCCCACAACCCCAGCGACGATAATGACCGGCCGCAGATTCGGTGCAACGCCGCCTTTAATGGCCTGGCGCGCAGCCTTGATGGGGCTCTCACCCTACGCAACTTCTACCACCTTCGCGCACAGGACCCGTACCGGCGTCTGCTCGCACGGAATCAGAATGCACTCTTCACAAAGTCGGTACTGGAGAAGCTCAGTGAGCACCCTCTGGTGGATGCCGTCTTTGAGCCGCTCACGGAGGACATCCCGTCTGGGACGTGGCAGCTGCGCTACGACGCCTTTCATGACGTGATGATCGGGAAGAACATCCGTTTCCCGGGTTCGCTGTTCTACCACATTCCAGAGACGTCGGTGTATGGGTCGCTGTATATGGGTGATGGGAACATCAACGTAAACACCGCGTTTGAATTGTGAGGGAGAAAAGAAAAAAAAAGAGCGTGTCTTCACCTTACTGCTGGCGCTTTGCTGGCATAGAGTGATGTAGCGTAACCCCTCTCAAGCCTTCTTCCCCTCCCCCCCTCCCGTGTACATGAAGGCGGGGATTAAAAAGACTGCAAACAGTGTGTGTTGAGTTGTGCAGTGAAGGAGCATCGAGCTCACAACTGTTATTATTGTGTTTTGGTGTGCATTCTCTGCCGTGAGCTCTTTTCCGTCGATGTAACGATGTACATACATAGAAAGAAATAAAGAGATTACCTTAAAGCAGCGTTGTAAAGGCTATATACACCATTACACACTCACGCGTAAAGAGGGCAAGATGAAACACAATGAGCACCTGATCTGCCGTTGTGGAATCGAGAGGGAGAAGAGAGGCAGGTGAAAGAAAGCCTCTTTACACTTTTTATCTCAGTTTCAGCTCTGTCCGTCTCAGTCCGTGATGATGCGGTGCAAAGAGGAACTCTGTTGAAGTGCTGCCCTCTTTGGTTCTTCTGTTATGTGTCTGTTTGTGTGCTGGCGTACCGGAAAACGGGTTTCATGTGATGCTTTCCATATCGACAGCGAGCCGAAACGATGTGTTTCTGGTTTTCGACGCAAAGCAACTACGCACATTACACACCTCGCAAGGCGAGATTCACCGGAGACGATCCATCACCTCCGTTTGCTGAGTAGTGTGCAGCGTTAACGCAGCGTAACCTTTATGTGGTGATCCACCTCCGCGGCTTCATTGCTCACGTCCAGCGTTTGTATAGAGAAAATATGCAAAGCATAAATGTTCGCATTGGAAGGGAGACTGCGAAAAGGAGCACAGAAACGTTATCCCTCACATGCCTTGTAATGTGCTCTGTGTAAACCGCTCCCCCCCCCCTTCCCACACACACACACACACACACACCTGCAACTTTGACTTGCACTTCGTTTATATTCCCCATCTTCCTCCCGCTGTTCTCGTGTTCCCCCCCCCTCCTCGCCCTTCCCTCGACAAGCGGTAGCGAAGTCTTTTTTTTTTTCTGCTGGTGTTGACGTGCTGCGTTGTGGTTATTTCTAGGGTAGTTGTCCAGCACAGACCACGCAGGTGCCTTGACGTGTCACCAACGGGTGGGTTCAATCGGGACGCTCTCTGACAAGCTCTCGCCCGTTAGCCTCATCAAACCCGACTTAGCTTTTTCAAAATAATGCTGCGAAGGCATTGTACGGGTGTCGTTTCCGTTGTTGCGACGACAACGGTGTTGTGCTCGGCGGAGCCAACCGCCTTCCCTCTCCACGCGTGCCGCCGCACCGTGACGACACGCGGTCAGTTCAACCCGATTCACGCCTTCACAGAGCAGAGCATCGCCCCTGCCAAGCGGGCCACAAACGAGAGGGAGTTTGAAAACATGATTACGAATCCCGGACCCCTGCGTGTGGCATACTCGCCGGACTACCTAGACTGGCTCTACAAGGCATACAACGCCAAGGTGCGTTACGCGCATGAACGCAAGAAAGCGGAGGAAGTGTTTCAAGGCATGCTGCTGACGGGGCAGCCCGGGGCTCAGGACGCCACAGCCGCTGCGTTGCCGGGTGCCCCGCCTCCCGGGCAAATCCTTCGCCCCCGGCACTCCATTCGCCGTCTTGCTGGGGAGGCACGTCGTGCCGCCGCGCAGGAGAAGCTAGACCGCCTGGCGCAGGACCAGGGGCTACTGGACCTATTCGAGCGGCAGCCGCAGTTCCCTGCCATTCACATTGACAGAGCTTCCCGCTACCACGTGGTGGAGCTTTTCAAGGAGATGGTGCTGGACCGCGCGTGGGAGCCGGCGGAGGTGTGGGATAAGGCGCTGCTCTATTGTGCCATCCTAAAGGAGCGCAGATCATCGTACCCGACTCAGTATAAGTACATTCTGGAGACCGCAGACGCGGTGACCCTGTCGCCACGCTCCCCTAGCGGAGATGTGAGTGGCGCTGCGTCGATGTCTGGACCTGGTGCACGGTTAGCGCAGCAGCAGCCATCCGACACTGACGCGTTGCGTGAGTCGGATGCCTTGGTTCCGCGCGAGGACGATTATCTTTACTTCCTCTACCTCGTTCGGCGGTACTACTTGGACAATGCGGTGGAGGGCCACGTTGTTCTGCGCTGCCATCGTAGCCCGAACGCGTCCGAGCTGCTCTTTTCGCAGCCTCCTCCGAAGGACGAGCAGGAAGTCTTAAGGAGCATCTTTGGCCAGGGCGAGGCGGAAGTCGCGGCTGAAAAGTCGTCGGAGGGCGACAAGGCAGCGACTAGCAAGGGCACGAAGCGTGCACCATCCACGGCGCTGTCCCGCCCGCGTCCGCCGTCGGTCTACCCACCCATCGAAGCGTTGTGGCGCTGCGAGGAGAACGAAGCCCTGCTTCGTGTGTTGGTTTTCGGGGAGTTGAACCTCCTCGTGTCGGAAAACCCTTTTGTACGATTCCCCAACGCGCAGCCTTACCTCACACGACCCATGGCTGCCTCACCGGCTTCCGCCTCTTCCGCCAGCGGCAGTCCAGATGGGCGGAGCGTTGATGCGACGCAGCAGCGCGATACGCGCCGTGGCAACCGTCGTGGCGGCAGCGGGGACGGTGGCGGCGGCGTCTCTCTCACCAGCGTGATTGCCGAAAAGCGTGGTCACCTCCTAGCCCCGCTGGCACGCAACGTGGCCATGATGATTGATGCCCGCGCAAATGAGGTGCGGCGCCTGCAGCAGCGCTACGAGCGGGAGGACACGGCAGCCTTTCAGAAGTTTCTACGCGGGCCGCAGGTGGAGGAGAACCCGGGTTTGTATTCATCCTACACGGATTGGAGTTATTTCAACCCACGCGCCGTGCGCGCCGAGTACCGCGACGCGCTGTCCCGGCAAGCTCTCGCGGCTCTGAAGGCGTACGATCAGGCGTCGAAGGATATTTACCGGGTGGGGTACGAGGAAGCGGAGGAGGCCAACGAACGGCGCGTGGTGGAGGGCGAGGATAATGCACCGTCGTACGTGCCGACGCTACCGCACTTTGTCGCGCTGATTAAGAAAGATCCTTATGTTTCTTTTCTCACCTACGTGGCGCTCCCCACTGAGTACGGCGTATCTTCTACGGCTGCCACGGCACCAGCGGCAGCATCGGACAAGCGTCAGCTGGAAAAGCTTGTCGTGCAGCTCGGCAGGGCACTGTACCGCACCGCGCTAGACTTCCACAAACAACCACTTCGTCGGGTGAACCGGCAGAAGGTGCAGGTGGCGGCAGCGCTGCTGGACCACTTCGTCATGGAACGTTGGCGCACCTACTGCGTCGAACACCCGTCGACGGAGGGTGTGCGTGACATGGCACAGCGCTTCAGCGCGTTTGTGCCCTTTGAAGGGCGCATTCTGGACGAGAGCGGCTTCCCGACTGATGCACGTGTTGAGGATTATGCGCGTTGGATGGCGCCACCGTCGGCGTAAAGCCACGACGTGCTCTGCTGCAGCTCAGCGACCAGAGCTCTTTGTGAAGGTGGGGAAAGGGGAAAAAACATGAGTTGGATAGACCAGGGTGGTATGGCGCTGGTTTGGTTGCCCACTTGTCGTCACCTTCTGCACGAGGGAAGCACTCAAAGATACACATTGGAAGCGGCGCGTGTGGTTTTGTTGGGTTGTTGTTATTCGTGGTTTGTAGTCACAGGCGTGTCTGTTGCTATCCGTGGCGACGAATTGGTCGATGAAGATGGCTGCCTCTCCTTCAAGCATGGCTAATGCTCTGCACAGTACACTCACATGTATGGCTATGTGTATGTGTGCACTTGTATGTGCTTGTGTCGGCCGTCTCCGGTGACTGATTCTTGAGGATGAAAAAAAAGAAAAAGAAAACAGCAGGAGGAATCAAGGGTGCAGACACGACGGTCCTTGTAGCGCCAGTCGCTGCAGCAGCGTGCGTGATCGAAGCACAAGTCGAGATCTTCATGCTGGGAGTGTGGTGTCTTGAGGTTCCACTGGGAGTGTGGGATGCGTTCTTTACGGGCGATGCTGATGTCTTCCGCGAGCATCATCAACGAGACGTCAAACACACAAGCTCACTGTTGCGCATCCTTCATTTCTGTGGAGCAACCCACGACGAAACAGAAAACAAAACACTAACAGTTTGAGATGTAGGAGTCGTTTTGGGAGGAGGGTTCTTCAATGAGCTTCTTCACAAAGACGTTTTAGGAGCCTGTGCTGCCGCCACATCTCTCTTCTTCTCGTCACCTCTGATCGAGTAGAAATCTGCATCCAGTCTTTTCTCGCTCTTCTATTCCGTTTGTCATGACATTTTTTTTTTCAATGGTGAATCCAGTACACCATTACAGGTCCATTTTCATTCCGTTGCTTCCAGACACAAGAATACACCTCAATAGAAACCTGCAGCAGCTTGCCAAACTTTTAAAAAGAAAACCTGTAGCTATCGTACTTTTTGTTTTCTCTCTTTCTTTGCCTTTCGTCATCTTGTTGACTCCTTTTTCTGCGTGTGTTTATCATCGCCAAAATGACCAGCAAAGACGCTCTTCTTGCTGTGCTCGGTGGTAGTGGTCAGGAGCACATTCTCGACGACTTCGACACCCTCTCTCCGGCAGAGCAGTCGTCGTTGGCGGCGCAGATTACCTCCTTCACCGCTTCCCAGTGGAAACACATGAATTGCATTCTCAGAGATAGCCTAGAGCACCTGCGCAAAAGTGCTTCGGCAATGTCGGGATCGGCCGGAGACTCCCATATCACTCCACCCCCTGCGGCCACCATCTTCAACCTGCCGAAGCTGTTAGCGGAAAACTCAGAAGAGGTCGGCCCAATTCGAGCAGCGGGCATGAACGTCATCGCCCGTGGCGAAGGTGCGGTTCTCCTGATGGCGGGCGGCAGTGGCACTCGACTTGGCGTCACGGTCCCGAAAGGGCTGTTTCACTGCGAGCTGCTAAGCAGCGGGCGTTCGCTGTTTGAGTACCACTGCAACCGGGTACGACGGATGGAGCAGATGGCGGTGGCGTTTGTGAAGGGCACGCAGGTTGCTGCTGTAGGTCGCGGACTTCTCCCGATGCTGGTGATGACCTCGGATCAAAACGATACGGCAACCAAGGCGTTCTTTGCCGAGCACCAGTACTTTGGGCTCTTGCCAGAACAGGTTCTCTTCTTTCGTCAGAGCTCGCTGCCGTGCTATGACGAGCACACGGGCAAAGTGCTGATGGAGGGAAAGAGCAAGATTTGCCTCGCCCCAGGTGGAAACGGTGGCGTATACGAGAGTTTGTTACGTAGCCCTGGCGGAGCTGCAAGAGCTTCTTCACCTGCGGCGGAGGGCGCCTCTCGCAAGGAGCAAAGTGTGCTGGCGCAGGTGGAGGCAAGGGGGGTACGCTACGTGCAGATTTTCAGTGTCGACAACATCCTCGCGAAGCTCGGCGACCCGTACTTCTTTGGCATTGCCGCCACGCGGCACGCGGAGGTAGTGGTGAAGACAGTGCCGAAGGCCTTCGCTGAAGAGCGCGTCGGCGTGTTTGCGATGACAGACGGGGAGTGGGGTGTTGTCGAGTACACGGAGATCGGCACAGAGCGGGCCCTTGAGCGGGACAAGGTGAGCGGGGAGCTCGTCTACAACTGCGGCAACATCGCGGCGCACTGCTGCTCCGTCGACTTCCTTAGGCTCGCTGCAAAAGACATGGAAACGAGCACCTTCTACCACGCCGCCCGCAAGACGATCCCCACCATCAACGGGCCAGCGCCAGCCATCAAAATGGAGGCGTTCATCTTTGACGCGTTCAAGCTGGCGAAGAAAGTGCCGTCGCGGCCGCCGAATGCAGACCTGCCGGATGCGTTTCAGATTATGCAAGTCGACCGTAACGCGGAGTTCGCGCCGATCAAAAATGCGGAAGGCGCTGCTGCCGACACCGCCACCACGGCAGCACATCTTCTGGCGAAATTACACACGAAGTGGGTGGAGGAGGCAATCGTGGCCGCGCCGGAATCACTGGACGCTGGCGAGGCAGGAGCTCCCGCTGCCGGCTCCTACTCGGCGCAAGATCGCGCTACCGCCCTTCAGCGGCTTCGCGAGGGCCTGTGCGAATGGGAAATCAATCCGTTAGTGTCGTATGAAGGGGAGGGTCTGGCCCCCTTCGCCCCGCAACTCATTCGTCGATCGCTGACCGGTGACGGTGTCCTCACGCTGGAGGAGACTGCACAGAACCGTGCAAACATGTAAGCGATTCTGTGGCAATGATGGGGGGTAGGTAGGTAGGTGGAACTGTTGCTACTGTCTTTGTCCTTTCTCCTCCCTACGTGAGCATTTTCGATTCTTTTTTTTTTACTGGTACACACCACCGCCTAACATCTGTAAAGCTGCCCGACGTTTCTTTGTTTATTTTACTTTATTTTTTCCGTTGTCAATTTTACTTCTCAGATTCCCCCTTGTTTTTCGTTTCGTTTTCCCTCTTCTTACTGTGCATATCCGTTGAAGATGAGCCACTCTTCCTCCCTCTCAAAGAAACCAAAGAAAAAAAACACACGAGCAAGAAAAAAAAAGAAAGAAGCAAAACAAGACAGGAGTGCACGCGTGTGCTTGGTGGTCTCGCTTCGTTTGTTGTGTGTACAAATCGCTTTGACTGTTTTTGTGGCCGCCCCCGCTGTGTTTTTCTTTCCCTTCCCGTTACATGGCCTTTCACTGTTTTGGGGGCTTCTTTAGCTGTTTTCTTTCTCCGTGGTGCAGCAGTGTACCAGACGGTTGATGCAACAGCGGAAAACAAAAAGAAAGGTCAATTATGAATCAGACGCTTCGCTGCGCACAGCTTACGAAGCGAGAGACCTGACAAATGGGCCGCGTGGAACTATGGAAGACCTGCTCTTTTATCATGTTTCCCATCTGGTCGTCGCACCAGCACCCTCAAGTTGTCACGCTTCCGGCGTTGACACTCTGCTGTGGTCGTGCTTTTTGTGGTGTGCAGGTGCAGTCGTTGCAGGTGACTTTTGTCATGTTGTTATTCTCTGGCATTCGTTTTTTGTCTGGCTTTCCCTCATTTCTTTCTCTTTGTCTTTTTGTTTTAAAGAAGATCTTTGCTCCTTTTTTTTGTCCTTTCAGTGTGCAAATACAACAAACTAGTCGGTTCTGCAAGTCCAAGCACTCAAAACAATGGTTGGAAGACTGAAGTTGTCCTCGGCGGCTGCGGGCTCCAAGGGCACTGCTGGGCTGCGTCGCGCCAAGAAGGGAGCAAATATGAGCCGCAAGCAGGTGTTTGAGGCGCAGCGCACCATCTGGAAGCAAAAGGAGCGCGTCGCCAAGGAGGAGGCAAAGGCGGCGAAGCGAGAGAAGATGCTGCAGATCCAAAAGCTCAAGAACAAGAAAGTGCATCGGGTGTTTGACCGCAACACGTTGCACGCGGTGCAAGATGGTCTAACGAGCGCGATTGAATTGCTCGGCCAGACTGTCAGCCCACTTTCCATGTTCATGGCTGCCTTCACAGCGCTGTCCAAGGCTCCGGATCAGCGCCACATTCCCTACATGCTCTCCATCATGGCTGCGTGTGTGCCGCGTCTCACGCAAGGAGTGCTGCTCCATCAGCTTCCAGCGTGCTTCTCGCTGTGCGACCAACTGATGGCGGAGTACGGCAACAGCAACGCACTCGTGGTTGCCAAGGTTCTGAAGCTCGCTGTTGCTCTCCTCCTCGTCATCGAGGCTCCAACGACGGAACAGCTGAGCCTCCTCGAGAAGTTAGAGCCCAACAAGTTACAAGTTGAGGCAATGCAACTCTACCTTTCCAGCTTCCGCAAGGTGTTGGAGGTAAGCGCGCTGTGCGCCAACGACGAAGCGACTGCCGCCACCACTGTCAAGGACCCGGCGTCAGCGCTGTACGCACTCAACACACGACAGCGTTTTTTTTGTGCAGGGCTTCCGGTGTTCATCCGTGTGGCCCTGCGCAACCTCGCAGATGCACCAGCAGCTGTCATGTCTGCCGTCTTTACGGAAATGACGCTCCTGTTTGATCGCTCCCTCTCTCCGTACATCGTGGAATCATCGGAGGGCCAGCGCTGCCTCAACGGGGTTCTCTCCGATGAGCTACTCTCGCTGTTAAAGCCAGTGCACCAGCAGTGCTGGGGTATGGCGATGGAGCTTCTTTCGACCATCTTCAAGCGCATGAGCTACCTGAAGCGTGTGCAGCCACCGCCACAGGATGTGGCCAAGGCGCAAGCTGAGTACACCGCCGCGCAGAGTAGTGGGCTGCCCGTAAAGGTGGAGCGTGTGCGCCTCTACACGAACTTCACGGATCGCTTTCCTGCCGTGGCGTTTTTGATAAAGGTCCTCAACAAACTGCGGGTAATGGACGACAGCTCCCTCAACGCCAAGGTGGAGCGCACCCTGGTCGCCGCCGGCAGCTGCATGTACATGCAGGAGTTCACCACTCTCCTCGACTTCGACCCTCGCGCAGCCTACGAGTCGGAGATGTCGATGGACGCGGACGCTCCAGAGCAGGCGCAGCACCTCTGGTCCACCAGCTACCTGCTGAACGTGTGGCGCCGCATGGCCTCGCACGATTCGCTGCCCTTCTTCATCCAGAAGTTCTTCCCCTCCATTCAGTTCTGCAGCAAGAAGGCTGTCGAGGCGGAGAAGGACCACCGCACGGAGGAGTTCACACGATGGTCGGCGCTGCAGGTGCAGTACTGGCGTGTGGCCGTCGGTTTCTGCCACTACCCGGCTGAGGTGACACTCGAGTCGTTTCGCGACTTGGCGAAGCAGCTGGTTGGGTTGCTCCCGAATTCCTCCTTTGTGAACACGAGTGCGTCTGCCATTCACGTTTTGTGCGACGGGTACTATGCGTTGAAGGTGGCCGAGCAGGACGACGACGATGATGAGGAGGGAAACAATGAAGAAGACGTGTCAGGCGACGAAGGCGCCACTGCCGACTCGCACGCGAACCCACCACGGCATCCGCACCGCCTCCGCAAGGACGCGCTGGATGACGACATGTACTTCCTCTCTCTCAACGACCCCGGGTGGAACCCGCACCGCTTTCACAACATCACGCAAGCCTACGCACAGAACGTGTGCGACACCATCTTTGCGAAGTTCAGCGCGAATATTATGCCGAAGTTGTGCAACACCTTCGAGACGCACGACTCCACCGCTGTGCTGCTAGCCATCCAGAGCTTCTCCAAGGTTTGTAATAAGGAGGTGATGTCGACCATCTTAAAGGGGATTCTCAACGTCAGCTCGAACATTGCAGCACAGCGGGCGGCGGCCGGAGTAGGCGGCAGCAGCGACGCTGCAGGCGCTGGTGGTTCGAAGAAGAACAACGCCCCGCTCACGTCAAAGCGCCGTGTGATTCTCGATATTGCCTGCGCCGTGGTGCCGCAGCTCTCCGCCGAGCACGTGATGACGCTCTACGAGGATATCATTGAACCCGTGCTGATGGACCCCGCGCCGGAGTCGCGCCTGCTGCAGAAGAAGGCGTACAAGCTGCTCTTTGCGATGTTTGAGCACCGTATCAAGGACATTTTCCCGCTGATGCAGCGCATCCTGGGCCTTCTCTCGGTCGGTCGCCAGCACGTTACCATCTCCGGTTTGAAGATGCGCATTCGATGTTTGTCGTGGGCGCTGGACGCTTGCAAGATGTACTTCCCAGACGAGTTGCTCTCCACCATCCGCGCGTTGGTGGGCGAGGTAGTGCTCTTCTCGCGCGAACGCTCCAGCGAAACGCGTGCTATGGCGATGGAGGTGCTGGAGAAGATGCAGCGGTACATGGTCGGCGTGGGTGCTCCAGTGAACGCGCTGCTGCACATCGTCATCGCCGGCCTCTCTGGCAAGACGCCGATGATGTTGTCGAGCACGGTGGTCTGCATGGCGAAGCTGGTCTACCTCACTCACAATGAACTACCAGAGACGGACCTGCAGGCTGCGGTAGCGGTTGGGTTTCACCTAATGGAGTCGACCGAGGTGGAGGTGCGGAACTCCGCTGCCATTTTCGCCCGCATGGCGCTGAAGCTGGGGAAGCGCAGTCCACCAGTGCGGGCGGCCGTGGCGAAGGCACTGCCCAAGCTGCTTTACGCGATCGCACTGGTTACCTCGCAGCCGCACGTCTCCAGCAGCGCGCGTGTGCAGATGCGTGTCTTGCTAGAGAAGTGCCTGAAGCGCTTCCCGATCGAGCAGATCGACCCTGTTTTTCCACTCGGCAGCAAGAATTTCCTGCGGTACACGCAGAAAATGATGAAGCGTGAGGAGAAGAAGGCGGACAAGGAGCTGAAGAAGCGCAACGAGGCGAAGCAGAACGAGTTTGACAAACTCTTCCTCGGTGCTGCGATGCACGCCGGCCGCGAGGAGGCAGCCGAGGAGGACCTGCTGGAGACCGGCGCGCTAAGCAGCTTCGTGGCGAAGCACGCCGCCCCCGTCTTCCAGGGCTTCGGCGGGGGTGGTCTGGGAGGCCAAAATGACAACGCAGACGAGGAAGATGAGTACGACAACATGGTGCTCGACTTCCAGGCAGACGGCAAGCTGCGCATCATCAGCAAGGAGCAGAAGAAGCTCGAGGAGGCGCAGAGCGCGCGGCAGGCCATGGCAGATCGTCTCCTCCGTCGTAGCAACGGCCTGGTGACGGCCTCCGCGCTGAACGACGAGGCCACCACGCGACCCGGCAAGCGCTCGCGTGCCGAAGACGAAGACTTTGAGAACGAGGAGCTGGCGTTGCGGTACGGCAGCCGCATGACAGACGACGCGGCCAAGAAGGCGACGGAGGCGTACAAGGCAAGTCGTGGGGCTGTGGGGCCGAGTGCGCTGCAAGTGTCGCGGCTGCGCGATCAGAAGGCAGCCAACCGCGAGCTGAAGCGGCAGCGTGTGGAGGAGGACATCCGCAAGGGTGAGGAGTTCCGCGGCACTGGTGATGGCGATGTGAAGCGCGGTAACTTAGAGCCATTCGCCTACGTCCCGCTGAACCGGCGGTACATGAACCGTCGCAACGCCCGCCACGCCTTGCACCGCTTTGAGGTGGTGGCAAGCAAACACTTGAAGGGCAACAAAGCGAAGCTGGCCAAGGAGGCAAAAGGCAAGTGAGAGGTTTGTGCCTCTCCTGATCCGCAACCGTTGCTGCTCGTTTTTTTTTTTCGTTGGTTGTCGAGGTGGTGGTTGCTCTCCTTCCTTTTCTGTTAGTGGTCTTTTTGTGCTTTCTCAACGGCTGTATTCGGTGTGAAAGGGGGGCTCCGTTAACCTGCTCGTGTTCGGCGATGTTGCCCAGGCACACAACTCTATCTGAACGGTACTTAACGGAGGTATGGTGTGTAGCTTTGTGGTCGCTTGCCATTTTCATTGTGGTGATTTTTCTGTTATTCTAGCTTTCTCCTGTAAACCCTAATCTTCCCTTTTTTTTTCTTCTCACGACGTGATAAAGCTGATAACGGAACCGTATAAGGTCGAGCCGAGTGCAGAGCAATGGTCAACAAACACAAAGAAGAGATCAAATGAAGAGCGTATCAACGCTGTTTCGAGGAAGCAAGCATGTTATTAGCCTGGAGAGCATGGCAATGTGTTCTTCCGGCTTCCACCTCTTTGGCCAAAGCAGTCCGCAAGGAAAATAACAGCCACTCTTGTTATTTCATTTCCACCTTGCGAGGCTGGTAACGATCCCACCCACCGTTGGATCGATCTCGGTGAGGAGAAATAAAACAACAATTAAGAGCCTGAGATACGAACTGCTGTAATTCGGTATTCTCACACAAGAAGGTCCCCTATCCCTTATTCTCGTTTTTTTTTTGGCTGTTTGTTTTCACGGGTACACTCTTCTCTCTCCCATCCTTTACCTCTCTGTGATGATGCGCGAACGGGCTTTATCTGGTGGTGGCTGGCCCTTTGTCAATCTGTTGCGTCTCAAGTCTCTTCACAATCGAACTCTCCTTCACTTGTTAACACACAGTTAAAAAGAAAAACGCTTCGTTACCCCACCACACGCCTTCTTCTTTCGCAGCGGTTGCTGGACAAGGCAATTTCTTCTCCCACTGCAAAGATGGATTCCTACAAGAAGCTGGAGGAGCTCTTTACGAAGGTGAGTCGGCTCAACCACCTTCTCGCGCTGGGAGACTGGGATATGAACACGTACATGCCACCGAAGGGTGAGGAGTCTCGCGGGGAGGCGCTCGCGACGCTGTCGGAGATCCGCTTCGGCTTCATGACGGCCCCTGAAGTGAAGGGCTGGCTCGACGCCGCGAAGGCGGGCAAAGACGAGCTCAGCGCAGTGCAGCAGGCTAACCTGCGCGAGATGGAGCGGTCGTGGAAAGCGGACAACAGCCTTCCCGCGGAATTTGTCGGCCGTAAGGCACGCCTTACGACGCGTGCGCACAGCGTGTGGCGTGACAGCCGCGCGGCAAACGACTTCGCGAAGTTCTTGCCGGTGCTGAAGGAGCTGGTGCAGGTGGCACGGGAGGAAGGTGGCTACCTCGCTGCGGGTACTGCACTATCGCCCTTTGAGGCACTCATGAACCAGTACGAGCCCGGCATCACGACGAAACAGCTGGATGAGGTGTTTGGCCAGGTGAAGTCGTGGCTGCCGCAGCTGCTGCAGGATATCCTCAAGAAGCAATCGACCGAATCGGTGACGGCGTACTCGCAGAAGTTCCCGCTGGACAAGCAGGAGGCAATCTGCAAGGAGTTCTTGCGTGTGTGGAAGTTCGACATGGAGGCCGGCCGGCTCGATGTCAGCCCGCATCCCTTCACTGGCATGACGAAGGAAGACTGCCGCCTCACCACCAACTACAGCGAGGAGAGCTTTATCCAGAGTCTGTACGGTGTCATTCATGAAGGTGGCCATGGCAAGTATGAGCAGAACTGCGGCCCACGTGACATGATCACGCAGCCGGTGTGCTCGGCACGCTCCCTTGGCGTGCACGAGAGCCAGTCGCTGTTTGCAGAGTTCCAGATTGGACACGCCACCGCCTTCATCGAGTACCTGACGAAGCGGTTGCCCGACTTCTTTGAGCCGCAGCCAGCTTTCTCGCTGGAGAACATGAAGAAGGCACTGCAGCATGTGCAGCCGGGCTACATTCGTATTGACGCTGATGAGGTGTGCTACCCGTTGCACGTTATCCTCCGCTACGAGATCGAGCGTGACTTGATGGAAGGTAAGATGGAGGCGGAGGACGTGCCGCGTGTTTGGAATGAGAAGATGCAGCAGTACCTGGGCCTTTCGACAGAGGGCAAAGACAACCTGGGCTGTCTGCAGGATGTGCATTGGTCCATGGGATCGTTGGGCTACTTCCCGACGTATGCTCTGGGTGCGATGTATGCCGCGCAGATCATGGCGAGCATCCGCAAAGAGCTCGGAGATGAAAAGGTGGACGAGTGCCTGCGCACAGGCCAGCTGGACCCCATCCTTGCGAAGCAGAAGGAGAAGATCTGGGACCACGGCTGCCTCTACGAGACGAATGAATTGATCACCCGTGCGACGGGTGAGAAGCTGAACCCCGAACACCTGCGCAAGCATCTGGAGGCGCGCTACCTTTCCTCGTAGAATAACGACAGGGGTGCAGTCGCGTATTTAGCTTACCGTCGTTGTCGGTTGATGCCAGGAAGAATGAGAGAGCGTCGGTCGAGAGGGTGACGGAGAGCAACAAGGACGTTGTGGCTGCCCCATATTCCACTGTGGCCTCTGTTCTCCCTCTCTCTCTCTCGTGGAAGTGCTCGTGGGCGGTGACGAGGCGGTTGCTTGCGTTCCCTCCTTGGCTGAGAACCACGTCGAGGCATTTCGTGAGACTGAAGACTTGCTTGCATTTTTTTCGCTCTTATTGCGTCTCGCTTTCCTCTCTTTTTTATTGTTCCTAGCTTTCCTTTATTTTTAAGAGCACCCCTTATCGATTGTGCGTTACGCTGTATTCATGACTCTCCTTTCTTGACACTAGCACCAACGCCGTTTGCAGTACGCAAAATGCGGAGAGGCGTGGAGCCACCGAGAAGCAGTAATGCACACGCCATCGCTCTCTTGTGAGCATCGCCGTTATTGCTCTTAGGTTTCCAACTGGTCCTTGCGTGAGGTCGGAAGGACAGGTACGCGTTGCGTCCCCTTCAGTATTAGGACAGGGTCTTCTCACTCCCCTCTCCCTCCTTCATCTCGTTGCTGTACGCCCGTACAATGGAAGCTCGCGCGTACCTCTTCCTTGCGTGTCTTTCTCTTTGTAAAGCACGCCCGGTATGATGCCGCAGCGTTGGTTCACTCCGCTCCATTCCTTTGGGGTTGTGCTAATGCCGCCTTCTTTGTACTGGACCTTTTCTTTTCTTTCGGCTTTTTTTTTGGTTCGGCTCCTGCGTTCTGCTGAGAAGAGATTCGACCCTCGTTTGCCTCCGTAACAAAAAAGCACTGTTGCGCTCATCCACTACAAGAAACAAAACAGAAATAGAATCGATTGCCCCCCCCCCCTCCTCTCCCCCGCCACACACATACGTACAATACGCGACACAATTTGCTTCACGGAAGACTTCCGTTGCTGTGGGCACTGCGGTAACTTCTGAGGTGCGTCGACATCTGGCTTTGCGTGCCATGTGTGAGTGTGACTTCTTTGTTTCGTGTCGGTTATAAGCAAATGGAGGCCTACGCGCAGCTGGAGGAGGTCTTCACCAAAATCTACCGTCTCGACCACTTTCTCCTCCTTGCAGACTGGGACATGAATGTCTGCATGCCACCAAAGGGAGAGAAGTCGCGTGGGGAAGCCGTGGCATTTCTTTCTGAACTGCGTAATGGATACCTGACGGCACCAGGGATGAAGACGCTCCTGGACGAGGCGAAGAGCAAACAACAAGACACACTGACGTTTCGGCAGCGTGCCAACTTACGTGAGATGGAGGTGGAGTGGAGAAGGGCAACAGCGTTGCCTTCTAGTTTTGTGGCGCGTAAGGCACGCCTTACGACGCGTGCGCACAGCGTGTGGCGTGACAGCCGCGCGGCAAACGACTTCGCGAAGTTCTTGCCGGTGCTGAAGGAGCTGGTGCAGGTGGCACGGGAGGAAGGTGGCTACCTCGCTGCGGGTACTGCACTATCGCCCTTTGAGGCACTCATGAACCAGTACGAGCCCGGCATCACGACGAAACAGCTGGATGAGGTGTTTGGCCAGGTGAAGTCGTGGCTGCCGCAGCTGCTGCAGGGTGTTGTCGAAAAGCAAGCTGCGGAGCCCAAGGCCGCCTTCACGCACCCCTTCCCTATCGAGCAGCAGAGAGGCATAGGAGCTGCATTCCTTCGGGTCATGCACTTTGACACGGAGGCCGGCCGGCTCGATGTCAGCCCGCACGCACTGACTGGCATGACGAAGGAAGACTGCCGCCTTACGAACAATTACAGCGAAGAGAGCTTTATCCAGAGTCTGTACGGTGTCATTCATGAAGGTGGCCATGGCAAGTATGAGCAGAACTGCGGCCCACGTGACATGATCACGCAGCCGGTGTGCCGTCCCCGCTCGATGGGGCTGCATGAGAGCCAATCCCTCCTCGCTGAATTTCAGGTGGGGCGGTCGACGCCATTCATGGAATTTCTATCTGCTAAATGCGTCGAGTTCTTCGGCGAGCGCGACGATGTGGCTAAGGAAAACCTTCGCGGGATCCTGCAGCATGTGCAGCCGGGCTACATTCGTATTGACGCTGATGAGGTGTGCTACCCGTTGCACGTTATCCTCCGCTACGAGATCGAGCGTGACTTGATGAGCGGAGCCTTGGAGGCGGAGGACGTGCCGCGTGTTTGGAATGAGAAGATGCAGCAGTACCTGGGCCTTTCGACAGAGGGCCGTGATGACTTGGGTTGCCTGCAGGACATTCACTGGTCCATGGGCATTCTTGCGTATTTCCCCACTTACACGTTAGGTGCGATGTATGCCGCGCAGATCATGGCGAGCATCCGCAAAGAGCTCGGAGATGAAAAGGTGGACGAGTGCCTGCGCACAGGCCAGCTGGGCCCCATCCTTGCGAAGCAGAAGGAGAAGATCTGGGACCACGGCTGCCTCTACGAGACGGATGAATTGATCACCCGTGCGACGGGTGAGAAGCTGAACCCCGAGCACTTCCGCACACACCTGGAAAGCCGTTACTTGAATCGTTAGGGTCGCATACAGGTGCGCTACGCCACATCCGCACACGGACTGACACAAATGTCCATGAAAAGAGAACCTGCGATCCCTATTTCACAGTTTAGGAGCCTGTTGATTGATACTCTGCAAAGGCGTCAGCAGTGTGCGGCTTTCCTTTGTTGGCGGTGTCGTGTCTCTGATCTTGTCCGCGCTACTATTACGCAGACTTCTGCTGTCTACGTTTCACCTGTACGCGAGTTGTGAAGGCCTGTACTTTCTCTCTTTGCTATCAAAGGAGCAAAACAACAAAATGCACTGTAACTGAAAGAGGTTTCTGAGTTCAGTACCCGTGCATGTTTACTTGACCTGTAGCGTTGCATCCCATTGAGACACTTGTGCTGTGTGTTCGGGTGTGGGCCCGACGAACAACATCAAAAGAAAGGGGTGGAACTGCAAAGCACTATGCTGCACTCCTTCCTTTCTCGCCGCATCCACCGAAGGCTGTCGCGCGTGTCAGTGATACCGTGTGCATCTCTGGCATATCTTTTGTTGCTTCATTGAATGCAACACACACATACACACACACACACACACACACACACACACACACATCACGCTTGTCATGTGTGGCGCTAGTTGCTTCAGTGAATTGCCAACTGACGCATTCATTCCCTCTCATAACTTCTTATTTCAGTGCCTACTCTCCAATCGATTTCGCCAAACAAAAGAAACACAAGAGAAAGAAAAAGCTCAGCGGTCTCGCACAGGGATATTGATCGAACACGCGAACATACCCCACACGTATCAAAAGAAAGAGAAAACAACTACAGATAACAATAAATATACCCCAAAGCGGCAGAAAAGAGGAAGCACAAAAGAAAATGGCGGATATCATCACCTTCTCTAAGGGCAAGCTTGCGGTGCCAATGCACCCAACCATCCCGTTTATCGAGGGCGACGGTATCGGCAAGGAGATCAGCGCGGCTGCCCAACGCGTCTTTGACGCTGCGGTGGCAAAGGCGTACGGCGGGGCACGCAAGGTGTCGTGGCTGGAGGTGCTGGCGGGTCAGAAGGCCTTTGACGCAAAGGGTACGTGGCTACCAGACGAGACGATCGAGGCGTTTGAGAAGTACAGCATCGGATTGAAGGGCCCTCTCACCACCCCAGTGGGCGAGGGCATTCGCTCCCTTAACGTGGTGCTGCGCCGCCGCCTGGACCTCTTCGTGTGCCAGCGTCCTGTTCGCTGGTTCACTGGTGTGGGCTCGCCCATCAAGCACCCGGAGTGGGTGGACATGGTAGTGTTCCGCGAGAACACGGAGGACATCTACTCCGGGATTGAGTGGGCTCAGGGCTCCCCCGAGGCTCAAAAGTTCTCAGACTTTTTGCAGAAGGAAATGGGGGTGACGCAAGTGCGGTTCCCTGACACGAGCTCGTACGGTGTGAAGCCGGTCTCGGTGGAAGGCAGCGAGCGCCTCGTGCGGGCGGCGATTCAGTTTGCCATCGACCACCACCTCCCCTCCGTCACCTTAGTGCACAAGGGCAATATCATGAAGTTCACCGAGGGCGGGTTCAAGAAGTGGGGCTACCAGCTGGCGGAGCGCGAGTTCGCCGCCAGCGTCTTCACCATGGCGCAGTACGAAGCACTGAAGGAGAAAAGCGGCAAGGAGGCCGCCGAGTCTGCCATGCGGGCGGCGACGGAGAACGGGAAGGTGATTGTGAAGGATTGCATCTGCGATGCGTTTCTGCAGAACACGATTCTGCGTCCGCTGGACTACAGCGTCATCGCCACAATGAACCTCAACGGTGACTACATCTCCGACCAGCTGGCGGCGTTGGTGGGTGGTATTGGTATTGCTCCTGGTGCGAACATCAACTACGCGACCGGACACGCGATCTTCGAGGCGACGCACGGCACGGCGCCGGACATCGCAGGCCAGGGGAAGGCGAACCCGTCATCGCTCATTCTTTCTGGTGCGATGATGTTCGACTACATGGGCTGGTCGGAGGTGTCAGTGCGCATCACCAACGCGCTGGAGATGGTCTTCCAGTCAAACATGGCCACCGGCGATCTCTCACGGCAGATGACGGGCGCCAAGACGCTCTCCACGGACGAGTTTGCAGACGCGATCATTGCCAAGATTAACGGCATACAATGAGCGGCCTCCAGCTCGGTTGCTGCATCGTGCACACAATGTTGGCTACGCCAACCTGTTCCTCTCCCAAGCCCCAACTCCCTGTCGATTGCAACCAAAGAGTCTGTACCCCGCCCCCCTTATTCCGTTGACGCACCTCACGTCCTTTCCCTCCTCTCTCCTCCCCCTCCCTCCCTTTTTCTGTGTCGTATTCCTGTCAATCGCTGCGCAGACGAACCTCTGCTGGCAAATAAACACCAGAGCACGGCACAGGTGAAGCTGCCTCACTCTTTTTTTGTTGTTTTTCTTAAGCTGTTGTATTGGGGCAGTGCAGCCGTGGGTGGAAATGGTAGAGGTGGACCGACGTTACACGGTAATGACTCCCCTTCCTCCTCTTGTTTTTCTCTCCTTCCGACCTTTAACGCAGGTTTTTTTATACCGGCGCCGTGTGGGCAAGATTGCACGTTGCTGTCTTTTTTTTTCTTTTAGCATTGTCAATTTATTCGTCTCACGTGTGTGTGTGTGTGTGTGTCTTCCTCTGAAAGCAACGTCGCCTGACAGGTTTTCTTGTGGTGCTCCTGAAAACGACAAATGAGTTCTTCCTTAAACTGATTTTCAGGCACTTACGCGTCGCTTGTTCAACGAACACGTTCAGTGAATTGGCATCTCTCGGCACCTATTGATTTTTTCTTTGAGTATGTGTCTGTGTATGCTTGATTCCAACTCGCTACTGCGAGTCAACGTGCTTCTCACGACGCTTGTTTCTGTCAAAATGAAAGGAAAACGAGAGAAACACAAGTCGAAACGACCTTCGTGGAGGAGTGAAGTTTGCCGTCTTTTTGATCCTTTTTCTTTTGGAGTGGTAGCTTTGGCTTGCGAACCACTATTCTTTCACTGAAGCGCAAACTGACCTTTGCGTGAGAGTTTCTGCTGGGTCTTTGAAGAGGAAGATGGGATCACAGCTCTTCTTCGCCCTCAACGTTGTGCGTTTGTTAAGTTTTGTAACAAGAATCATGTCTCAGTCATACCCAACAAGCACCTCAACTCTGTGTGTTGCAGCACTTATTCGCCCTTTTCTGTATTCCGCCTCTTTCTCCTTTTCAAGTGCTTTTTTCTCCTTCTGCTCGCTTCTTCGATCGATCTCGCGCTTCGTCTGAAGTTGGAAAACAGCGTTTTAGACCCTTTATCCTTGCAGTACGTGCTGCCCCGCTCCTTTCTTTTTCTTCTTCAGCACCTCACACACGACCCAACAAACGCATAGTTCATCATGTCCGATTCTTACAAGGAGTTGGAACGGATCTTTGAAAAACACTACCGCTTTCACCACCTCGCGCAGCTGGCGTTGTGGGATGCACGGACGATGATGCCCCCCAAGGGGGCAAGGGCACGTGGTGCGGCTACGGCAGAACTGAAGGAGGTCATGCACAACCTCCTCACTAACGAACACACAAAGACGCTTCTGGCCGCGGCATCCGCAGGTGCCGCGCAGCTGACGGAGGACGAGCAGGCAAACCTGCGCGAGATGCAGTACCGCCACTTATCGGAGAGCGCCTTGCCGACGGAGTTTGTGGCACGCAAGGCGAATATCATCGCAGAGGCGACGGTGTTGTGGGCAAAGGCGCGGGCAGAGAACAACTTTGCTGTGTTCGCACCCTCTCTCAAGACGATTGTTGAGTACGCTCGGGAGGAGGCGCGGTACCGGGGTGCCGTCTTTGGCACCGGCCTGTACGAGTCTCTGTGTCATCTGTACGAGTCCGGCATGACGCTCGACAGCATCGACGCCGTCTTCCAGGATATCAAGCTGTGGCTTCCACCACTTCTCCAGAGGGTCCTCGCAAATCAAAAAGACCGCGACGCAGATCTGATTCCTCTACAAGGTCCGTTTCCTGTGGAAAAGCAGGTGCCGCTGTGCAGGTATATGGCTGAGATGTGGGGCTTTGACTTCGAGAGAGGCCGGCTGGATTCGAGTGCGCATCCGTTCACTGGCATGACACCTGAGGATACCCGCATCACCACCAACTACAGCACCGCAACCTACACCAAGGCGATGTTCATGACGATCCACGAGACAGGGCACTCGCGCTACAACGCCAACCGAGGTCCGGCGGAGAAGCACGGGCAGCCGGTCGCCGACGCTCGCTCGCTTGTGATTCACGAGAGTCAGTCGCGCATGGGCGAGGTGGTTGTCGCCCGCTCCTCCGCTTTTGCCCAGTTCGCGACACCAGTGTTGCGTCGATTTCTCGGTGACGACCCGGCCTTCGCAACCGTGGAGAATGTGCGGCGGCTGCACCAGTACGTGGAGCCCGACTACATCCGCCTCACCGCTGATGAGGTGTGCTACCCACTGCACATTCTTCTGCGTTACGAGATCGAGCGTGACCTAGTTGAGGGCAGGATGGAAGTGGAAGACGTGCCGCGGGTGTGGAATGCAAAGATGCAGCAGTACCTGGGCCTTTCGACAGAAGGCCGTGATGACTTGGGCTGCTTGCAAGACATGCATTGGTCGCAGGGCTTCATCGGCTATTTTCCCACGTACACACTGGGCTCTATGCTGGCGGTGCAGCTGATGGCGGCGATTAAACGCGAACTCGGCGAGGACACCGTGAACAGCGCGATTCGCACGGGTCAATTGCAGCCCATCCTTGCGAAGCAAAAGGAGAAAATCTGGGACCACGGCAGCCTCTACCTCACCAACGAGCTCATCCACAAAGCGACAGGCGAGGCGCTGAATCCGCAGTACTTCAAGGACTACATTGAGCGCCGCTACCTCCATGGCGAGGACTGAGACATGGCAGTCCACCGGTAAGGTGCGTGCGCTTTTTTTTTTCAGCTGCCTGTTTGTTTACTCTCTGCGCCTTCGGTACCATCACGCTCTCTCGCCCCGTCGGTCGTGTTTTCTTTCTCGCTTATGCACGGTCGGGCCCTATTGCTGAATTCATCTTATTTAGGCGCAGTCGTTCTTTTCTCTAAAGTGCTGCTTGCTTTTCTGTTTCTGTTTTTTCTGTTGTATCGCATTAATTTATTTACGTGTTTATTTTAGCGCGTGAGCTTTGTTCTGGATTGCTAGCAGCTTTTTTTGCTCAATATCTACGCACTGCTTTACTTAATTTCCGCTTTTTACTCGCTGTCCTGCTCTTTGCTCAGATGGTAACCCTGGGTGAAGGATACATATATGCTCTTTTCCTATCGATGCTTGAAATGGCTTCCTTTTCGTCGAGCTCGCGTTGTCTAAGTGCTTAAAGGTGAAAGCAGGAGTAAGTACTTTCTTTTTTGAAAGTGCTGATTCTTGGGCTGGTATCCACCGCAAGGCTAAGAACCACAGTCCCGCGCACCCAACAACAACAACAACAACAATACATCTCACAGCATCACTGCTGAGTACCGCTGAGATGGAAGGTTCGGACTGCGTCGAGAAGAGAGGAAGGGAGGAGAGAAATCAGCAGCAGCAGCAAAAAAAAGGTGGAGTCTATTAGACAAGGAGCCCAACAAAATGATGTTTACTACGCGGTGTATGAGAGTGACGAGGCAAGGTCAACGTCACGTGGCGACGGAGCAGGGCTGCTTGGGGCGTTAGTACAAGTGCAGCAACTGATTACCCATCATCACAGAGAAAAGGTGCCTTTTGATTTCTTTCCACTTTCTTCTCCAACGGCGAGTGTTCTTCTTTGTGCATCCACTACTTCTTTCACCTTTGCGTACAGGTTTCCGCGGCTGCCGTAGTGCCTCTGTGGAGTTAGAATTCAGATCACATCAGCGCTAGCGTTTCGCTTCTGGCGTATACATAGCCACACATAGACAGTTCTTCTAGACTCTTTTCTGCTCTTTTTTTTTTCGTCTTTGTGTTTTTTTTTTGTCTTGCTTGCTGTTTTCCTACGGGAACAGAAACCAACATAGCAGGCATTGCAGGGACTGCCTCATTTCGGTTGGTGCACCACCAAATCCTTCCCTATTCGCCATCTCGTTGTAGTGTGTGTGTGCGGGGAGGGGGGGGTCGTCTATGTGTAGAGTCCCCTCACTGTATCGATCACCTGCTCGTTTGCTGCTTTTTCGTATCTCTGCATTTCAACTCACTACTCCTTCTTTTTTTTTGGAGTTTTCGCTATTCGTCGAGTCTACTTCCACCGTTGCGCCGTGCTCCTCTACACGCGGCTGAACGGTTTTGTCGGGAGAAAAGGGCCAAGCATCTCCGAGTGGTGAAGGCTGTTTTTGTTGCTGTTGTTGTTATCTTCCGTTGTGGGGAGCAGCGATGCAGTCATCCCCGTGCGAGCGGTCTGCCAAACCACGGCGCATGTCGGTCTCCACTTCGCGCGCCGCCGACGATGCAGCGAAGCCTCGCGAAGACTATGAAGATGGCCGTATCACCGTCAGCGTACGGGTGCGTCCTCTCAATTCACGTGAAGCGAAGATCGGCACGGAGAGCTGTATCGCTGCCTTGTCGGCCTACAACACCCTCTATATTTTCTCTCCCACTGAAGCTCGCCGCGACATCGACGAGCTCATCGCGCGTGATGCGCAGCTGCACGGTATCCCACACCACCGCTTCACCTTCGATCACGTTTACCCGACCAACGCCACGCAGGAGCAGGTGTACGAGCAGATCGGCCACCCAGTGCTCCAGTCCAGCTTCCGCGGCTACCACACCTGCATCTTCGCCTACGGGCAGACCGGCAGTGGGAAGAGCTACTGCATGATGGGCGCTGACGGCGGCCGCAGCATCGACGACAGCCCAGGCATAATTCCCCGTCTGTGCAAGGAGATGTTCTCGGAGATGGCGGCGCGGCAATCCAGCGACGGCGGCGAAGAGGTGGAGTTTAGCGTCTATGTCAGCTACCTTGAAATATACCGGGAGCGTGTGCGATCGTTGCTGGACGAGGCGACAGATGGAAAGGTCGGCGCAAGTAAAGAGCCGTCGACGCCGCGGTCGACTGTCAACGCACTGCGTCGCACAGCGCCGGCACTGCAGTCTTCGGACTCTGCAGAGGGTCTCCTGCGTGTGCGGGAGCACCCCACTCTTGGCGTATATGTGGAGGGCTTGGCGGAGATACCTGTTACGAGCGTCGATCAGGTGCTGAGACTGATGGTACGCGGCAACCACCGCAGGCACACCGCCACCACACGCATGAATGACACCTCCAGTCGGTCGCACGCTATCTTTACCATTCAACTGCTGCAACGACGTATGCGCACCGTTTCCCCGTCCGCTCCAGAGAAGCCTGTTGTCGGCGACGACGAAGCGGCCCACAATGGCAGTGTTCTCGGAGCTGAAGCGAGCAGCAGTGGTGACGCGAACACAGCGTCCACCACTGCCGTTACCACCGTCACGGCGACGACGCAGCTCGGGGCGAAGATCAACCTGGTCGATCTTGCGGGCAGCGAGCGTGCCAAGGCGACGGGGGCGGAGGGCGACACCCTCAAGGAAGGCGCGCAGATCAATAAGTCCCTCACGACGCTCGGGATCGTCATCAACGCCCTGGCAGCACAGTCCACCACAGGCGCCCATGCATCGACTAGCGGCGGCGGCAAGCGACACATTCCCTACCGCGACTCTACGCTGACCTTTCTGCTGAAAGAGTCGCTGGGCGGCAACAGCAAGACCTTTATGATCGCCACTGTGAGCCCCAGCACGGACAGCTACGACGAGTCCGTCAGCACGTTGCGCTACGCGGACCGAGCTAAGTCAATCGTCATGCGGGCCTTCGTCAACGAAACGGCTGGCGACAAGCGTATTCGGGAGCTCGAGGAGGAAGTGCTGAGACTTCGCGAGCGCATCAAGATGCTGCTGGACGCAGAGGTGATGCGCACCACTGCCGCACACACAACCGCATCAGCATCGTCGCCGCCCCTTTCGCAGGCACCGGTGGTGTCGTCTGATAGTCAGTCGCTTCCACCCCTGCGCAGTGCCGACGCAAACAACCACAGCGGTGCTTCATCTCATATTGATTATGGCACAACTGATCTCAGTGGCGTTGCCGCTGCAGCCGCTGCGGTAGAAGCCGCAGACGAAGATGCACAGCACTCCGACAACGAGCTAGCAAGGGACAGGGCGGAGAGTGAGCATGACGGAGCGACGCTTTATGACGCTTCTTCACCTGCCTCACCTTCCACAGCCTCGCCTATGGAGCCGCAGGAGTCCCTCGTCGACACCCTCCAAGGGGAGTTGCACCGTGCGGAAGAAATGATACGTCAAATGTCTGTCTCGCAAGCCGAGCGCGACGCCCACATCGCGAAGTTGGTGGCAGAGCAGGAGCGGGAGCGGGCCTCGATGAGGGCTGCCGCCGAGGCGGCCGCTGCGGCTGCACGGCAGGAGGCTGAAAAGGCTGTCGCTGCCGCATCCCCTGTGAAGACGTCCACGATGCGGTTGAACCGCGATGAGCCGTATTTGCTGAACATGGATGGTGCAGGGGATTGGGTGGTGGCGCATCTCGCTCCCGTGCAAACTCGGGTCGGCGTCGCCCGCGCATCGTGCACAGTTCACGGGAAGCTGCAGCGCATCTTGTCTACCCCTCACGGGAAGGATCACCGTAGTGGGGATGGAGCCGCGACACCGAGCGGCTGTGCTGCGTCGTACGACTCCTCCCTCTCCCTTTCTGCCACAAGCAGCCATCCGTCGAATATTGCGGGGGAAGAGGAGGTGCAAGACGGTGGGGGTAGTGATGGCGACGTGGATTCGTCTTCTTCTGACGTCCGCTACGTCACGCTGCCACCGGAGTTCAGCGATGGCGTCGGTGCACCGCACTGCGTACTGGAGCGCACCACCGCCGCCGACCCACCTACTGGCGTGACGAGTAGCAAAGTCGTCTTGCGCGGCTGTGGCAATAGTGAAACCTATGTCCTGCGTCCACTGTGTCCGGAGCCGCTTGCAGTGCGCGGCGAGGGCGATTCGCTGGTGTTGCAGAGCGGTGATGTGCTCGACATAGGAACCGAGCACATCCAGCTGAAGTACATGGACCCAAGCGCACCACCGCTCACCGCGCGCGGGCGACGCACCGTGCCGCTGTCGGTGGGTAGCCCGTTACCGGCGACCATGAGCACACTGTCTGTGTCGCCGGGATCGCACGAGCGCTTGCCAGTGATGCGGGTGGTTCCCACCCTCGACTCGCCCGTCAAGGGCGAGGGCACACGCAGCTGGGATGAAAACGGGAGGGCAGACGAAAGTTCCACCTCATCGCGTCGCATGACGACAAGCAGTGAGCGGGGCGAAGCGAATACAGACGCCGACGACGGCTCAGAGCACCACCCTGACAGCAATGACTCACCGATGAAGTCGCCAGCGGAGCAGCCAGGAAGGGCAGTTGAAATGCCGTTGAGACCTCTCATCCCGACTTTGGCACTTGGCAGGGCACTGCCAACCATCTACACACCTCCACACCAGCAGGAGCAGCATGCTGATCCCTCAGTAGGGGGTGCTGTCGACCACACCAACAGCACAACCAGCACCACAGAGAGGGATGAAGACAGGCGTACCTCGTCCTCCATGCCGTCTTCGGAGTGGACGTCCAGCAACGCGGATCTGCACTCAGCGAACCCCGAACACTTCAATTTGGACAAACAGCTCAATTTATGTGAGGCTGCAGCGGTGGCAACAGATTCAGCAACGAAATTTAAATCCCGCAAGCCCAGCAAGCGGGCTGAGGCCGACACCACGGCATCAGCTGGCGTTGCACCTCACGCAACACTCACCTCGTCTGAGCTGCAGTCCATGCGTGCCAACGCCACATCAAGCAGCTACCGCAGCGAGCTCCCTGCGAACTTCGTGGGTCGCTACAACTTCGTGCTCATCGGCCCCTCTGGCGGAGGAAAGACGTCGTTGGTGCACAACCTTGCGACACCAGACAAGCCATGGCTGCAGTCTGCGTTTTCCGCTTTCACAGGCGGCAGTCGAGACGGGTCAGCCGTTGCTGGAGTGCACCCTACCATTGGCATCAAGTCGCGGACAATCACCTCTGTTGGGTCATGCCAGGTGTCGCTCGTCACGCATGAGCTGGGCGGTACCCCGTGCTTTAGTCCTCTGCTAGACCTGCTGCCTTCGCACCGCGTCACCTACCTTTTGTGCTTCCCACTGCACGGGCTCACCTCCCTCATGACACTACGGGGAGTGGTGGAGGACATTCTGTGCCGCACCGACAGCCATACGGTGTCGCTTGTGCTTGTCGGCACCCACGCCGATCGCAACGCAGCTGGCAAGGAAGAGGGGAGCTTTTTCTCAAGGCTGCCCACCGCACGGCAGGAGATGCTGCGGCACCAGCTAGAGGAGGTGGAACAGCAGGTGGTGAGTCTCATCCAGATGTTGCAGCCCTACCCACAGCTGCGGCCTACAGTGGTGGGCCGTTTCGCTATTGACAACGTGCACCGGCACATCTACTCCACAGGCTATCAGGTGGTAGAGGGCTTTCCGCAGTGGCTGCAGTGGCTGGCAGACTTTGCGCGAGATCGGTGCCGGGCAGATGCGGACTTCGCCAACGGTCTCATCCCGGCACGCTGTTTGGAGCTGGGGCGGCAGGTAAGCCTGTTGCGTCAGCACGGCAAGTGGTGTGTCTCCCTCCGCGATTTCAAGGCGCTCGCTGCCGCCGTCAGCTCCCAGTACAAGACAGAAGCAGGGGGGTCCGCGGCAGGGCAGCCACCAAGGACGGCGTTGCACCTAGCACCGGCAGTCGTGGCGCGTGATGCGCTGCGTAACCACGTTCAGCTGCTCGCGGACTGGGGGGTGCTAATGCACCGCTATCGCAGCCTTCCACTGCGCCAGCACATCATCCTGGACGTTCTCTGGCTCTCTCGGCTACTGGCCGCGCTGGCATGCTGCCCTCTCATTGCTGCTGCCGAGTCGAACGGTTTCAGTAAGGAGGAGGTGGCGACATTGGTGGGCATCGTCGGCGAGGAGGGCACGATGTCGCTGACACGAAAAGAAGCTGCCCTGCGTACGCTGCTCACCCCCGAGGCTGAGCAAGTAGTCGACGCGGTGAGAGTCGCCACGACGGACACGCCTCACCTGCTGCGCTGCGGAGTACTCTCTATACCGGTGCTGATTGCCATGCTGGAGCTCCACTTTAGGCGGTGCGAGAGTGCAGCAGTGACCGCTGCAGGTGGGGGCGGCCATCCCGGGAGGATCGTAGTGGGACGCATGATAGACAACTCCAATGTGCAGCGGCGGCAGCAGCAGCCCCTCTCACTAAGCCTTGAGGGCCCTAGTACGGGAGGGTCTACTGTGACCCGCTACGCGGTGCCACTTGCAGGTGTGGTAGAACTGCTCGTTTTGCTGGACCTCGTCATTATGGGCAGCAAGTTGGCCTTCAGCCCCCCGTGTGTCACAGGGCAGTCGCGGTCGTCCCTCTCACCGAGCACCAGCCCGCCTCTCAGCTCCATAAGTGCTGTCCACCGCAGCGCTGGCGCATCGGCGTCGAGAGGCGAAACAACAGCTGCCGAGGGTGACATTGACGACGTAGAGAACGAATCCTTCGTTCTTTACCCTCTCAGTTTCCGCACGCCGGCATCTGCGGGTGTGACGTGGCTGTTCCCGTGTTTTCTTTCCGGTCCCTTCTACGTGTTCAAGCTCGACATGGTCCCGCGCAACTTCTTCCCGAAACTGATGTGCCGGCTGGCGACGGTGGCGGACCACGTCTACCTCGGCCCGGTAGAAGAAAAGCTATGGGGCAGTGCAACGCAACACTGGGCCTACGACCCAAGCCGCCCACGACCCAACACCGCAAAGTGTGGCGGCAGTAGCAGCAGCCATGTGAATCTGTCGACGAGCACCACCTCCCCTACAACGAGTGGCGCTGCCGTGGCGGCAGCCACCGTGGCTGGTCCTTTTGACTCGTACTTTGAGCGTCGTGCCGGGCTGCCGTTTGTGCTGCCAAGCTTTTCCTCCTACCTCGCCAGCACCACGGCCGATGGACAGCTACGTCGGCGCGACGGTTTCTGGTTCGACGCTGCGTGGTTGGCGTACGACAGCAATGACGATTGCGGTGGAGTCGATAGAAGGGCCGGTGCGAAGGACCGGTGCCGAGTGCTGGTGCGTCTTGTGCACCACAGCGTCTTCCTGTCCTTTCACTGCCACAGCGTGGCTGCTGCGGATGACGCGGCTATCCCCTACTCTTCCTCACATGCAGCGGGAGCGTGGGGCGGTGGAGGCGGCAGAGCGAGCCCGGGCGTGCAGGACTTCTACGAAGCGGTGCTGGAAGCTGTCCGCTACGTCGTTGAAGAGTTCCCTGGCGGAAAATGTGTGGAGTCGATGCAGTGCTGTGTGGACTCAGCGACGCTGCTGCAGGTGGAGCAACAGCACCCGGCAATGCTGACGGACCATGAAGCCGCAGAGCAAGACCGCTACTTGCGCTTCGCCAGCATCAGCGACAACATCAATAATCTCGAGCGGGTGCTGTCCAAGAGCGGGGCAGCGTTGCGCACCGCGCGGACGGCTCGGCGGCCCAACACACTGACCCCTGCCGGCCTGACGCACCCCAGCGACGGCGCCGTAGAAGACGAAAGCGCGTATGTTCCACTTCTGCGCTGCTTCAGCGAGACTCCGCCGCTGTCGATTTACGACTGCATTCGACGGTGGAAGTCGGAGCAGCGACTGTACATCGCCCCAGATGTGGAGGCCCACCTCACCGCCGCGTTGCACGACCTGGAGGAGTGCTACCACGCTGATGCACCCGCTGCCGCCTCGTCAGACAGCTGTGCGAAACTCGATGCCCTCCTCGATGTGCTCGCACGTGTAGACACAATTTAGCGCGTACCGGAGGAGTTGGGAGAGAGGTGGCGGGGGGGGGGAATAAACCAAAAAGAGGAAGCTGTATGAAGCGGTGGAGGAGGCGGAGCACGGCATCCCTTCTGCTTTTTAGGGGTTTTGGCTGTTTTGTTCTCCATTATTTTCTTTTTTGCCGGTCTTATGAGGCACAAAAGAAGCGAAAAAGAAAGAAGATCAGCATGCCTTGTTTTTATTTTTCTGCGCACCTGAGAGAACTCTAAGATGTATCACGACCACGGCCAGATAGCGTCTCGTTCCCAACGCACCACCTTCAACTGTTCGTACAGGCACACATACCCGAGCGAAATGAAGAACACGAAACAGAAAATTGTGATGCGGGTCACTGCTTCACCTTGTACATCTGAAGTACATATCAAAGGTTGTGAACGCAGAGAAAAAAAGGCTGGCGCGCATAATTTGATGCAGAGACGTCTTTTTACTACCTTTGCTCCTCACTCACTTCCTTTTGTTTTCCCAAACATTCCTTCAACGTGGTTACGACTGTTTTTTTTTCCCTCTCTGTCTCCGCTAGGACCGCGCCTTTCTGTTTCGTCACTTGCTTCCTGATTTGCCCCTCTGGACCTATCCCACCTACTCCTAAGAATTCTGTGACGCTTCCCTCTTCTTATCGTCTGCTCCATCCCCTCTCCCTCATTGAAGACACCTACTTTTATTATTTAGTAGTCTCGGACGTGCATTACTGTGTACGACCATCGTCAACCCCACATTACTTCACATTTCTTTTTTAGTGTTGCTTTCTTTTTAACCCGCCGCATTGGTGTTG